>LR990671.1:10634826-11099156 GCA_905147715.2 Xestia xanthographa
CGCAATGTTTATGCAACATATTTGTTGTATACTGATATAAACACTTTTATTAATTAAAATCGTATTTATTTCACAAGAGAATTTTACCCACCGTTTACAATATGGCTGATTGGGTGCGAGAGAGCGAGACAGCAAATGAAAGGATAATAGACAACAAGACATAGACAAACTGTTACGTTCCGATATCACACTCTCCGCCACCATATCTAAGATAATCTTAAATTAAAATAACATCAGTTTACTAATACTACTAACACTAAGTAGGACATAACTTTTATCTAATTCATCTAAAACAATCTTAAAATAAAATAACATCAGTTAACTAATACTAACACTACATATTCATAATCATCTTATCTAATTAATTACTCATCCACCAATTGATCACAAGTACGAATTTGATTGAGATGTCTTTTCCATTTTAAACCCCCCACATCAATGTAATAGGTTACCCCTGGACAGGATTCATCAATTATAGTTCCTAAAATCCAAGGTTTATGCCCCTTTCTATAGTCCCTAACCATTACTTTCTGCCCTAATTCTAACGTTAGTGTATTTCTGTTTCCTTTATAATAATGTTTAGATTTTTCTTGCATTTCATATGATTTTTCAGTTATTGGAGGTGGCCTTAACAACGTAAATCGATTCCTAAGCTCTCTACCCAGCATTAACTTGGCTGGTGTTACACCAGTAGTACTATGGGGTAAATTTCTGTAATCAAACAAAAATAAGTTAACAGCCGAACTCAGTGTGCTACCACTTTCTTTAATTTTAGTCACATGGGTTTTAAATGTCTCGACAAATCTCTCAGCTGCTCCATTTGTTGCTGGA
Organism: Xestia xanthographa; assembly: GCA_905147715.2. Classification (NCBI taxonomy): domain Eukaryota; kingdom Metazoa; phylum Arthropoda; class Insecta; order Lepidoptera; family Noctuidae; genus Xestia; species Xestia xanthographa. The sequence continues at coordinate 10,635,658 of LR990671.1, forward strand.
TGATACGGGGGTGAGAATGTATGTTTTATATTTGTAAGTTCGCAAAAATTTTCAAATTCAGTACTTGTGAAAGTTGGACCGTTATCTGTTACTAAGTGGACTAGAAAACCAAAGGTGGAAAATAACCTTTTGAATATTCCAATTGTACTCGTTGCGCCAATAGTAGTCATTTCAAAAGCCTCTGGCCATTTTGAATAGCCGTCCACAATTACTAAAAACATTTTACTATAATATGGTCCTAAAAAATCGGCGTGAAGTCGGTACCATGCAGATGGCGGTACAGGCCATGGTTTAAGTTGTGATTTTGGTGGATTTTTATTGTTATTTAGACAGATTACACACTTTTTTGTAAGATTTTCAATTTCTGAATCTAATCCCGGCCACCAAAAATATGATCGTGCTACTTGTTTCATACGAACAATGCCAAAGTGGCTTTTGTGTAGCTCTGAAAGAATTGATTCACGTAATACAATGGGAATTACAATTCTGTAACCCCATAATAAACATCCCCTGTCAGTGCTAATTTCATCCCTTCTGTTATAAAAAATTTGGAGTTCCTTATCTATTAATCTCTTATCTGGCCAGCCATCCAAAACATGTCGAATAGTTTTTGACAAGATCATATCTTTTTTTGTTTCAGTTTGAATAGTTTTCCAGTCTAATTTATCAATTTTTGAGTTATTTACATGGTAGATGTTACTTACATTAGCACTTAGACAAATTGAATGTAATTTTACATTTTCGGTACTTTGATTAATTAATGCACGTGATAAGAAATCAGCTGGGTTTGATGAGGTACTGATGTGCCTAATCTTATAATTAAATGCTGATAGAAAAATCGCATAATGTTGCAGCCTTTTTGCTGCCATTTTAGGAATACCCTTGGTGGGTCCAAATATTCTAATTAATGCTGCATTATCTGTTTCTAGCTCAAAATATCGGCCATAAGTATAATTATAAAATTTGGTCACACCAAAGATAATTGCCATTGCTTCTTTATCTATCGTAGAATACTTTATTTCTACAGAGTTTAGTTTCTTACTTGCATATGCAATTGGTCTGACAGTACCATCATAATCTCTGTTCGACAATACAACACCCAGCGATGTTTCTGACGCGTCACACGTTAAAATTAATGGTAAATTTGGGTCAAAATGCCTTAAATTGTTTACAGACGATAATTTCTGTTTGATTATCTCAAAAGCTTTATTACAATCTGGGGTCCATTCGAATTTATTTTTCTTAACAATATCATACAATGGTGCTAACGTACTAGCCATGCCTTTTAGAAATCGATTGTAATAATTAATTTTTCCCAAGAAAGACCTCAACAATGTCATGCTAGTGGGGGCTTTTGTTCTCAACAATGGTTCAACATTTGATTTAATAACGCTTATGTCATTTTTAGTAACTCTAAAACCAAACACATCAATACTTTTTTTGAAAAACTTGCACTTTTGGAGTTTTAATTTAAACTGACATTCTTGTAGTTTAGATAGGACCTTACATAAGGTATTTAGCATATCATTTACACTATATCCTGCTATATATATATTGTCTATGAACACAGCGGTATTCGGTATGTTAGCAAGTTTTTTACACATCAGCCGCTGGAAAGAACCTGGTCCTGTACTAACTCCATATGGTAAGTATAGATATTTATATGTACCTTCTTCAGTTACAATAGTAGTAAGTTCCTGAGACTCAGAACTTAGAGGTGCCTGTAAGTAAGCCTCTTTAAGGTCAAGCTCGCAGAAGTATTCTCCATTCTTAAGTGTGTTAAAAATTTCATCGATATGGGGTAATGGAAAATGGTCAACTTCCAAATGAGGATTCAAGGTAACCTTGTAATCACCACACAGCCTTACTGATCCATCTGTTTTCAATACAGGGACCACCGGAGTACCCCACTGACTGTATGTCACAGGTGTTATTCTACCATTTTGTAGCAAACGAGCAATTTCAAGTTTTACCTTGTCCTTTAATGCAAATGGTACACGTCGTGGTGGTAGGCACTTCGGCCTTGCATCCGGTTTTAACTGTAATGTAATAGCTTCACCTTTGAAGTTACCCCACCCTGGGCTGAATACTTCTGCGAACTTCTGTTTGATTAGATTTTCTGCTTCTGAAACAGTTTTATTGTCACATGAGTAAGTATTTGAATGCTTAGTCATTGTGTTAGTTTCCATAAATTTTGGAGGCCACAGATCAAATGTTTTTAACCAATCTCGACCTATTATTCGTGGAACATTATCCTGAGCTACAAAAACATTCAAATTTCTCACCATTTTGTTATATTTGACTGTTAGATTTTTCAGTAAACCAACTGGTTTTGAGATGGTTTGGTCAAAATTTTTAAATCTTACATTGGTATCCTCAATCACTAACTGGTTGAACAAACTGACCTTGTCTTTCAACGGAATTACTGTCACCTCAGAACCAGTGTCCAACAGGAAATCTAAATATACTCCTGCAACATTTAAAGCTATATAATGCGGAGGTACCTTACTTACATTTACAGAGTACATCTCATACTCATTGAATAACTGCCCAACAGAAGCTTCAATGTCATCATCTACATCTGGCTTGTTTTCATGATCACTTCTCTCAATTGAATATACTCTCCGTGGGTTCTTTGAACAAACTTTGAAAAGGTGTCCTTGTTGCCTGCACTCAGAACAGTACTTTTTGATCAATCTGCATTCAGATTTAATGTGGCCATTGTTGCCACAACAAAAACACCTGACCTCCTTCTCTTTAAATTGTTGATTTTTCTTTGTTTTCGATTGATTCTGCTTCGGTTTTGAATTTTTTTTATAAAAAAACATTTCGGATACTTCTGTTTCCTTTTTGCTAGTAGTATGCACTAAGGCGGTTTCCACTGTCCGTGCCAGCATCACTGTTTGTTCCAACGTAAGGTCAGCATTACTTTTCAATAATTCAAACTTTATCAGCCTTGAATGCACTCCGTCAATAAACTTTTCTCTTAACTGGTCGTTCATATCTTTGAAGCCGCATACTCCTGCTAGTTTTTTTAATGCCAATAAATATTCTTCGACACTTTCAGTTGGCAGTTGATTCCGACTGCGAAATGTAGCTCGATCTAACACTGACGACTGTTTCTTTGTGTATTTTTTCTTAAGTGTTGTGCACAGTTCTGTAAATGTTAATTCAATTGGTTTCGAAGGCGCACACAAACAAGTCAAAGTCTCAAACACTTCTGGTGTGATCTTGGTCAGCAACAACGGTACTTTTTTTGTTTCTGGAACTTCATTTAATGTAATTATACATTGTAGTTGTTGTTCAAAAGATTCCCAACACTCGCCATTAAATGATTTCAGATCATAATTTGACATGATTGCCTTTGTTTGTGGAGAAGGGATGGTGGCCTTTAATTTCAATTTTTCTTTCCAGTAGTTACTTAGTAGTTTTCGTAGTTCATCAACTGTTTCGTTTTTGGTGTCAATTCCGTGCTCTGCTAATTGTTCTTCCAATTGAGACTTATTTAATTTATAAATCCAAGTAGTCATTTATTTTCTTCGATCGAACTTTGTAAACAGACGTGACATTAGTCAACAGTGAACAAAGATGGTGGACTCTGGAATCGTCTGCTCGCAAGACGCAACCGCAAGTCAATTGGAGCCAACTTCACAGCGAAGCGTGCCGCTGGTTTTTTTTTGTTTTTGATGATAACTGTTTTGTTTCACTTTAATTTTTCGATAACTTTATGTATTTTTAAAACGGGTTCTTTAATGCTCGTCGCCAAACTGTTGTATACTGATATAAACACTTTTATTAATTAAAATCGTATTTATTTCACAAGAGAATTTTACACACCGTTTACAATATGGCTGATTGGGTGCGAGAGAGCGAGACAGCAAATGAAAGGATAATAGACAACAAGACATAGACAAACTGTTACGTTCCGATATCACAATATTCGTGCTCAGTGGGTTAGCGATGTGCTCCAAACGGACCTCATTTTCATAGAGGCATTCTATTGTCATAACCGACGACGTAAATGGTAACGTAAACTCGGTTTACGCGGTCGACACATTACTTGAATTTTAGTAAAAAACTCGCACTTAGCACACATCATTTTTAACACTAATAACTAAAGCAACCAATTGTGAACTTGTACCAATACCACGGAACATGTCTGTATAACCCTTTAAGAATTATAGTCGTGAAGATTTTGTATTTTCAAAACTTAGTTAACAGATCGTTTTTAACTCATTATACTTATGCGACTAACTGTGAACATGTCCTGATACCATGAACAGTGTCTGCTTAGCTGCTTACCCCTCCCTCCTTGGCAACACTGGCAATGTTTACTAGACCTGCGTATTTAAAATTTGTAATTAAATATAAAATACACTCCTAATTGACTAAAAAGTAGTGGAACCCAGTGAAATAATTATAACTAACGAGTGACACTATTAGTGACTGTCAACGACAAGTGTATTAACAAAATAAATCAACAACATAAAGTGGCGGTTCAAAACACTTCACAAACAATAATACAGTGTTACACCAACAAATCAGTACAAAAACATCCTAGTTTATATCAAATAGTGAAGATGAGTGCAGTTTTGTGTTAAAAATAGTGCAATAATTACAAAAGACGACAATATAAACACCGTTACGAAAAAGATTTTTAAAATTGACCTTTGGACTCTAATGAATGTTCAACAACTAGCGCCAACACGGCACTGCGCGCTGAATAGACGAACCATTATAGTACCGCTACTCGACACCAGTGGCGCAACACAAACGATTAGGGATACCACATAAAACCAAGATTTAGTATTTGGTAGAAAATAAATATATTTTTTAAGACTTCGGAGGAAATTTGTGAGGAAAGATCCAAGATGAATTTCCTAGAAAATATTACCTTCCGTCGTACTAGAACCAAGTCAGATTCAATACTAAACGATAGCGACGCAGTCTCTGTAAAAACAATAAATGAAACTGCAAGCAGTGTCCCGGAATTATCGGATGAAGAAGACTTAGGACCTATAAAAGAATTGCGTGAACAAGTTATGACTCTCACAATAGAGTTGCAGGCCGCTCGTGACGAAATCGAGGCCCTTTCCTTAGAAAATAGTAATTTGAGGAGTTTGAATAAAGACCTGGAAAAAAATAATGAGACACACGAAGCAATTAATGCTAGTTCACCTAAAATTAATCAACCTACTATGAAAAAGAGTATTAACAGAAACAAATAAAGCAAGAAACAGTCTCAAATATCTACTCTGGAGAACAAGAACCCAGAAAAACCCGATGAAGCAACAACAACAACACAAAATAGATCCGAGAAGACAGTGAAACAGAAAAATTGTACAAAGCTCAATAAAATCTGTATCTTAAGCACAGATAATAAAAACAAAATACTTGGCATTGCTGAAGATACATTTAATAAGTGTGATATTTGTCATTACATAACACCACATAGCAATATGCAACGTCTTCTGAATGGACTTCAACTACAAGTATCAAACTTCACCTTACAGGACTATTTTATAATATTGCTGGGCGAGGAGGACTTCAAATTTACAAATAGATATTTGGATTGTGTATTGCAGATTAGAGAAGTATTGCAGGAAATTAGTCATACAAATGTTATTATTTGCACTCCAACATATAAATTCTTCAATAACAACTATTTGTTCAATTCAAGAGTAGAAACCTTTAATAATTTGCTTTATCTAGACATTATTACTCACGGACATGCCTATTTCTTGGACAGCAATAAAAATTTGAGATATGATGACACTATGTTTGACAGACGCACTGGAAGTATAAATTACTTTGGACTTCAGACTATTTTTAGAGACATGAAAAATATGATTAAGTTTATGCAAAAAAATGTAATTCAATGTTCAGAAGACTGTAATAAAAATTCCACAGAATGTAATGAAAAACACCAAACAAACGTAACTCAAGCGAATAACTCTGAGTTTTTTCTTTTATAATCACATTTTTATTATTCATCAAAATATTGCTGGACTTTTAAACAAATCTGATATCTTAACATTAAATATTCAAGAACTATTACGCAGACAAATAAATGTCGACATAATATGCCTAACAGAACATTTTGTTATTTCTGGTCAGGAAAGTTTAATCAATATTCCAAATTATAAACTTGCTGCCTCCTACTCTAGGAAACACCAAAGGCGAGGAGGATCGTGTATTCTAATTAAGAGTTGTTACGAATATAAGGAGCTTCATGATGTAATGAAGCTTTCTATAACAGGAGTTTTTGAATGTAGTGCAATAGAACTAATCCAACAAAAAATTATAATTGTATGTGTATATAGACCACCAAATATATCTAATATTAGTGTATTTTTTGATGCCATGGAATCTGTATTAAAAAAATTGTGCTATAAATCCAATGTAAGGGTAGTATTATGCGGAGACTTTAACATAGATATCCTCAAACGTAACAGAATCACCCTGGACTTTGAATTTCTTCTTTTAAACTATAACCTTAAGCTACAGATACGACAACCAACGAGACAGTCAAACATGTTTGGATAATTTTGCATATAACTCTCATTTAAAGTGTACAAGTGAGGTTGTTGATTTTGCTTTGTCTGATCACTCATCGGTAATACTAAAAATCCAAGTCAGTAAAACTTGCAAATTAAATTACTGGCGCACTCAAAAACGGGATTACTCAAGGGAAAATCTAGTAAAATTTAAAAATTATTTAACAGATCTATCTTTTTCAGATGTTTATAGTAAGGACAATCCTAATGAAGCCTATGATAATTTTATAGATATTTTTCTTGTGCCGGACGGGCGTTATCCGCTGATGGCGTGGATACGTGTACCTGGTGCTCTGCCTATACCCTATTACTACCGGGCGCACGCTTGTACTATACTTCGCCGCCAGACGGCGCTGACGTCCTACACCTAATTAACTATAGCTGTGGCTGATCATTCTTCGCTATCTCAGGGCGTTGACCTAACGAGGGAGGATAGGGGTTACTGGGAAAATAAGACACTTATTTAACTTTCATAACTGTACAGGAAGCGATTTCAGGATTAATTCGCGCACTACTTTTTCACTATTTACTTATACATATTTGCCGTACTGATGACTACGATTCTAAGAAAAGTCGAGTTTACTAAGGTACTCCAGAACTTTACTGTAACGAGAACCCTGATTTCGCTTTCTGATTTCGGAAAACTTTAATGAAAATTTGATTATGGAAATGTACAATCTTTCTGCAAATTACAATTTTGAGCTTATGTTTAAACACATTATATACATCGCCACAATTCCACATAACGTTATTTATGTACAGACATAAAAACAACGAAAATCTTTATTAAAACGTGGAAATTATTTCCAAAAAACCAGACAACTTTTCCAAAAGTGTTTGGATGAAGGGTCTTACAGGCTGAATTACACGAAAACTGTTGCTGTGACTGTAAGTATATAATCGCCATATACTAGACGAGTATATGGTCCATCTAAAACTGTTACTTATTTTTTCGTGTCTGTATCTTTCAGCCTGTAGCGATCCTTCAACTGAAAATCTGTAAGACAATTTTTTTCTGTTTTTGTCTAATATGGCCGCGCTAGACCGTCATACTCTTGTCTAAGTGGTTCAACTATAAGCTAAGTTATAAAAAATTACTATATCCAGGCCTAGGTCGCAACCTAGGCTACCTGGACCTCGCCAAAGCGTTAAATTATACTAAAAAACTCCACTTGCGAGCTCATATGTGTCTAGCGCGACTGAAAATTACTATATAACTATTCTAGATTCACTGATGGCACTTTGTTATCTCACTATATTGCCCATACACTGACTCTACACTATTTTTTAACTATTAATCAACACTCTATGTGTTGGATTGGTGACGTTCGTCGCGAACATTTCTCCCGCCGTGTAGTGCAGTGACGACTCGCTGTCATGTCGGCGCGGCGCTACATCATGCCGGCGAGCGACGACCGTAGTCGTGACTCCCGCCGTCACGATGCTCACCGCCTGGACGTCCCGCTGTCTGGATCACTTCGGTAGTGGGACGAGTTTCTTCACCGGACGCTTCAAGGTGCCGCCGGAAGTGCGCACCTCAGCTGTCCGGACTTCACCGTCGCCCCCGGGGAAGACAGCTACTATGCGGCCTCGCGGCCACGTGTTTCGTGGCAGCTGGCCGTCGGCTATGAGGACGGGGTCATTGACCTGTAGACCCGGCCCGCGGCTGTGCGGCTCCCGCCGGTACTGTAGCTCTGGCAGGTACTCGCGTACCCAGCGACGCCAGAACATGTCGGCGAGAATCTGTGAGCGCCGCCACATCTTTTTGCTGTCGATGTCTTGTTCGGTGAAGGTGCCAGGGGTTGGCAACCTTGCTGACCCGCCGAGAAGATGGTCATTGGGCGTGATACGCCACATGATGCCACGGCGACTGGCCTCCCAACGGAAGGCGTCTCGGAGCTCCCTGTCGGCACCGTACATGTTGGTGCCGTTGTCGGAGTGGATCTCGGCAGGGCAGCCTCGACGCGCAGTAAACCGGCGCAATGCCAGTCTATCGGAGTCTGCGCTGAGGCTGGCGGCGATCTCGAAGTGGACGGCTCTGGTGGTCAGACATGTAGATAGTGCTACGTACCTATTTTGATGCTGACGACCAACTGTGACTGTCAATGGCCCGAAATAGTCAAGCCCTGTGTAGGTGAACGGCCTCTGATAATGTGCTAGGCGCGTTCTCGGATGGTCGCCGGTCGCAGGCACGGAGTGTTGCGCCTTGCGAATACGACACCTCCTGTGTGTCTTATCCGGATCTTTATCTGTACTGTTCTGTGTTCTTTTGTAGAACATTTCTTCTGTTCTCTTTTGGCAGAGATCTATGAAGCGTAAAACGCAAGCTGTAACACGAAGTAGTCTCTCCCACTTCGAGAATCGTGTCGGATCCGGAACCACTTCTGTTAGCGAAAGGCTATTGTTGCCCCTGCTTTCGGTGACTGTAACTGTTCTTTCCTCCCCTGTATCTGTATTGATTGGAGGTTTTTCTGTTTTCCCGATTTTGACTTCTTCAGTCCTGTTCTGTGTCGGGTCTGTATTTTCTAACACTTCTGTTCTGTTTGACACCCATTCTTTGAGTTCAAACTTTTTCTGTTGGTGTATGTTCTTCACCGCTGTTACTGTAGGTGTCGATTCTTCGACGGTTCTGTAGCTGTCGGGGTAGTCATCTATGTGACTCTGTATAACTGTTACCACTGCTTCTGGCTGATCTGTACTGTTTTCTGTTTTCCAGAGCAGGGCTGTTTCTGTATGACCGTCTTCTGTTTGTCTGTTATGACGGTCCGATATGGCTTCCGTTTTTTGTTCCGGGTCGGAGTCTGGTCTGCGGGGGTTAATGACCAGCGATTCTTGCATCTGTTTGTCATCTTCTGCTGTGAGTCTGTAGACGTAGTTGACCTGTTGGTTCTGTGTTCTGTTTTGCGCGCCGTGCAAAGTCCAGCCCAGTGCCGTAAGTGAGGCGACCGGCTGGTTCTTGGGCCCTCTGCGGACCTCGGTGGCCAGCAAAAGGTGCCAATTATCTTGGCCTATCAGTATCTTTGGCGCGCCGCTGTTGTACGTCAACTGTTGCTTGAGGTCATCCAGATGTTTGCAGTGAGCGATGTCTTCCTCACTGACCGTCTGCGTCGCGAGATTGAGCTTCGGTATGGTGCGCGCTCTGAAGGGCATCTTGTCCTTCACCTGGCTGGAGAGTGTAACTGTTACCCTTCTCGACATGGGTGTGTCGATCACGGTGTCTCCGATGGCGCCTATCTTCAGGGGTTCGATGCGGCCCCTTGCTCCAACTCGCTCCGCGATTTCCTCGTCGATGAGCGAAACTGTAGATCCATCGTCGAGGAAAGCGAACGTGGATGCTTCTCCCGCCGGTCCGACGACTCGTACTGGTACCATCTTGAGGTACGCTTGACTGGCTGTTGCTCGTGAACTGGCGACTATTTCGTTTGAAGCTTCCTGTCTTGGCTCCTCTTCCGTTGTCTTCCTGACGAAGTGCAGCAGTCTATGATGCGTGGCTTTGCACCCCTGTATATCGCATTTCTTCGGCTTGCACTTGTGGTCGCTGCGACGACGTTGCAGACAGCGGAAGCAGAGGCCGTGCTTTTTCGCTAATTCCCATTTGCTGTTGTTGGATGCCTCTCTGAACTTCTTGCAATCAGACTCTTGATGACCTTCTTTATCACAGATTCGACATTTTGAAGTCGGTTTGTCTGTGGTCGTATGTGCTCTTTGCACAACCCGCTTTCCCGGATTTTCTGTCGAGTGTATGTTCTCAGGTGGAGCGAAGGCACTGCAGTAGCGAGCTTGTTCTGTAATGAACTCGCTGAAAAGTGACAGATCTGGCACTGACTGGTACTTATCTGTGAATGTTCTGTACCAACGTACACGCAGGGAGTTCGGCAGCTTTTCTGTTAGGATTCTCATCAGCTCAGCGTTGACGAGGTAGTAATCCTTTTTTAGTGCTCGCAGAGTCACTATGCCGCTTCTCACCCGACTGGCAAACGTGCAGATGTCTTTCGGTGCTTCGCTGCAGCGTGGCAATCCTTTCAGCCTCTCTGTTTCGGCCTGTGCTATCGAATCTGGACGGCCGAACTGCAGCTCAAGTTCCCTCATGATGTCATCTGGCCTTGCGTGTCCTATGAGCTCTGAACTCACTGTATCCAATGCTCTTCCATGTAAGCACCTCCTGAGTCTTGCTGTATTCTCGACATCGTTGAAATACGCCCGAGTCGTATCATATATGGCGCGGAATGAAAGCCATTCTGTATGTGACCCACTGAAATTCGGTAGGGTCATGATGATCTTCGACGCCGAGGGTTGATTCGATGTCCCTGTATCTGTTTTTTTGTCGGCTAGCGACGCTATGGCGGACGTAAGTTCCGTAATAAATGGACGTAAATCTCCCCCCCTGTTGTCTTTGATCTTCTTAGTTGGTTCTATATTGCTTTGCACGTTTCTATCTGTAGGAACTGTAGGATGTAACGATGGTGCCTGTCTCTGGTTATCTATATCTGTACTGTTGATGACCGCAGGGGGGGGGTTCTGTATTTCTGTATGGTTCCCCTCGGCGACGTCATCTTGCGGAATCCGCGCTGCGTCGGGCGCTTCTTCCAACCAGGAACGCACGTATTCATCGTTAGAGTTTCTGTCATCCATGTATTCAGCTTCGGAGTCCTCTTCTTCGGCCCTCTGAAGTGCTATTTGTGCAAGCTCAGACTTAATCTTTAGTAAAGCCTCGCGGGCTCGTGAAATTTTTCTGTTTGGTCGCGTCGTCCTGTTTGACGGCGACCGAATCTGTTCGTTACGGGCGTCACCCCGGGTAGTCATCGGTACGGCTCGTGATGATTCCTCATCCTGTATTTTTCGTGCGCTATCTGAAGGCTTGACTGTTCTTTCCGAATTTTCCTTGGACCTGGTTCTCCTGGTAGCAGCTGATGAACCAGGTACGCTTTGAGCCCCCTGTGTAACAGTAGGGCGAATTGCCAGCTGTTCTATAGATGACGGTGATCGTGGCGGCAACTGATGATGAATAGCTGATGCCGACGGTGTCTCTTGGCGTGGCTCAGCGTACGATTTGCCTTGCGATCTTGTTACCGGCATCTTGGTTTCGGAATTAACTCTTAATGTTAACTATTCGCTTCAGTATATAAGTATAATATGTATATAAGCCTCTCTGTAAACTCTCTGTAAACTCTATTGTATAACCTTCCTGTGTAAATAAACAATCTTTACTCTATATCTTCACTGTATAACTATCAACGTAATATAAGTTTCTCTGTAAATTTCTCTGTATAATCCTTCGGTGTAAATAAACAATCTTAACTCTGTTAGCTTCTTATAAACTTAACTTATGTACTTGTGTTATATACTTTCTTATGTACTTAAGTTATGTACCTGCTTATATACTTTGCTTATATACTTGGCTTATATACTTGGTTATATACTCGCCTTATATACTTGGCTTATATACTTGGCTTATATACTTGGTTATATACTCGCCTTATATACTTGGTTATATACTTGGCTTATATACTTGACTTATATACTTGATTTATATTCTTGGCTTATATACTTGACTTATATACTTGATTTATATACTTGTTATATACTTGCTGTTATGTACTTGCTGTTATACATATACTTGCTGTTATATACTTGCTGTTATATATGTACTTGCTGTTATGTACTTGCTGTTATACACTGGCTGTCAAATATATCTGCTTACCTCACTATTTTCTGTCCCTCGTATTATCGTCGTTATATACTTCCACTATTCACTGTCACATAAACTGTTCACTGTTCTTATATGCTGTTATAAACTTTACTGTTGACTGTCACATATGCACTGTTTACTATTACATACGTACTGTTCACTGTATACTGTCACATATGTACTGTTGTTAAACACTTCACTATTTACTATCACTTGTGTACTGTCGTTATATACTTCACTGTTTACTAAAACTTATGTGGTTAAATCGTTATACACGTGACTATTAACTGTAACCTATGTACTTGACTGTGTACATAAGCCTTTTTGTGTATAACGTTGAGGTACTGTTCACATAAGCTTGGTATATAACGTTGACGCACTGTTGACACAAGCTTTGAGTATTTAACTTTGATACACTGTTCTCGTAAGTTTATAACTTCGTCGCACTGCTATTACTTAAGTTTTGGAATGTATATAACTTCGATTCACTTTCACATAGGTATCGACACTTCGACGCACTGAGATTCGCGAGAATAATCCGGTTCTGAAGGACCAATAAATGTGCCGGACGGGCGTTATCCGCTGATGGCGTGGATACGTGTACCTGGTGCTCTGCCTATACCCTATTACTACCGGGCGCACGCTTGTACTATACTTCGCCGCCAGACGGCGCTGACGTCCTACACCTAATTAACTATAGCTGTGGCTGATCATTCTTCGCTATCTCAGGGCGTTGACCTAACGAGGGAGGATAGGGGTTACTGGGAAAATAAGACACTTATTTAACTTTCATAACTGTACAGGAAGCGATTTCAGGATTAATTCGCGCACTACTTTTTCACTATTTACTTATACATATTTGCCGTACTGATGACTACGATTCTAAGAAAAGTCGAGTTTACTAAGGTACTCCAGAACTTTACTGTAACGAGAACCCTGATTTCGCTTTCTGATTTCGGAAAACTTTAATGAAAATTTGATTATGGAAATGTACAATCTTTCTGCAAATTACAATTTTGAGCTTATGTTTAAACACATTATATACATCGCCACAATTCCACATAACGTTATTTATGTACAGACATAAAAACAACGAAAATCTTTATTAAAACGTGGAAATTATTTCCAAAAAACCAGACAACTTTTCCAAAAGTGTTTGGATGAAGGGTCTTACAGGCTGAATTACACGAAAACTGTTGCTGTGACTGTAAGTATATAATCGCCATATACTAGACGAGTATATGGTCCATCTAAAACTGTTACTTATTTTTTCGTGTCTGTATCTTTCAGCCTGTAGCGATCCTTCAACTGAAAATCTGTAAGACAATTTTTTTCTGTTTTTGTCTAATATGGCCGCGCTAGACCGTCATACTCTTGTCTAAGTGGTTCAACTATAAGCTAAGTTATAAAAAATTACTATATCCAGGCCTAGGTCGCAACCTAGGCTACCTGGACCTCGCCAAAGCGTTAAATTATACTAAAAAACTCCACTTGCGAGCTCATATGTGTCTAGCGCGACTGAAAATTACTATATAACTATTCTAGATTCACTGATGGCACTTTGTTATCTCACTATATTGCCCATACACTGACTCTACACTATTTTTTAACTATTAATCAACACTCTATGTGTTGGATTGGTGACGTTCGTCGCGAACATTTCTAATCAATGTTTTCCAATGACATGGGTTAAAATTCGATCGGAAAGAAAAATTAAATGGATCTCAAAAGGTATTAGGCTATGTAGTAAGAAACAAAGAAACTTACTATGGAAATATAGAAGGAATCCTTCATATGAGAGTAAAACCACATTCAGGACATATTCAAAAAGATTAAGAAAGATTATAAAACTGACACAAAAGGCTCAGAATAATTACATAATTAATAACGCTCAAAATAAATGCAAAGCGTCATGGCAAATAATTAATAAGACCAAATATAATAAAGAACCAATTACGAAAATCAGTAAGCAAAATATTTTGATCCCTATGACATAACAACATCTTTTAATGATTTCTTTATTGATCAAGTTCAAAATACATCTGAATCAAAATCATTCGATAGAATTATTCGTTTAGACACCATCCCGCACTCAATATTATGTCACCGATAATACCAGACGACATAACTAAGATAATCAGAAGTCTTAAAAATACAAAGAGTCACGGTTATGACGGTATTACCACAGAGGTTCTTAAATTCGTTAGTGATATTATAGCTCCACCTTTATGTCACATCATGAACAATAGTATTGTTTCGGGTATTTACCCTACTAGTCTAAAAAGAGTTATAGTAAAACCTATACATAAAAAGAATACCAAAGAGGAAATGTCTAATTACAGACCTGTAGCTTTAATCCCTATATTATCTTAAGTATTTGAGAAGATTATTTACGAATCATTATACAATTTTTTAAATAAACATGATATATTATGCAACGAACAAATGGGTTTTAGAAAAAATAGAAATATTAATATGGCAATATACAATTTCTTAAGTAACATAATGGCCAAGTGTAGATAATAAGACTCCTGTGTGTGCTATATATACCGACATGACCAAGGCTTTCGACTACGTAAACCATGACATCCTTTTGGAAAAACAATATAATTACGGTATAAGGGGAAATGTTCTAGACTTAATCAGATCCTATCTTACTGGACGAACTCAACATACGGAAATGTCCAGAATATGCCTTGAAACCAAATGTGAGCTTACATATACATCAGCCAGTAGGGAGGTGAAATACGGTGTACCGCAGGGGAGTGTCTTGGGACCTCCTCTATTTCTCCTATATATAAATGACTTGCCACGTCAGACGGGACAACCCATGGTATTATTTGCAGACGATAGTACAGCGATAGTTAAGTGCATCAATAAAGAAAACTATGAAAGAGAAATTAATAACACTTTAGAAAAAAATATACATTGGCTTGATACGAATAACTTAATAATAAATTTAGAAAAGACAAAAGTAATGCACTTCTACCAAAGGATACGCGCTGATGATATAAATGTTAGTTATAATGGTCAAAAAGTGGATACAACTTGTGTAGCGAAATTTCTAGGTATCCTGATTGACAACAATTTGACTTGGAAACCGCATGCCGATGACCTATGTAAGAAGTTAAATAAATCAGCCTACGTACTGTATAACCTATCACACAAAGTTAGCAATGATACACTCAAAATAGCTTATCATGGGTTGGTTGCGTCAGTGTTAAGATTTGGAATCATATTTTGGGGTAACTGTAGTGAGAGGGAGGAGATTTTTAAGGCCCAGAAACGGTGTATTAGATCAATGTCAAACCTTAAAAGCACAGACAGCTGTGAACCTGTGTTTCGGTCTCTGAGGATACTGACTTTTCGGTTTCCATGTTTGTACATATTGGAAGTGGCAATATTTGTAAAAACCAATTTAAACTTATTTCCGTCACTGACCAATATAAGAACACGCAATGCCCCCTTGAGATCCCAATACAAGAGCTTGCTACATTCGGGTAATTACAAAACAGCACTGTTAAGGAAAAGTATTATAACAATGGGTCCTGTCATTTATAATAAAATACCTCATGCTTTTAAGGACTGTTCTGTAAACGTTTTTAGGGTTCCGTACCCAAAGGGTAAAAACGGAACCCTATTACTAAGACTTCGCTGTCTGTCCGTCTGTCTGTCACCAGGCTGTATCTCATGAACCGTGACAGCTAGACAGTTGAAATTTTCACAGATGATGTATTTCTGTTGCCGCTATAACAACAAATACTAAATATAGTCAATGGTACGGAACCCTTCGTGTGCGAGTCCGACTCGCACTTGGCCGGTTTTTAAATCTAAGGTAACTGCACTACTTTTAGACAAATGTTACTACTCTGTGAAAGACTTTTTAAATGACATGTATTTATCCAGTTTATGATTGTTTTTAATTGCAAATTTGACTACGTACCTGACTATAATATTATTAATTGACTTGACTTTAATTTCTGTTTTGTTTTTTTGACATTGTTTTGATTTTATTTAATTTTATTAATTTATGATTACTAATTTACTAGACTTAAATTTCTGTTTTGTTTTGTGGACATTGTTTTGATTTTATTTAATTTTATTAATTTATATAATAATAATTTATATAATAATTTGCATGCCGTAAGGTAGACTGTAGCCGATCTCATTAATTTATGTACAACATCCTATAACTGTACCTACATTCTAAGCAAATAAAAATCTGATTCTGATTCTGATTCTGAATGCGACCAACTGTTAACTTGTACCTGATACCACGAAACATGTCATTGTCTGCATATCCCTTTAAGAATTATAGTCGTGAAATTTTGTATCTTCAGTACTTGGCAAACAGATCGTTTTCAACTTGTATTAACTAATGCGACATAATAGACAGTGATTCAAGAGGAAGGTTTTAGTATTAAGGTTGTAAAACACCTTTTAACGAAGCCGAAAGGCACTTGTTCTCCCCGTCAGTGCGATCATTTTTTTGTTCTACACCATACCTGGGAACCTTCTAGTTACGGAGATATTGGGGGTCAAAGTTCCAACTTTTTGACAAGTTTTTTTTTAAATACAAGTTTTTAATGTAAGATTTTTACTTTTAACACCTAACACCTTCACGACCCCGTACTGTTTGTTCAATCAGCACAATGTTTTGAGGGTGTTACATTGAGTTCTACCACAAAACATGATTTTCACCCCCAAAAAAAAGGTAATTTCCCAGCAATAATTTTTGCGTAAGTTACTTAGTTTGATGTACAGAATGCTTGGTTGACGCCTTCGTGATGAGGTCTTTTACACCCTGTATAATTTGCGGGGGCGGTCGAAGCCACGGGCATCCGGCGTATAAAGTGAGCGGGACGTGGCCTGATTTGAAGTCATCAAAAAACCCGAACAAAACGAACGTGGCTCGATATCGAGTCATGACGTATTAACGGAAAAAGTTGCCAATTCTTCCTAAAAATCGGTCATTTAAGTCTGTTTTCTCTGTTTCATTGCAATAACGTGAATATCTACCTTAAAAATTGGCAAGACTAGCCCTCAAATGTCTCTGTGGACGGTAATATAAATCGTCAAAGTCAGTTCGTGAATTCGCGCCGCGGTGATTTTTACGAGCTACAAAAATAATTATCGGGTGAGTATTTTTTTGAGTAAACTATTGATTTATTGGTTAATTACATTATAGTTAATGTGTGTGCAACTGGGTTTTAACCGGATGTTAGTATATTTTAATTTCTGTGTGGTTTTCTGTGAAGTCGTAACTCGTAACGGACTTTTGTCGGAACGTTTTCGTAATTTTGTATATGATTATTATTTATTCTGTGTAAAAAGTAATAACTATCGCATTGAATAATTACTCGTTAATAGTTTTCAAGCAAAACATTTACGAAATCTAGACATTTTTTGTCAAGATCATAATTTTTGTTGAACTGGGTCGTAAAAAACAAAGTATCAATAAACTCTAAGATGGCCGCCATCGTAAAGCTAGAGACATACCGGAGAAATTTCGTAAAGGTCCAATTATTTTTTATTGTTTTTTTATTAATTTCTTATTTTGAACTATCTTTGTTTGTGTAACAGACGCCGAGCTCCATTGTATTACTAAATGATAATTAGCTATATTAAGGTCTTAATAAAGAAAAGAATAGGCCCGCACAAGGCGGATAAGGGTATAATCTTTATTAGAACAACATATTGTGACCTACAATTACCTTAGCGAAAATGATAGTTTCATGTTGAATCAAAAACGTTACCATATATGGTTACAAAGCATCACATCGCGTGTTGTGGGCGGAGCCTCCGACAAGTCGAAACTTGACCGACCTACGAAACGATGGGAAAGTCAACAACGAATGGCTAGAGGGTCCTGAGTACAGCGAGGCCCCGCAACGACTTGCGATGAGATGTTTTCGTATAAGAACAGGCGATCAAATCAGACACAGCACCCCCGGGCATCCCACCTGGGGGAACTAGGACTAGATAGTAGTCTCCGTTAGACCCCTCCGGTCATACAGACAGCTGTGTAGCTGGCGAGTTTGTTTGTGTTTTTCTTCTCGCCAGTGAAGCACTAGGAAAAACATAGGGTTGGGCTCCTTTGGGGAACTGTCTACCCGGGGTGTTCACGTTTCACGTGTCGCCTCGGGTCTAGGTCTTAGGCTTAGCTAGGCATTTTAGCTCAGTTTAGCTCCCCCCTATATTCTAGTCTACACGACCCCCCTACCCCTTCCTCCTCAGCCATGATGGCAGAGGAGAAAATGCTTGACCACTTCGTGTGTAAGTTGGTCAAGACCATGCTCGACGAGGACAACCCTGTCATCGTCGAGAAGTACCAGGGCATGGTAGCCCAAATCAAAATTCGATGGAACGGGTTCGTACCCGAACCACCAACGGTCACTGAGTTCAGTGATGCGTTGGAGTCCCCTTCCTCCCCATCAGTTACGTCATTGATGTCTCCAGCTTCCCCGGAGGCTAACATTATCTCAAATGAGGACTCCTCGTTTGTTCCCCCCGCCGACTCTGAGATGGAAATCCACATCTCAGATGTCGAATCTGAGGCGACCTCCGCCTCTGAATCCGCCCCCACCTAATCCTCTGAAGACGACTACATGGTTGTTGGAAAGGGAAAGAGGAAGAAGGGAAAGTCCCCTTCGACTTCGGCCACAAAGGCCAAAAAACCCGCGACTCCAAGAGAAGGTCTCAATGCCGTCAGAGCATGCCGACCCCTCCCAGAGCCGCCCCCTCACCCCCATGACCGCAGCCACCCCGGCTGCCTCTCCAAACGCCACCTCGGCCGCACCTTCCAGCTCCTCCCAGAACCGCCCCCCCAGCCCCATGACTGTAGCCAATCAGGCTGCCCCCCCTAAGAGTGCCCGCCCCCCCCCTATATTCATTTATGAAAAGGGGAGATGGACAGAGGTTTCAAAACTCTGTAACGATAGGCAGATTCAGTACACCTATGCCCGTGCTGTTGAGCAGGGCATCAAAGTCCAGGTATCGTCGTCAAACGATTACCGTGGACTCTCAAAACTCCTACAGGTGAAGGATATCAAATATCACACTCACACTGTCCAGGAGAACATCCCCACCAGGGTGGTCATAAAGAACATCCCTATAGAAATCTCCCCTCAGGAGATCAAAAGCGACCTCGAGTCGCAAAATATCCCCGTTTCCGAGGTGCACCACATGCACCGTAAGGTTGGCGGTCGCACGAGCTCATCACCATACAACATGGTGTTGATAGTCTGCGACCGGGTGGAAGGGCATCACCCCATCCACCAAGTCAGCAAAATATGCGGACTTTCGGGTCTCCGAATTGAAAAGCCACATAAAAGTGGTATCATGACTCAGTGCCATCGCTGCCAACTATACGGCCATGCACAAAGAAACTGCTTCGGCAAACCCAGGTGTGTTAAATGCCTGGGTGACCATGGCACCGCTGAGTGCACCCGTCTGAAAGACCGCACACTCTGCACGGAGCCTCCCAGCTGCGTGCTGTGTGGCGAGTCTGGTCACCCCGCTATTTACCGCGGGTGTCCAAAGGCCCCCAAATCCTCGGCCCCTAAGTTGGCCAATCGTGCCAACAATAGGCAATTGAGAGAGTGCCCCTCATTCAACGAGAAACTCCCCACTTCTCTCAGCCCCCAGCGCCCCAGCCCTTGGAACGCGCTCAACCACCAAGCCCACTTCCCGGCCTTGAGACCCACTCAAGCGCCGTGCTCTCAGCCAATCCCACCTCTGATGGCATCTAATATAACACCCCCTCCCCCCCCCCCAGACCAATTATAAAAGCGGCCGCGCCCTTAGCGCCTAGACCACCATTACCCCCAGTGCCCTCAGCACCAGGCAACTTTCCCCCAGCGCCCTCAGTGCCCCGCCACCCAACTAGGTGCACCAAGCACCATTCACCTTCTCGCCCCACCCCCCCCCCCCCCAACCCCTGCGTCAAACACCCCGGCACTTGACCCTTTTGACCCCTTCAGGGTTATCACTAGCACCTTCGCAGTGTTCCACTCCCCGCGTGGCCAACAAATGGCAAGAGACATCATTGCTTGCAATGGTGACTTCTTCGCCTTACTCCAAGTCTACAATGCGTACCCCGATGTTACGCAATCCCTTAGAAACCTCTCCCACAACTCGAATTTATAGAGCTCCTCCCCCCTAAAATAGGGACCTTCAACGCCGAACGCTTAAATGGCCAACGTGATGAGATCACCACTTTCCTCCGTAAGTATTTGCCCCAAATTTATATTTAGTGATTGGGCAACTAGAGGTATCAGAAAAAGTAGGGAAAGACTATTTGAGCTATATGGCTTTGAGCTATATGGCCTTAAGCCTTTTATAAACACTGAAACTTTTAACAAGTATGTTGCTAAGTATTCAAAAATCTTTAGAAATACATGCAAGGTTGCTAAAGCCCTGCACATTAGCAACAAGATAAAAACAGCAGAAAATAAAATAAAGACAGTTTGGAAAGTCATAAATAATGAAACTAACAAGAAGAAAATACGTAACACTAGATACACGTTAGATTCAGCATGTGGTCCTAAAAGCTCTAATCTGGAAGTAGCTCAAGAATTTGTAAATTTCTTTACCGATATACCATTAAAAACTACGGAGGCTCTTAATTCGTCACCTGAAGTCTCAATTGGATTATTAAAGGCGAATGTATCTGGCTGGCTGCACGGCTGAATTTAAATTTAAACACATAAACCCAATGATAGTTATTAAAGCTTTCCGGCAAATAAAAATCAAACTAACCGAAGATCTATGGGGAATGTCTATCAAAGTGTGTACATCCATACTTGAGACTATAGCCCCATACGTAGCTTTAATTTTTAATTTGTGTGTAGACCAAGGAGTTTTCCCTGATCTAATGAAATACAGTAAAGTGATACCTCTTTTCAAATCCGGGGACAGTAAAGATACTAATAATTATAGACCTGTATCCGTGTTGCCAGTTTTTAGCAAGGTGTTTGAAAAAGTAATGCTTAATCAAATGCTCAATCATTTTAACACCAACAAAATTTTACACGATCAACAGTATGGTTTCACCAAGGGACGTTGTACGACTGACGCCGGTGTTACCTTATTAAAGCACATATTTACTGCGTGGGAAGAGTCTCAAGACGCCATAGGAATATTTTGTGACCTTTCCAAAGCATTTGATTGCGTAAATCACGACACATTACTTTTGAAACTTGAGCATTACGGACTAGGTCAACTTGCACTTAGTTTGGTGAAATCATATTTGAGTGATAGACAACAACTTGTTCAAATAAATGGTGTTAATTCAAAGGGTTTAAAAGTAAAAATGAGGGTTCCGCAAGGCTCAATATTGGGTCCTTTCCTCTTTCTCGTGTATATAAATGATCTACCATATTTATTGAAAAACCAACCTCAAAATATGGTGTTGTTTGCTGATGACACTTCCCTAATTTTTAAGATGAATAGACGGGCTCAAAATCTAGATGACCTGAATAATGCCCTACTTCAGGTCCATAATTGGTTCACAGCAAACAATTTGGTATTAAATGAAAAAAAAACTAAATGCATAAGATTTTCTTTACCCAATGTTAAGAGTAGTGATTGTGAAATAATATTGAATAAAGAGAAACTTGAATTCGTAGATAAAACGATTTTCCTGGGGATTACGCTTGATTCAAGGCTACAATGGGGTTCACATTTAACATCCCTTGCGGGGCGGCTAAGTTCAGCAGCATACGCTATTAGAAAAATCCGTCAATTTACTGATGTAGATACCGCTAGACTGGTGTATTTTAGTTACTTTCATAGTATAATGTCTTATGGCATTTTACTATGGGGACGGGCTGCAGATATTGAGTCTATATTTATTCTGCAAAAAAGAGCCATCAGAGCCATATATAATCTTCGTAGGCGCGATTCTCTAAGGGAACTGTTTAAAGATATTGGCATCATGACGGTACATTGTCAGTATATCTACGAAAACATAATGTACGTCAGAAAAAATCTGCATCTTTTTGGTAAAAGAGGTGACAGACATAATTACAGTACTAGAAATAGGGAGCAACTAGTTCAGCCAGGCTTCAGACTCGCTAAAGTAGACTCATCTTTCATGGGGTACTGTTTGAGATGCTATAATAAAATTCCACAAAGTATTCTTGAACTGAATGAGACGAAATTTAAAACATGCATCAAACGCACACTATGTAAGCAAGCTTATTACAAGTTGGGCGATTATATCGCTGATAAAAATGCGTGGCTCAATGCTGGTCCTGCTCCACATGGACAGGGGCGCATAAATTAGATAGCCTTACATATAATTGTTGGAGCTGCTGAAGATTGTACAACTATCTTTGCATTGTATAGATTCAATCTCTAGTATTATATAATCGCATAGCCCATATTGTGTGAGTACTATGTAAAGCTATCATTCACTGGAATCCTACGTCTTTTCTTGACTTGAATGTGCCCAGGCAGTTGAGAGTATGTCATGCTCACTCTAATGTCTCGCTGATGGTGGCGCGTGTGTCCGATCATTTGGTTCCCTACAAAATGGTTGAGTTAAATGGTGCTGGGGCCCTGCTCTCTAGCGTCCGTCCGTCCGTCCGTCTCTATCCGTCCCTCTCGCGTACGTCTGCAGATGTGTGCGAGTGAGAGAGATGGATGGGGACGGACGGACGGGCGGACGTTGGAGAGTGGAGCCCCTGATCCATGCGTCATGTTCGTGAACGGGCGCTGTCAGTTGTGACTGGTCATCTCTTAGTTGCCGTGGCTTATTTTAATGTTATATTTTAATTGTATATTTTGTTTTTACTATGGACACTTTTAACGTGCACATCTTGCTACATTGTTCTCACATAATATACCATCTCAACACGAATGATGTAACCGAGATTTTGTAACAATTTTATGATTTAAAAGAGTGTCCATGGAGTTTCTTGCCCGTTCTTCTCCATAGAGATCTACGCTAGGGAATGGGCAACTACAGTACTTTCACAGTTTTTATGTCTTGTGACTGGGACTGTAGCTACATTTAATTTTCATCTTTGTTTCGACAATTCAAAAGTGCCTGCAACTGGCCTACTTGAAATAAATGATTTGATTTTGATTTTGACCATCACTTAGACATCCTCCTAGTCCAAGAGACCTTCTTCAAACCCCACCAGCGAGACCCTAAAATTGCCAACTACAGGACTCGCTGTCACAAGGGAGGTACTCTCATCTACTATAAATCCAGTCTGTACTGCATCCCCTTAGACCCCCCTGTTGGCAACTCCAACAAATAATAGTTTTTAATTTTTAAGTTTCCGTTTCCTTGTGTCAAACGAACTGTCATTTTTTCATTCAGTCTACAATAAATCCGAACCATTCACGCACCGCAAAAAGTCTGCCTTTTTTATTTCGCTTCTACACCTGCAAAACCCTCAAGAACCAGCCCTGCTGCGATACTCCATCATATTTGTGGTCCTTCGAAGGAAGAGGAATTGGTGTGGAAACACGATTGGAGAAATATCGTCGTGTGCTTTCTACGACGTACGGACCTGGGCCGGCCGCCTCGCCTGCTACGTGTGTGAGTGCAACTCATATTTCGGATTCAACTCGGGTAGGAGGGAAGGAGGTATTTATAGGATATTTCGTCATAAAACCTCGCTTCAGAGCCTCCCGGGGCCGAGGGTCGCATGGCGCGACAACAATAGGGTTACCTTTACCTATTGTGCAAGTATCAAGGGAAGCCATTTTGGTTGCATCGTGGCGGGCCTATATTTCCCGCGCGCTGGCGCAACTACATGACGCTATAGCTGCGAGCCAATCAGCACTCTCGTCGTGTCAACGTCAAGCAACATCCTACAACACTATTGGACGAATCTCCACGGAAGCAATTCAAACGTCAAACTTCGTTCGTTCGTTTCGTTCTATTCTTCATTCACTGCACGTCAAGAAAAGTTTTTCTACGACGAGACAAGACGCCATCCGCCATCTTATTCTTAACCATTTGTCTTTGTAGTAATTGTAACTACGTATTTTTTTAAGTTTATAGATAAAATTGCTGTAATAATTTTAGTAAGCATACATTATTATAGGCAGTTTACGGTGTGTACAAGTATTACTAAAACCAGTATTAGTCGTAAGTGTAGTGATAACGTGTAAAACATGGATGAGAATACGCTAAAAGTAATGAAAGCCTCTCGTGGCTATAATAAGGCCTCAATTACTCGACTGTATCAATTTGTTTCAAACAGCGAAGATGTGAAGCTCAGTAGTGTTACTATATTGCAAGCAAAAAGGGCTAGAATTACTGAATTGTTTTCCGAATATGAATCATACAATAAAAAGATTCTCGCAATAGATGAGAAAGATAATGAAAATGTTGAGGAGTGTGAAGCAAAGTATTTCCAAGTTCTAACTGTGCTCAATGAGGCGATACTCAGTAAATCTTCATCAAATGTAGATAACCCATCAGCTTTTAAGGCAAAATTGCCTGCAATCCAGGTGCAAATCTTTTCAGGAAAATACTGTGAGTACACGCCATTCATTAACATGTTTCGTGCCATAATACACAAAGACAGGTCCATTGATAAGGTCCAAAAACTATATTACCTAAGGTCCTTTCTTCAAAAGGAACCCTTTGATATTATAAAAAACCTATCACTTTCCCCTGATAGTTATGATGAAGCCCTTCGGCTCTTGGATGAAAGATACAATCATAGATTTAAAATTATCATTGATCATAATAATGCACTGCTTGATTTGAATGCTCTGTCCAAATCTACTCCAGTTAACATTCGAGAATTTGTTTCTAGTATTAAACAGTGTTTAGCTGCTCTGAAAAACCTAAATGTTAACGTTGAGGGATGGGATCCTTTAATCTTATCTATTTTATACCGTAAACTAGATGCCTACACATCAAGGGCTTACCAGCTTGAGAGAAGCAACGAGTCTGATCCAACGGTGGTTGAATTCTTGTCGTTCCTGGAAAAAAGGGCCTTGGCATTGGAGAATGCAGAACCTAGTACGTCAACCAAGGCTCACAAGGTAGTAACCAACGTGGCAACAGCATCAGCGACCAACTCTTGCGCTTATTGTAAGTCTGAACAACATAAATTATTTTCTTGTAATGATTTTAAATTATTGCCTAGTAGTGCTAGAATAGAATTCATTAATACTAATAAGTTGTGTGTCATATGTCTTAACAAACATAATGGTAAATGTAAATTTCATTTCCGCTGCAAAACTTGTAAAAAAGACCACAATACATTGCTTCACCAAGAAACAGCTCAAGAACAACCTGTTTCTTTAATTTCAAATGTTCGAACTCCCAAAGTTTTATTACCTACAGTGAAGGTGAAGCTATATTCCAAGAGTGGTAGGGAAGTGCACATAAAAGCAATATTAGACTCTGCATCACAGATTTCTTTGGTCACCAGCAAGGTGATAGATGTATTGGGTATTACTCCTTTTCCAGATAATACAGACATATTGGGTGTCAGCAACTCTAGTAATATTGCTAATTACTCTGTGCCTCTTGAAGTATTTTCTTTAGTTACACCATACAAGGTCAATATAAACTGTCATGTTTTAGAAAAAATTACATGCAAAATTCCACAGTTTAAGGTTGATTTATCATGCATAAACATACCTACAGGAGTAAAATTAACCGATGTAGACTTTAACATCCCATCCGAAATAAATATGCTGATAGGCGCTGACATATTCTTTCAGGTGTTGCTACCGGAGCCAGTAGAGGTATTGCAGTCAGCTGCTTCGCAATTTACTGAACAAACAGTTCAGCAACAACACCTGCAACCCCGCTTTATCAGTACAAGGTTTGGGCATGTCATCGCTGGCGCTTTAACTGACCATGCAGTCTCCAACAAAAGTAATGTGTCGCTTTTATGTATTCATGATAAAGGTGAGTTAGGTGTTAACCAAACTTTGCAGCAGTTTTGGTCAACTGAATCTGTTCCGCAGTATTTTAGTGAGAAAGGTTCAGAACATGATTTATGTGAAGGTATTTTCAAAGAAACCACTATACTTAAAGATAAAAAGTTTCAAGTTAATTTACCATTAAAGATTTCCCTAGATGAGGTTAAAGATACCCTTGGAAATTCTTTTGATTTTGCACTATACAGGTTTTTAAGTTTAGAAAGAAAGTTGCATAAAAACCCAAAATTGCTTTCTGATTATGATAAATTTATAAGTGAATATGTGCAGTTAGGGCATGGGCATTATGTTGAATTTAATTCACTAGATTTTAAAGATAAGCCCTTATACTTTATGCCACATCATGCTGTGTATAATGAGAATAGTAAAAGTACCAAAACTCGAGTGGTTTTCGATGCATCCATGCAAACTGACAAAAAGAAGTCACTTAATGACATCTTGCTTAATGGTGCTCCGGTGCAAAAAGAACTTTTTGACATTATGCTTTTATTTCGCTTGGGTGACTATACATTTACTACGGATATACGCCGAATGTTTCGTTGCGTTAATGTTAACCCAGAACATTCTGTTTTGCAAAACATATTGTGGAGAAATAATGTTAATGACAAAATAAAATGCATTCAATTAGACACTGCTACATATGGTCAAAAGAGCTCAGGTTTTTTAGCTACACGCTGTTTGCATGAACTTGCTGAAACTCATAAACAAGAATATCCACTTGCTTCATATATTTTAAATAACTGTACTTATGTTGATGATGCTTGCTATTCCCATTCCGATTTAAATGTTATTAAAAAGGCAAAACAGCAATTGTGTGAATTATTAGGCAAAGGTAGTTTTGAAACCCATAAATGGGCATCTAATTGTCAACAAATTTTAGATGACATATCTCCTGACAGACAACACTTTGATGATTTTGATCTTCAAAAGGATAATTGTTTCATGAAAACATTAGGATTAACACTTAATATAAGTAAGGATTGCTTTGTATTTTCATGTCCAGAGCCTTTTATTATTGAAAACCCAACAAAAAGACAAATATTGAGTTACATTTCCAAATTCTTTGACCCATTAGGTTTTATGTCTCCAGTTATAGTAAAAGCCAAGGCGTTCATGCAAAAATTATGGTTAGAAAAGTTAGACTGGGATGATGTCCCTCCAGAGGGAATAAGATTGGAATGGCTTTCATTTGTTAAATGTTTGATGGACATGCAACCTTTACACATTGATAGAAATATAAAGATCGATAAAAATGCCAATGCAGTGCAATTAATAGGATTTGCTGATGCTTCTAGCTCTACAGGCTATGGCTGCTGTGTTTATCTTCGGGTGGTGAAGGATTCAGGTAAGGCTTCATCTTTCTTACTTTGCTCTAAATCCCGAATTAACCCCCAAAGCAACAATGCACTCACCATACCGCGATTAGAGTTAAATGCAATGCTTTTGCTTACAAAACTAGCCAATAGAGTTTATGACACGTTAAGCCTTAAAATAAATATAAGTGGTGTTTATTTATATTCAGATTCACAAGTTGCACTTGCATGGCTAGCTACAGAGCCTATTAAACTTCAAGCATATGTTGCTAATAGGGTTAAGTTAATTCAGGAGCAGACCTCTAGATGGCGCTGGCTGTATGTGGCGAGCAACGAGAATCCAGCTGACTATGTTAGCAGGGGAGCCGTTCCTGATGATTTAAGTAACTGTAAATTATGTTGGCATGGTCCAGAGTTTATGCTGGACAGTAAGTATGATTTTGATAATAAACTTCCCATCTCACTCCTGGAAAACTTACCTGATATGAAGAAGGGTGCTGCATTCTCTGATTCCAAGGTAGCCTTGATAACACAAAATAAATCTAATATCTATCTGTGTATTGATAAATATTCTGATTTAAATAAAATGATACGTGTCATGGCATATATACTTAGGTTTTGCTATAATCTAGATAAGAGGGGTACTCCACTATCTCTTCTTGAGTTAGAAAAAGCCTTGCATAAAATTATACAGCGTGAACAGAGCATACATTTCAGTCATGAGTTAAATCATTTAAATTCCAAAGATGAAAATATTAAAGGCCCTTTAAAACCCTTACATCCCTTTATTGATAAAGAGAATATGTTAAGAGTAGGTGGTAGAATTGATAATTCTGAAGTCTCATTTTCACAGAAACACCCTATTATTTTACCTAAACAATCTCGTGTTACTGATTTGATTATATACCAGGAACACATAAGATTATTGCATGCTGGACCAAAGTTATTGTTAGCTAGGTTGATCTGCGCAACATATTTTCCATACAAATTTCGGGGGGCTATTACTCCACTGTTTGACATGGTACATCTAAAGTTAAACATGATATCGTTTTGTCTCATTATTAATTGTGTCTGTGCGGAAACAGAATAGAAAAATAAAAAGCCATTCAAAAGTTACGAGCTACCAAAGATTCATTTTTATTGCCAATTTTAACGTAACTTTGGGCGTAAATTAGTAATAAAAGAAGTGTCAAATTTACAAAACGAAGTCGGTACCGACACAGCACAATTATCGAAGAATTCAATAAATTTTATTTGATAATGATTTATGCAGTGGTTTTTTCATAAAATTCGATTTCCCAAAAGCCTTTTCATATTTTTTTACACGCCCCTTTTACTTTGAATTACCGTGCATCTCACTGAATAATGTTTCCCCCGGTGCGGGGCGGGAGGACGACGTTTACGCACACATGAACAATATGTCACGCGCGGTGCCGCGCGCATATTTCAGTTTTATTTGAAATTTCGAATCTGCTTCTGCGGCCTATGTCATTCGTGTGACGTTTGACGTATAACTGTTTGGACTCCGGATTTTTGATAAAAATTTGAATTTTTTGGTTTGAGTGGACGCTGTGCTACTGACGAGGTGTGAACAACTAGAAATACACAATGGGTAAGTCATATAATATAGTTTGTCGTGTGGTATCCGGTAGAGTAGAATAGAACCATCCCATTACACTCACGGGTGTCGTATAGGGCGAATAATGTCTGAGGCAGAACACCTTGCGCCTCCGTAGACCAGAGAATGGACAGCAGCGTTTTCTGTTAGTCTTTCATCACTGCGATCTCCAATCCGCCTGCCAAGCGTGGAGATTACGGCAAATTCCTCCCATCATGGAAGAGGCTTATGTCCAGCAGTGGACGTTATGGGCTGTTGTAGTAGTGTAGTAAGTCAAATAATTTGTAACACCTAATCTATATAATGTTCTTACACACGAGCGACACGCATCATCGACACGCATCATCGACATCAGAGGCACGTTGTCGATGGTGACTTCGACCAGTAGTGCTTTTCTCTAAGAACACAGCGCTGCAGGCTTACTAGTGGCCGGCGGCGCGGCTTTGTGTATAGGCAGTAGGCACCCTATGTCGGCAAGACAGTCGATCTGAGCGCAGCGCGATGAGCTCGTGACTTTTATTTTGTATGCTTATGGAAATGGGAATGCTTGCTCAAATAGTAGGTAATATATACTGTGCTTCTGGCAGTCGGGATACCCTATTGATAACGTAGGTATGTACCTAGTTCTATATCCTATTAGGTACCCATATATTGTATGTATGCTTGCACTAGGAGAGCAGCAGTGGCCCAGTGGTGGCGACGCCGACTTACAAACTGTAAGTCGTGGGTTCGAACCCAGACAGGCGTATTACTTTGTGTAATTTATTTCATCACCACTGCTCTCAAAACGGTGAAGGAAAACATCGTGAGGAAACCGGCATGTCCTCTATAGAACCAACAAATTCGAAGACATAATGTGACATCTACCAATCTGCACTGGGCCCGCGTGGTGGATTATAGCCCATTCCCTCACATAGAGAGGAGGCATGTGTCCCAGCAGTGGGAACATTAATAGGTTGATGATGATGATGTACTAGGATTTCCTCACTCGCGTTCCCGTAGGAACCTATTTACTGCTTCGCTCCCATGAGTCCCAGTGTTATGTTTTATAGCTTATCGTATAACATCATTCTCCATAGAAAAAGGCGTAAAGCAAGGAGACCCGCTTCCACCCAAGCTTTTCAATAGCGCGCTTGAAGAAGTGTTCAAAAAGCCTACGGCTAGTTGGGAGAGAAGCGGCATTGAAATTGGTGGGCCTCGGTTAATAAACCTTTGCGTCGCTGACGACATTGTCGTATTCTCTTCCACGGCGGCAGAACTGGAGCTTATGTTGAACCAGCTCAGTAAGGCAAGCCTTGAGGTTGGATTCGCGATGAACATGTTGAAGATCAAACTGATGTCAAACACCACCAAATGGTGAAGAATTACAATATATCCATGAATACATCTACTACAGCTAGCCTCTTTCCAGTCCAGACAAGATAAGAAAGTCATAAGACGAACCGAACATGCCTGGAAGAGCTACTGGTCCATAAAAGAGCTAATAAAAGGAAATCTTCCTTTGTCACTCAAGCGTAAAATGATGGACATGTGCATTCTTCCCATTTTGACATATGGATCCCAGACTTTGTCTTTGACAAACATTCAAAAGTCCAAGCTCAAGGTTTGCCAACGTGCAATAGAGCGCAGCATTCTAGGCTTCAAACTTACCGACCATGTACGCAACACCACACTGCGCTCCAAAACACAAATCACTGACGTTGCTCAATAAGCCGCTAAGCTAAAGTGGGACTGGGCTGGCCATGTCTGCTGTATGCCCGACGAGCTGTGGGCAAAAATAACCACGATGTGGAGCCCTGATACAGCCAGAAGGTGACGTGGTAGACCTCGCAGGAGATGGTAGGACGAGCTGGACAAAACCAACGACCAGTGGTCCACAGTGGCCCTGGATCGAAGAAATTGGAAGTCATGGGGGAGGCCTTTGCCCAGCAGTGGGATGATACAGGCTAACAATACCAGTAAGTAATGTAACATAACCTTGTTCAATAATTAATAAACAAAAACTAAAAAGATTTATTTATCTGGTAGGTATCTAGTTTGGGAGATCAGAGACGGGTATTTTATAGTAGGCGTTCAAACAAACGGAGGTCGTTTGTTTCACGAACGCCTTCAGCTTTATAATATTAGTAGGTAGGTACCTTCTAATATATACCTGATAATATATAGGTACCTAATATAGTGCTTACCTTTATAAATCAAGGAATTGACATCAGCTGATCATCAAGAGGTAGCAAACGCCGCGTCGCGTTGCATCGGTAGATACTCGCCACACGCTTACGAGGTATCCGAGGGTTGTCACAAATTATTATGTGACTTTTATTATTAGTTTTATTTTTTAACCGACTTCATTCGGTACTTCAATGACATACTAGGTACATATCTACATTTTTAGAAGCCTTACACATCGATAGAAGGCTTCCTACAAAAATAAATTTAGTCGTATTATAATTAACAAATAAATAACGGCATAGTTATTACTAAAAACATTACGTTCATAAAATAAATAAATTATAGTGTGTATGTACTTTGTAATGCTGTTATTTTTATTTTAAACAGATACAAAAGATTGGCGAATGGGAAAAAAAGACGCCTAAAACTAAGTGCCCCTCGCAAAAAGAAGTTCAAAAGAACATTGAGGGGATGGTTCATGAACAAAGAAAATATTCTTCCTGTACTGGATACGTCCCAACCGTAATGATTATTTTGTGTTATGATCATCATCATCTTCCTGCCCTTATCCCATGTTACTTGGGGTCGGCGCAACACGTTTTCTTCTTCCATTCTCCTCTGTCAACCGTCACGCAATCATTTACACCTTTTTCCCTCATATCATTCCTCACACAATCCATCCATCTTTTCCTTGGCCTTCCTCTCGCTCTCCATCCATCCACATTTATATTCATCACTCTTTTAGTCACATGCGATTCTTCCCTCCTCATCACATGCCCATACCAAGACAGTCGATTCCCTTTTAACTTTTCTGTAACTGGCGCAACTTTCAAACTTCCTCTAATATACTCATTCCTTATTTTATCCATTCTTGTCACACCACACATCCACCTCAACATTCTCATCTCCGCTACATGCAATCTTTTTTCATCCATCTTCTTCACAGCCCAACATTCCGATCCATACAGTACGACAGGTCTAATCACGGACTTTTGTGTTATGATCGTTGACCCGAAAAAAAAAAACAAATCTTTTGATTTTTTTGTGTGGAGTTTCGCTAACTCATTTAGTTTTACCCTGTATAATCCATTTTTTAGCTCAACACGAGATAGCTTCGAGCATGATACCTGCACAGTAGAAGTAGAAAAAGTAGAAGTACATGAAGATATGGCTGCACAATGTGAAAATGTACCAACCACACCCCAATCGTAAGTACTTTCATAGGTATAATGTACCGTAGTTATTACATTTCTAGGACAATTCGGCTGCCATCACTTCGCCATGCGCTCAAAATCAGAAAATAAGAAATTGTAATAAATATAATACAATTAACCTTTGTTCTTTGAGGTGTTCATTGTCTATTTGTTTATTATGTCTTATTTAAATTTATGTCACCCATGTTATTTTTAGATCACCTCGTGAGTCATTTAAACAAGTCGTCGTTCAAATACAAGTACATGAGACAACTTTACGACCAAACAAGGTTTTACGGTGGAAAAATGCACATGTAGAAAATTATCCTTGCGATCAGATTGGCCCTGGAGTCATTCAACCTCAAAATGATTGGGATATCATCGAATCTGACGTTGATTTTGCTCGTCACACGCCGATTTTGTAAGTATGGAATCAGTATTAGCCACTACAGTAAAACCATTTTCACTTCTCATGCTCTAAAAGTTCGTCTTTGTCGTGCTTATGCGACATAAAGTCGCTTTTTATGCTCTATAGCATAAAGTAAAATCTTCGTCGAAGATCAAGGCAATCGGTTCAACAGCCACACGAACAACTTCAACTTCATAGAGTAACCTCTTTATTTTAATTTGTTTCGTTCGTTAGTATTAGAACAAGGCAAGGATACCAACAGCCATAGTACACAATAAAACTTCATGAAATAAACTTATTTTTTTCATTTCGTCCACTTATTATTTAATACGTTGATGTTTCATTTCCTCGCAAAACAAAAAAGTAGAGTGTACAACTCGTCCATGAAACCCATTTCACACTCTACTTTATATCCATCCTCGCTCAATTTACTATTTCACTTCTCATGCTCTAAAAGTACGCCAACATAGCCCTACGAAGCGGGACTAAAGTGACCCTTTTACTAAAAGTGGCGAAGGGTGAAAATTGAGTCAGGGGAAGCCGAGGAAAAAATGAGAAAAGGTAGTTTTTTTTCTATGTTTATTTTGACCTCATTTTCATTATCAGTGACCCTAAAAACCACGAAAACGACACCCATGAAGAAAAAACTAAAAACTTTCATCGGCGCCATCTTGGATTTTCATTTTTACCTTATTTTCATTATCAGCGACCTCAAAAACGAGCGATAACGATATTTTCCCATCTCGCTCACGCGCAGGCATTGTTTATTACTTTCTCTATGAATACCTCGGTTTGCGTCGGCTTACCAGAGTCCTAATATAGGCGGACTGGCTAGTGACGTCATTTCGTTTATTTTGCACAGAAATTTTGCTGCCAAAAAGCCGATAGCACCTGCGGGTTATTTTATGGCAATATGTTGTTGAAGAGCAAATTTTTGTTGGTTGAGCACGAGTAGGCGTTTCATGATGCTTTTAAAAAAGTACTGATTGTGCCATTTTTAACCGACTGCGACTTCAAAAAAGGCGGAGGTTATATGTTCGTGTGTATGTATTTTTTTTTTTTTTATGTATGTTACCTGATTTCTCTCCCATTTGTGGACCGATTTTCAAAATTATTTTTTCATTTGATAGAGTACACTCCTGAGGTGGTCCCATTTTAATTTGGTGAAGATCTGATGCTGACCTTCGGAGATATACAATGGAACTCTTCAAAAAGAGACGGCAAATCTGTTGTGATAGCTCCAATCGGTTGGATGTTCATTGTTTATACAATATCATGACGGAACATCACGCGTGTATGCTCTGAGGGGGTACGCAGAAGTGTACAATTTACCTGACTTCTCTCCCATTTGTGGACCGATTCTCAAAATTCTTTTTTCATTTGAAAAAGTATACTCCTGAGGTGGTCCCATTTTAATTTGGTGAAGATCTGATGCTGATCTTCGGAGATATACAATAGAACTCTTCAAAAAGGGACGGCAAATCTGTTGTGATAGCTCCAATCGGTTGGATGTTCATTGTTTATACAATATCATGACGTAACATCACGCCTGTATGCTCTGAGGGGGTACGCAGATGTATACAATACACCGAGATTTCGACAGTTAGGTATGCTAAGTTGGCGCGATCGTGTTCAGCGCGCGACACAAATAACTTAACATCACGCCTGTATGGTCTGAGGGGGTACGCAGATGTGTACAATACACCCAGATTTCGACAGTTCGTTCGTGTTCCGTGCACGCCTCAAAGAGATGTCAGCAAAAGGGACTGTTCTAAAGAGATACTGCGGCCCTGGAACACAAAGGGCTAACAAAGAACATGAATGGGTTTTAGTCAGTAAAAGTCTGACACTCCCTTCCGCTCCGCCCAGAGCGATAATTTGATAATTTCCCATCCGAAAAAAAAAAGATAAGTATGTTAAGTTCCATAAATTGGGGATACGCCTATTACCATGACATGTATTGTTAACAATGGCAAATAAATTAATGGCAAATATGAACAACTAAAAATGGAAAAATAAAAAACTTTTTTGCAAAAAATAAAACCGACTTCAAAAAACACAAAAAAGTGAAAAATAACTTTAGCTTCAGAAGTCGGTGACAAAAAAACGAAATTAATCAAACAAGAGTCACCGACTTCTGAAGCTAAAGTTATTTTTCACTTTTTTGTGTTTTTGAAGTCGGTTTTATTTTTTGCTAAAAAGTTTTTTATTTAATTACGGTACAGAGAAGTTGTGTTCCTAACTTCTGAAAGGAAGCCGGTGGGAATCGAGTTATTAGGTGCCTTCGTCGCTGTTTTAGTCTCTATGGAGTAAAAGTAATTAGTTTTGTAATTTCTTTCATGTGATATATACAAAATCCAAAGGGTAAAAACGGGACCCTATTACTAAGACTCCGCTGTCTGTCCGTCTGTCTGTCTGTCCGTCCGTCAGTCTGTCCGTCTGTCTGTCTATCTAATCGTCTGTCTGTCTGTCCGTCTATCTGTCTATCTGATCGTCTGTCTGTTCGTCTGTCCGTCTGTTTGTCCGTCCATCCGTCTGACTAAGTTGACTATGTTTACAATGTACTATTTTGTTAGTTTTTGCATATTCTAATTGAGTTATGCGTTTACAGGACCACACAGGAAGAATCGATGACACATCTAGCGAACAAATCTAGTGACCCTGAATCCGCTTCAGATAACAATAATTTCTCTTTTGAAACCGACAATAATTGTGATAAGAGTGATTGTGCGACTTTAGAAGGAAATAGAATAGTGAATATTGCTTATCTATTTCAACAAATGCAAAATATTAGGCACGATCCCTTTGCATGTAATTTTCAGGACTTAGAATTTATAAAGGAAAAAAGAATTGGGTTTTACTCACAATTTGTTTTCAAGTGCAAATTTTGCAATAAAATAGAAAAGATTAAATCTCAGGAAACTGATAAAGGATTTAGAGAAATACCTATTAATTTAAATGTAATCGAGGGTATTTCACAAACTGGCAATGGGTGGAGCCAGCTTGATGAGGTATGTGCTAGTTTAAATATGCCTAATATGAGCGTACATTATTATGTAAAAAATAATCAAAAGTTAGGCGTTATCCAAAAAGACATAGCGTTACAGCTTATGTTAGAAGCAGGTGCAGAAGAAAGGCGACTTGCTTTGGAAAAAAACGATGTTACACAAGGTGTACCATGTGTGACCGTTGTGACAGACGGCTCATGGGCTAAACGTAGCTACGGTACAAATTTTAATTCACTTTCTGGTGTAGGTTGTATAATAGGGCACCGGACAAAAAAAATACTGTACATTGGGGTCAAAAATTCATATTGTAGCGTATGTGCTATAGCTCAAAATAAAAAATCCTCAATTCCAGCACATGTGTGTTTTAAAAACTGGTCTGGTCCATCTACCGAAATGGAGACATCGGCCATTGTAGATGGATTCAAAGTAAGCATGGAGATGCACGGGCTCATGTATGCTAAGGTAATTGGTGATGGAGACAGCAGTGTAATGAACGCTCTTAGAGACGCAATGGTTTATGGTCCTAATGTTAACATAAGAAAAATTGAATGTAGTAATCATTTACTGCGAAATTATTCAAATAAACTAAGAAAAATAGGGAAAAAAACTCAGAACAAAGTTGGCTTTGTACCTGTGACTTTACGTAAAGCGCTTTTAGACAAAATACGACGCCTAAATAACGCAGTTACTGGGGCAGTAGCAAACGCGCAACAGCTTGAGGTCGCAACAGCTGACAAGATTAGAATCCTTCAAGAAGACTTACGGAATGGGCCATGCCACGTATTCGGATGTCATGATTCTTGTAAACAATATTATTGTAAAAGATTGGTGACCGAAGAAAACCTGGTTCCACAACTCAAATCTAGCGGGATATGGAACGATATTTTTGAAAATCTTGGGTGGCTTCTTCAAAATGCGGAAAGCTTGCTACTTCAAGAGACAAATAATGCAGCAGAACAATTCAATTGTATTATCGCAAAGTTCCTTGCAGGCAAGCGAGTTAATTTCACGCGAAGGGGGACGTACGAAGCAAGATGTTTTTCCGCAGTAGGGCACTACAATACAAAAGATTATAGTTTTTTAAGTAAAGTACAAAAGGTAATATGTCCTGAAACGTCGTACTTCTATACAGAAAAGTACATAAACAAAATGAAAAATAAATTAGTAAGGCAACAAAAAAGGAGGGTATTAGATAAAACACGCGGTACTAAAAGAGTTAAGCGTTTTAAAACGGCCGATATACACTACGGTGATCTAACAGGGCAAGAGCCTGATATGCCACCCGATATTTTTGAAAAAAAGAAAAGTGATTTTCTTCTTTCAATAACATTAAATAATGATGAAATTGAAGAATTAGAAAAGAAAACTATCGCACAATCCAATTCTGATTTGTGGATCGTGGAGCGCAAAAAGCGAATAACCGCATCTTTGTTCGGCCAAATATGTAAAATGAAGGATTCTACGCCTTGTACTGCGACATTAAAAAATATGTTATATTCTACATTTACCGGAAACGATGCTACTCGATATGGCAAGGCACACGAGACAACCGCAATTGCAGATTTAGAAATTAAAATAAAACAAAAAGTAACACCATGTGGTTTATTCATATGTATGGATAAACCATACCTTGGTGCGAGTCCAGACGGTATTTTAGGGACAGACAGTCTGATTGAAATAAAGTGCCCGTCGTCAGCAGCACGCTTTACACCTCTGGACGCAGTACGGCAAAAAAAAAATTACATTTTGTGTGGAAACATCAAACGGAATAAAATTAAAAAAAACACATAATTATTATTACCAGGTTCAAGGACAACTAATGATAACAAAACGAAAGTTTTGCTATTTTGTTATTTGGACGCCAAATGGCATAGAAGTTGATATAGTTGAAAAAGATGATGCGTTTTGGACGACAGACAAAATTTTAAAATTAGAAATATTTTATCAGAAATGTCTTTTGCCGGAGCTGATAGATCCCCGTTACCCTCGCAAATTACCATTTAGAGATCGAATGTAAATCAAATTGGCACAGAGGAAATAAGCAAAAAATAAAATCGAATTTATACTTTTCCGGTCTCTTGTCAATTTGATTTATATTAACTACGATTCCGCTGTCCATCTGTCTGTCTGTCTGTATGTCCGTCTGTCTATCCGTCTGTCTGTCCATCTGTCCGTCTGGACGTCCGTCTGTCTATCCGTCTGTCTGTAGGTCTGTCCGTCTGTCTGTCTGTCCGTCATTGACTAAATTGACTATTTTTCTCGCACTCAGTGAAAAGCACAGTGTAACACACGGCGCTAAAATCCCATTATAACTCGGTTCCTATTTACTACCTCGCTAAAGCTCGGTAGTAAAACGACCTCGTTTATAATGAGTCATTTTAGCCCCTTGTACTACAATAGCCGTGAAATGCAATGCTTAGCCGTGTGGTATCCGGCAGAGTAGAATAGAACCAACCCATTACACCCACGGGTGTCGTATAAGGCGACTAATGTCTGAGGCAGAACACCTTGCGCCTCCGTAGACCTGAGAATGGGCAGCAGCGTTTTCTGTTAGTCTTTCATCACTGCGATCTCCAATCCGCCTGTGAAGCGTGGAGATTACGGCAAATTTCTTCCATCATGGGAGAGGCTTATGTCCAGCAGTGGACGTTATGGACTGTTGTTGTTGTTGTACCACAATATACTAATACACACGCGCGTAAATTACGGTTACATTCGTCTACTCGTTAGTAAAAACCAAGATTCCAAACTAGTATCATAAATACGTTACTATATTTCTGTTTATTAGGAATAATTTATTTTGAGCTATAGTGGCGGTAATTACAAACCGCAAACGTAACAAGAACAATGTCAGTAATTGTGTTGTTAATTCAATAATAATAATAATTTAATTGGATAAGAGCCTCGACTAACATATGAGGAGACTCTCGCTAGGCAGCTGGATCAAGCGCTTGATTCAGAAAGCAGTTCTTCTGGACACGACGCGTATTGTTAGGAGGTTCCTCTCTAAAGAGCCCTAACTACAGGTTGCGGCACGAAACTCTAGCGCTGGCCGTTATTGCGCAGAAGTAAAAAAGAAGAATGTCTTGGGGCGTGCGTTGCGCCGATTGGCTCTCCAGTCGTATAACATGCGCACGTAACTCTAGCGCTGAACGAAAAATCAAAATCAAAATCAAAATCAAAATCAAAGCATTTATTTCAAGTAGGCCAGTTACAGGCACTTTTGAATTGTCGAAACAAATATGAAAATTAAATGTAGCTACAGTCCCAGTCACAAGACATAAAAACTGTGAAAGTACTGTAGTTGCCCATTCCCTAGCGTAGATCTCTATGGAGAAGAATGGGCAAGAAACTCCATGGACACTCTTTTAAATCAGAATATTTTTACAAAATCTTGGTTACATCATTCATGTTGAGATGGTACATTATGTGAGAACAATGTAGCAAGATGTGCACGTTAAAGGTGTCCATAGTAAAAACAAAACAAAAACAATTCAAAAATAAAATGATTAAATTCAAATAAGCCGTGGCAGCCAAGAGCCGACCAGTCCCAACTGACAGCGCTCGTTCACGAACATGACGCATGTATCAGCACCATTCAACTCAACCATTTTGAAGGGAACTAAATGATCCGACACACGCGTCACCATCAGCGAGACATTTGAGTGAGCATGACATATCTCCTAACCGCCACGGCACATTCAAGTCAAGGAAAAACGTAGGTTTCCAGCGACTGATAGCATTCTAGTACATAGCACTCACACAATATGCGATATGCGGCTATATAATAATAAAGATATTGAATTTATACAATACAAAGATAGTTGTACAATCTTCAGCAGCTCCAACAATACAATTAGTGCTATCCATTAATGCGCCCCTGTCCTTGTGGAGCAGGACCGGCATTGAGCCAAGCATTTTTATCAGCGATATAATCGTCCAATTTGTAATATGCTCGCTTACAAAGTGTGCGTTTAATACATGTTTTAAATTTTGTTTCATTCAGTTCAAGAATGCTTTGTGGAATTTTATTATAGCATCTCAAACAGTACCCCATGAAAGATGAGTCTACTTTAGCGAGTCTGAAGCCTGGCTGAACTAATTGGTCCCTATTTCTAGTACTGTAATTGTGTCTGTCACCTCTTTTACCAAAAAGATGTAGATTTTTTCTTACGTACATTATGTTTTCGTAGATGTATTGACAATGTACAGTCATGATGTTTATTTCCTTAAACAGTTCCCTCAGAGAATCGCGCCTACGAAGATTGTATATGGCTCTGATGGCTCTTTTTTGCAGAATAAATATAGACTCAATGTCAGCAGCCCGTCCCCATAACAGAATGCCATAAGACATTATACTATGAAAGTAACTAAAATAGACCAATCTAGCAGTATCTACATCAGTAAATTGACGGATTTTTCTAATAGCATATGCTGCCGAACTTAGCCGCCCCGCCAGAGATGTTAAATGAGAACCCCATTGTAGCCTTGAATCAAGCGTAATCCCCAGGAAAACCGTTTTATCTACGAATTCAAGTTTCTCTTTATTCAGTACTATATCACAATCGCTACTTTTAACATTCGGTAAAGCAAATCTTATGCATTTCGTTTTTTTTTCATTTAGTACTAAATTATTTGCTGTGAACCAATTATGGACTTGAAGTAGGGCATTATTCACGTCATCTAAATTTTGGGCCCGTCTATTGATCTTAAAAATTAGGGAAGTGTCATCGGCAAATAACACCATATTTTGAGGTTGGTTTTTCAGTAAATAGGGTAGATCATTTATATATACTAAAAAGAGGAAAGGACCCAATATTGAGCCTTGCGGAACCCCTATTTTTACTTTTAAACCCTGTGAATTAACACCATTTATTTGAACATATTGTTGTCTATCACTTAAATAAGATTTTAACAAACTAAGTGCAAGTTTACCTAGTCCGTAATGCTCAAGTTTCAAAAGCAATGTGTCGTGATTTACACAATCAAATGCTTTGGAGAGATCACAAAATATTCCTACAGCGTCTTGGGACTCTTCCCACGCCACAAATATGTGCTTTATTAAGGTTACACCGGCGTCAGTTGTACAACGTCCCTTGGTGAAACCATACTGTTGATCGTGTAAGATTCTGTTGGTGTTAAAATGATTGAGCATTTGATTAAGCATTATCTTTTCGAACACCTTGCTAAAAACTGGCAACACGGATACAGGCCTATAATTATTTGTATCTTTACTATCACCGGATTTGAATAGAGGTATGACTTTACTGTATTTCATTAAATCAGGGAAAACTCCTTGGTCTACGCACAAATTAAAAATTAAAGCTAAGTATGGAGCTATAGTCTCAAGTATGGATGTACAAACTTTGATAGACATTCCCCATAGATCTTCGGTCAGTTTGATTTTTATTTGCCGGAAAGCTTTAATAACTATCATCGGGTTTATGTGTTTAAATTTAAATTCAGCCTGGCATCCAGACACATTCGCCTTTAGTAAACCAATTGAGACTTCAGGAGAGGAACTTAGAGCCTCCGTAGTTTTTAATGGTATATCGGTAAAGAAATTTACAAATTCTTGAGCTACTTCCTGATTAGAGCTTTTAGGACCACATGCTGTATCTAATGTGTAGCTAGTATTACGTGTTTTCTTCCTGTTAGTCTCGCTATTTATGACTTTCCAAACTGTCTTTATTTTATTTTCTGCTGTTTTGATCTTGTTGCTAATGTGCAAGGCTTTGGCAACCTTGCATGTATCTCTAAAAATTTTTGAATACTTAGCAACATATCTGTTAAAAGTTTCAGTGTTCATATAAGGCTTAAGGCCATAAAGCTCATATAGTGTTTCTCTACTTTTTCTGATACCTCTAGTTGCCCAATCACTAAATATAAATTTAGGGCAAATACTTTTTGTCTTCTTTTCAAAAGTTTTGTTGAATTCAGTGTGAACTATTGAAAAGAAATGATCATAAAATTGATTTATATTAATATCGTCATGGCTCATAACACTTAACTTGTTCTGTAGGGAAATATTATACCTATTTAATTTGTTAGAAGTTATGGGTCTAAATTTAATCTGAATTTTTTGCAATGGTGTATTACACCTAAAAGTTACAGTTTGGCCGCTATGGTCAGACGGCAGACAATTAACTATGGCTTTATCTAAGTAATCACAATCGCAGAAAACATTATCTATACAAGTAGCAGAAGATGGAGTGACTCTAGTAGGTTCTATAAAAGTGTTGGTCAAGTCAAATGACTTGAAAAGATTTAATAACCGACTGCTATTTGAATTTTCTTCTAAAATATTGATGTTAAAATCACCACAAATAATTATAGATTTATTACTGGCTGCAAGTTTTGCCAGGACATCTTCCATTATTGACTCAAATAAGGAAAAGTTTTGATAGTTTGGGGGTCTGTACACACACACAATAACATGCTTATCTAGCTCAACACAGGACAGTTCGACGCAATGTTCAGCCGAGAGACCTATTATGTCGTTACGTTGCTTATATCTTAAACAATTTTTTACAAAAATTAAGGAACCTCCACGAAGCATAGTTTTACGGTTATAGCAGCTACCCACCATATAGTTCTCATAATTAATAAGCATTTGGTAATCCTTAAGCCAATGTTCAGTAAAACAAATAATGTCAAACTTACTATTTTCTAAAAACAATTCTATTTCTAATAATTTTGAAGAAATGCCTTGGATATTTTGGTGGAATAATTTTAAAGTGTTCTGCTGAGGCCCTTTTTTACTAGCTAATTGAGTGCAAGAAGATACCTTGCTGTTGGTAGGTTTAACAATATTGTTAATGGCACCTTCTGTTGTCTGACTTTCTAGTTTAAATTAATATTAATATCTGGAGAGAGCCCCGAGACTCCCGTGCCATCGCCAGACAACAAGATCCTATCACTAATATACCCTAATTGAGAATTTTCCACGGTGACATATGGATCCTCCTCAGTATAATGTTTGTAAACATCAATAGCACTAATGCTATATTTATTTAAGGTCACCACCTGTTCATTAGTATTATTACTAATAGTCGCAGTATTTACAATATAACTAAACTTAGACATACTACTTATGTCTGTGTGAATATTATAAGCTAATAGCCGAGCTATTTTGTGTCTACAACTAATAGGTAGATACACTTTACCCCGAGTCGAACTAAGTTTATCAACAAAAGTGTTGATATCAAGAAATATAAGTTTGTCACTGTAGTGACCTGCTAAAAAATGTAAATGTCTATTTAACAAGTGAATATAATTGTTTTTTCTGTTACATAAATTTTCAAAAAATGGAAAACTGCACAATATTATTTTAT
Source organism: Xestia xanthographa (assembly GCA_905147715.2). NCBI lineage: Eukaryota > Metazoa > Arthropoda > Insecta > Lepidoptera > Noctuidae > Xestia > Xestia xanthographa. The sequence continues at coordinate 10,678,874 of LR990671.1, forward strand.
TGCAATTTAATTTCAACAACTCTGAGACATAATCAGTGATGTCTTCCTTTTTAATCTTTGAACTATTACCAACACATATAGTAATGGTGGTACTAGGATCACAAACAGTCTTAGTTACAGATGCCATAATCTGTTTGTAGGTTGACCCTGGCATACAATTGTTTTGAGTACAATAACTCAGGTTATTACTAATTAATTTACCTAGCCCCCTACCTATACTGTCAGAGAACATAACTGAATGATTACAGTCACGACTAATAGGAGAAACAAAATTACCAATCACAGGCAGACTATCATGCAACTCAGGCTGTACTACGTGTGAATAATCTAATGTAATATTAGTTGTTTGTTGGTTTGATATGCTGTCCTGAGACAAATTCTCAACCTGGTACGGGTCCTCCATTACCTCAGGCTGGATAGTATCAGGCTGGATAGCATCATGGTTGGTAACTCTCTGGCAAATACATTGACCCATTACCAACTCATTTGCTGCATAAATATGTTATCTAATTTGGTTCTGAGAAATCTTATACCTACTAGAAAGGGAACTTAGTGATTCCTGAAGTACCTGTATTTCAGACTGCAAATGCTGAGTATCAATTTCATAAATTTTTATACTGTCCTCTAATTTTATTTGGTAATTATTTAACTTATTAAGTAAATCAACACGCTCTTTCCTCAGTGGAATAAATTTGGAAAAGCGTTTATGTTGTTTCCTAAATTGATTACATTTTTTAATTATTCTGTTTAATTTTGCATATTTTTTAATCTTCCTATTGCTAACTATAAAGTTCTGTTTTAGTAAGGAATCTTCAGTTAGATCAATTGTTATTAAGGAAGGGGGGTTACAATTAGTTTTTAATAATTCATTATATAAGAGATTTGTTTCTATAACCTGAGTACATTCTTTTTCTTTCTGTAACTTAACTATACAATTATTGGCATGAATTAACTCATCCTCTAGATCTCTAATTTTAAACAAAGCCTCCTCATACAAGTTACTACAATTATGAAAACCATCCGTCACCACCTTCAGTTGATCCCGTTCATCAACAACGTCCAAGTATTGCTGATGTAGGTCTACTAGCTCCCGTTTTAAGCTGGAGTTTTTGCTATTAACTTTATTGACTTCCACCTCACTCTCTTCTCTTTCCTGTAACAGTAGTTGAACTTGGAGGTTGGATTCTTTGAGTTCTTGGAGGGCCGTTCTCAATTTTAGCTCCATATCTTGAGCAGTAGCCTTACGGGTCATCACAGGCATGGTTTCAGGATTGGTTACTGAAAATTAGAAGTAAAGAAACGGTGTGAACTAATAGAATAGACAAATAAAGGGAAGTTAGCGATGAAGGGGAAAGAAAAAAAGTTAAAGTAATGAAATGGAATGAGGTAGGCTACTATAGCTTTAAAATATTATCCAATTCAATGTAAATAATTGAATAAATATTCAGTTACATTGGTTCTTTTGTCCTAATGATTTACTTTTCCTTATGTGGGTATGTTGCTAAAAAAAATAAAACAAAAATACTATTACATTAATGCAAGACAATAATGCACAATAAATTATCTAAAACGATATATCCAATCATTTCCATTGAAAAGATTGATAAGTGAAGAGATGAGATAAGGAATTACAGTTTTGATGTTTTATGACCGGTTGTCAACAAAGAGATTTAGAAACAGTACAGGGAACTAAATACGCGAAAAATTATACTAGAAATGGGCATGGATTTGTTATAGAGATAAAGAGAGGTTTGTGCGCTGTTATTAAATAAAAACTAAACAATACTTCCCCTGAATTATCCGTTTATGTCCGTAGTTAGAACGTCAGCTGTTTTTGTTTTAGGTTACCGGTACCGTTGTAGTGCCGAAAAAACTTCATTAATTATCAGGATAACAATTATCCTGAGTATTTACGCATTTATGATACGTTTACACAAACAATTACACCATAATATAACTTATTTACTAATTAAATTTTAATTTTAAATACGGAACAAAAAAATTACATGTCACTCGGGCAGTGAAAAAACGTGAGACGTGGAGGCTAGAGTTACGTGCCAGCTTGGACCCTGTTCCCGATACTGGCGGGCTACCTATATTTTTGTCTTTATTTTTTTTATAGTTTTGTTACTAAAAATATTTTATTATATTACATTTTTAAATATTTTTAGTTACAATAATAATTATGTACATACTCTTTGGTCATTAAATTATTCTTTATTCGTTTTCTATACATATTTAATGTAGTTTTCACTTCTCATGCTCTGAAACTTCGTCTTTATGTCGTGCGTAGGTGACATAAAGTCGCTTTTTATGCTCTAGACTAGAGCATAAAGTAAAATCTTCGTCGAAGACCAAGGCAATCGGTACACCAGCCACACGAACAACTTCAACTTCATAGAATAACTTCTTTATTCGTTTCGTTAGTATTGTCTTTATATCCATCTGTCTGACTATCCGTCTGTATGTCCGTCTGTCTGTCCGTGTCTGTCCGTCTGTCTGTCCGTCTGGCATCCATCTGTCTGTACGTCTGTCAGTGAGTCTGTGTTGAAAAGCACAGTGTAACACACGGCGCTAAAATCCCATTATAACTCGGTTCCTATTTACTACCTCGCTAAAGCTCGTTAGTAAAACTACCTCGTATATAGTGGGTCATTTTACCCCTTGTATTACAATGTAGGTACCTGCTAATTCACTTCTCATGCTCTAAAAGTACGCCAATGTAGCCCTACGAAGCGGGACTAAAGTGACCCTTTTAGTCTCTAGGGAGTAAAATTAGATTTTTAATTTCATTCATGTCACATAGACAAACTCCAAAGTGTAAAAACGGGACCCTATTACTAGGACTCCGCTGTCCATCTGTCTGTCTGTTCATCTGTCTGTCCGTTTATCTGTAAATATTTAAAATAAAAAATAAAATAAAATAACTTTTATTTCGGACAAGCAACATCCTTAGGTTAGTAAAATGAAACATATAAACTATGTTAGTAACAACTTTTTATTTATTTAGACACAAGCTTGTTGTTCGTAATGCATCTACGAACAATAGCCCCGAATATCAGGGAGTCTTACCTCCCTGCTATAGTTTTCAGGATGGAGTTGGAGCTGGCCCGTACTCTGCAGAGTAACGACGCAGACTTCCTAATGATCGCATGAAGGTCGTCGACGTGTGTCTGTGTGTCTGTCTGTACGTCTGTCTGTCTGTCCGTCATTGACTATATTGACTATTTTTTTCGCACTCAAAGTGAAAAGCACAGTGTAACACACGGCGCTAAAATCCCATTATAACTCGGTTCCTGTTTACTACCTCGCTAAAGCTCGTTAGTAAAACTACCTCGTATATAGTGGGTCATTTTACCCCTTGTATTACAATGTACCTGCTAATTCACTTCTCATGCTCTAAAAGTACGCCAATGTAGCCCTACGAAGCGGGACTAAAGTGACCCTTTTAGTCTCTAGGGAGTAAAATTAGATTTTTAAATTCATTCATGTCACATAGACAAACTCCAAAGGGTAAAAACGGGACCCTATTACTAGAACTCCGCTGTCCATCTGTCTGTCTGTCTGTCTGTTCGTCTGTCTGTTCGTCTGTCTGTCCGTTTATATGTAAATATTTAAAATAAAATAAAATAACTTTTATTTCGGACAAGCAACATCCTTAGGTTAGTAAAATGAAACATATAAACTATGTTAGTAACAACTTTTTATTTATTTAGACACAAGCTTGTTGTTCGTAATGCATCTACGAACAATAGCCCCGAATATCAGGGAGTCTTACCTCCCTGCTATAGTTTTCAGGATGGAGTTGGAGCTGGCCCGTACTCTGCAGAGTAACGACGCAGACTTCCTAATGATCGCATGAAGGTCGTCGACGTGTGTCTGTGTGTCTGTCTGTACGTCTGTCTGTACGTCTGTCTGTCTGTCCGTCATTGACTATATTGACTATTTTTTTCGCACTCAAAGTGAAAAGCACAGTGTAACACACGGCGCTAAAATCCCATTATAACTCGGTTCCTATTTACTACCTCGCTAAAGCTCGTTAGTAAAACTACCTCGTATATAGTGGGTCATTTTACCCCTTGTATTACAATGTAGGTACCTGCTAATTCACTTCTCATGCTCTAAAAGTACGCCAATGTAGCCCTACGAAGCGGGACTAAAGTGACCCTTTTAGTCTCTAGGGAGTAAAATTAGATTTTTAAATTCATTCATGTCACATAGACAAACTCCAAAGGGTAAAAACGGGACCCTATTACTAGAACTCCGCTGTCCATCTGTCTGTCTGTCTGTCTGTTCGTCTGTCTGTCCGTTTATATGTAAATATTTAAAATAAAATAAAATAACTTTTATTTCGGACAAGCAACATCCTTAGGTTAGTAAAATGAAACATATAAACTATGTTAGTAACAACTTTTTATTTATTTAGACACAAGCTTGTTGTTCGTAATGCATCTACGAACAATAGCCCCGAATATCAGGGAGTCTTACCTCCCTGCTATAGTTTTCAGGATGGAGTTGGAGCTGGCCCGTACTCTGCAGAGTAACGACGCAGACTTCCTAATGATCGCATGAAAGTCGTCGACGTGTGTCTGTCCGTCTGTCTATCCGTCTGTCTGTCTGTCCGTCTGACTAACATGTCAATTTTTTTTTTGTCGTGGACACTAAAATGTAAACTTTAGGTAGGTACGTAGGCAGGTACTAAGAAAACCATCTTGATGTGTCATTTATTTTGTCTTGATGAAAACATGTTTATACAACAACATCATTTAGTGATATTGAGTATACATACCTAAAAAAAGTAAGAAGACAGGTAAGTAAGTAATTTGTAAAACAATTTATGTAGGCAGAACTAATTACAATTATTAGGTATCCACTCGGATATAAGACCAACCCGCACTGGGCCCGCATTTCCTCTCACAGAGAGGAGCTCTGTGTCCCAGCAGTGCGAGCATTATGGGCTGATTATGCTGCTGCAATCGGACATAAATTGCGATGAATTTCCAAGTGAGCATGCGTCGGCGTGGCGGCGGCGTCGTAAGCTCTTGAGCGATCGCTGCTTGACCACCCGGGGAAAACTAAGCATAATAAGCAATCTATGTTAGGTACCTATAGAGCCATACAGGTATAAAACGATAACGCAGCGCCTACTACTTTAGTACGAGTTTGTAGGTACCTACTTACCTACTTGTTGATTTCTCGGTGACTCGAACGGCGTCGAATAGCCTAACAATTTTGTGCATCGTGTAACTTCGTTTTTGTTCGGAACGGTTCGGAACGCTGAGTGTGTGCGTACGAACTAGACGCGCGTGAAGACTAGCGTCTAACTGCTCATCACTGATACTATCTCTGTCGGGCACGATGCCAGGTGAGACAGCGTGCTTTTTGGCCACGCCCACCAATGAGTTCGAGTCCGTGTGATGTGTCACCTTAATGAAAAATATTGGATTGTAAATGGTTACAGACATGTAAAAAAGATTATTCATAAATGTTTACTATGTTTCAGAATGAAAGCCAAATGTGCTAAACAACTAATGGGTTCCTTGCCATGTCATAGAGTCACAGCTTGTCGTCCTTTCCAAAAGATTGGTATAGATTTTGCGGGACCAATACAAGTCAAAAACTCACGTGTTAGACGTGCTATACAAACAAAAGGTTATATTTGTGTATTTGTTTGCTTCGTCACGAAGGCAATACACCTCGAGATAGCTTCTGATTTAAGTACTGATTGTTTCCTTGCTTGTTTTAAACGCTTTATAGCGCGACGTGGATTGCCATCTGACGTTTTCTGTGACAACGCTGGTTGTTTTAAGGGGGCAAGGAACGAATTGGTTGAATTATATAACTTGAAAACCTCACGGGAGCATCAAGCACTGGTGCAAGGCTATGCGGCCAAGGAAGGCATAACTTTTCATTTTGTGCCTAGCTATTCGCCTGTGTTTGCTGGTCTTGCTGAGGCGGCAGTTAAAAGTATGAAGTTTCACTTGAAACGTATCATACAAAATTATGTTCTAACGTACGAACAGTTAAACACTGTCATATGTCAAATAGAAGCAGTTTTAAATTCGCGACCATTATTGCCTGTTACAGCTGAGAAGGTTGATGATTTTTCTTATTTAACGCAAGGACATTTCTTGATAGGTACTTCTTTAACCTCTTATCCTGAAAATAATACTAACGATATACCTGTAAACAGATTAAAATTTTGGGAAATTTGTAATAAGGTTAGAACTCATTTTTGGAATGTATGGCACAAGTATTACCTTAATGTACTGCAGTCGAGGCCCAAATGGCGTGACAGTGTAAATAACATAAAAGTAGGAAATTTTGTTATTCTGAGGGAGCCTAACTCTCCCCCATTATCATGGCCTATGGCTAGAATTGTGAAAGTGTACCCAGGCCAAGACGGAAAAATCCGTGTGGTTGATGTTATGACACCTAACCAGAAGATTTATAAACGTTCTTTGTCTGCTATTTCTTTATTGCCTCTAGAAGAGTAAATGTTTTTTTTATGTTACCTATATTAAATAAGTTTTTATGTTAGTTACTATGTCATTTGTTAAGTGATTAGTGTAATTATATCTAAAAATTGTAAAATTTAAAAAGCTCTAAAAGCTTACATTAAGTATGATAGTTAACCTTATTATACGTTACATAGTGCAGTGTAAGAGAGGAATGTTAGCTAATAAGTCTTTGTTCACTTACAATCTGGTATTTCAATATACCTAGCATTATTATTTGTGAATACCTGTTCCCTTTGATTATTGAAAAACAATTGTATGTATAAGTATATGTATGTATGTACCAAATAGGGTTTAATTTACATTTAATTTAAAGAGGGGGTTTTTAAGGAACAGTTTTATTTTGTTTAACTTAAATTCAGTAAGTAATTAAAATACTGGTTGTTTTTGTTTGTCCATTCATTTTTGGTTTATCTTCCTTCAGTAACGAATGTATTTCTGTAATTGCTAACCCCCCCCCCCCCCCCCAGCATGTTGGCAACTCCAACAAATAATAGTTTTTAATTTTTAAGTTTCCGTTTCCTTGTGTCAAACGAACTGTCATTTTTTCATTCAGTCTACAATAAATCCGAACCATTCACGCACCGCAAAAAGTCTGCCTTTTTTATTTCGCTTCTACACCTGCAAAACCCTCAAGAACCAGCCCTGCTGCGATACTCCATCACCCCCTACCCTCTCCAACTTCGAAGTCTCTGTCCGTCGGCTGGGCATGACAGGTCATCTACCAATTACGATTATCTCGGCGTACCTTCCGCCTCCTAACTTCAACACCGATTTTGTGGCGATTAACGCCTCCATCAAGGATGACCTCACTACCTTACTCAACCTAGACTCCGTCCTTCTGGCGGGGGATCTTAATGCAAAGCACCCCGCATGGAATAGCCGCTTGTCCAATACCAGAGGTAATGTCCTCTACGACCTCTGCTCCTCCCTCGATTTTGATGTCGTCGCTCCGATGCATCCCACACATTTTCCAAATAACCCTAATCACACCCCCGATGTGCTAGACGTCGCGCTTCTGAAGAATGTAAACTTGCGATTACATTCTATGGAAACGATCGATGAGCTCAATTCGGATCACAGACCTGTGATTATAGAATTTGCCCCCAGATACGGACCTTCTGACCTCTCTCAACCCCCCCCCCACCAAAGTGATCACGGACTGGGGGAAAGTAAGCGAATTGCTGAAATCCACCGAGTCCCCTCACTTAGATCAAATCCCCGACAACATAGTAACCGTAGCCGACACGGAGGCCGCGATCGGCTTGTTCACTGGCCACGTTCAGTCAATCCTGAGCGAATGCTCAAGGGAGGTTCCGGCGGAGGATCACCTCCGCTGGAAACTTCCGGATGACGTACGTGAACTGGTGACCGAGAAGAACGCGGCTATCCGTGCTTACAGAGCCTTCCCTTGTGCCAGTAACAAAGTTTTTATGCGTCGCTTACAACGCAAAGTAAGTAGATGCGTCAAAAAACTGCGTGAAGAACAATGGGACAAGATGCTCGACGATCTAGAACCGAACCATCAGGCCTTCTGGAACCTGCAGAGGAAACTCAGGCCTTCTGGAACCTGCAGAGGAAACTCCGCTCATCTGAGGTCACTCCCATGCCTCTCATTAAACCTGATCAGAGTGTCGCCTTCGACGACGACGATAAAGCCGAATGTCTGGCCGACAGTTTAGAGTCTCAATGCTCCCCCAGCACCCAGCCAGTAGACCAAGCTCACCTTGCTAAGGTGGATGCTGAAGTCGAACGCCGGGCCTCCTTACCTCCTGTCGAAGACCCTGATGACCCACTACCCCCAGTCACTCCAGACGAGGTAGAGGACATCATAAAAGGTCTCAAACCTAGGAAAGCCCCTGGCTCAACAAAATCACCAACAAGGTGTTCAAGCTTTTCTCCCCCGCCCTCATAGTATTACTAACCGCTATCTTCAATAGCGCCATGTCCAATAATATTTTCCCTCAGTCGTGGAAACAGGCTACCGTTATTGGTATTCCCAAACCGGGCAAGCCTAAATCTTCCCCGAGCAGCTACCGCCCCATTAGTCTTCTCAATGTCATAGGCAAAATCTACGAGAGGCTTATTTATAAGCGTCTCAAAGACTACGCCGAGGCAAAGAGCTAATTCCGAAAGAGCAGTTTGGATTTAGATCCCAACACTCTTGTGTCCAACAAGTGCACCGCATCGTAGAACACATCAGCGACCGCTTCCAGCGAGGCATGATGACCGGTGCCTTGTTCTTTGATATTGCTAAAGCATTCGACAAGGTTTGGCACAACGGGCTGATATACAAGTTGTATCGGCTCGGTGTGCCAGATCGTCTAGTTCTCATCCTCCGAGACTTTTTGTCGAATCGCACCTTCCAGTACCGCATCGAGGGTGCGCTTTCCGCCCCTCATCCGATTCGCGCCGGTGTCCCTCAGGGCTCGGTGCTATCCCCGTTAATATTCACGCTGTTCACTAGCGACATCCCAAAGAGCAATACAGCCCAGTTAGCCCTTTTTGCTGACGACACGGCCATTTATTGCTCTGGAAGGATTCCCTCAAAAATCGCCAGCACTCTCCAAACCTCCGCAAACGCCTTAGGCGATTGGTTCCGGAGATGGAGAATAGAAGTCAATCCCGACAAGAGCCAGGCGGTACTTTTCACCAGGCCCCACCGCACTGTTCCCCCGAACCCTAGTCCGATCACCATGTTTGACAAGCCGATCCCTTGGGAGACGCAAGCCAAATACTTGGGGGTCATCTTAGACTAACGCCTAAACTTTCGAGAGCACATAAGGACGGTACGCTCGCGAGCCGCCTTCGCTCTCAGCAGGCTCCACTATGTGCTGAATGCACGCAGCAAATTGTCACTTAAGTGCAAATTGCGTATTTACACCGCGTGCATTAGGCCTATCATGACATACGCGTGCCCTGTGTTCGCGCATGCAAAACCCTACTTAATTCATAGGATGCAGACCCTACAAAACCGTATTCTCCGAAGGGCCACGGGCTCACCGTGGTACCTCAGGAACTTACAACTTCACGTAGATCTCAAAATCCCAACCATACAATTCATGAAACGTCTTTCAAAGAGTTTCTTCGACAAGGCCGAGAAGCATCAAAACCCCTTAATCTCTTCAGCCGCCCACTATGTCCCATCAAAAATTTCCAAGACTCGCCGTCCCAGGCATACTCTACTTATACCCGACGACCCCACCACCCTCATTCAGGAGAGTTGTAGGGAAACTAGCACAGTACGTAAAAACTTAACAAAAAAACACAAATACAAACCGCGAATCCGAACCCGACCCCGCCACCGTGGCGTACCGCGAGTGCGTCCCCCCCGTAACATCACCGTCCGACCCTTGCTCGACGAGCCAGCCCGCGCCGCTGAGCATGTAGCTTCAAATTCCCAAAATAATAATCCGACCCAGCCACCCTTGCTGCCCTCCCTCAATGACTCACTAAGCCGAGGCCCGAACTCCACAGGGAGTGCCCTTAGTGTCGTTCATTTAATTAAAAATCCTAGCTTGTAAGCCCTGGCTGGGGGCCTTAAAGTAATTTTTGGCCACCACAGGATAGTCCGGTTAAGCAGTTTGACAACCTTAACGTGTTGTTTCTGCGAGTAGTCCCATCTAAAAGAAAAAAAAAAAACCGACATAGTTCTACAGTTTTTACAGTTCTTCCTATTTACAAGTGTTTAGTTTTAAGTGTTTATTGTGAGTCCCACGTGCCCTATGTATATTTGAGTTATTATGTTCTTGTGTTATTATGTTCTTGTGATTATTGTGTTCTTGTGATAAATCAGTTTGTGTTCAAGTAAATGTGCCGCCGCTCTATTGTAACAAGTAATTAAACAGTGTGAAATCATCGAAGAATTTTGATTGAAAGTTCCCTTAGCCACCTGAGCTATCGAAGAAGGGAATAAATAAATAAATACAGTCCACCCATAACAGTTTGTATGTTTTGAAGATGCTATTGGAATGTTATTGGAATGTTTTTTTTTGTTTTTTTTTTTTTACTTTGTTTTCAATTTAGGATGAACGGTGAAAAACTATCTTTGTATGTTTTGAAGATGCTATTGGAATGTTTTTTTTGTCTTTTTTTTTTTTTTTTACTTTGTTTTCAATTTAGGATGAACGGTGAAAAACTATCTTTGTTTGTATGTTTTGAAGATGCTATTGGAATGTTTTTTTATTTGTTTTTTTTTTTGTTTTTTTTTACTTTGTTTTAATTTAGAATGAACGCTGCTGGTCGTGGTGTTGGTGGGCGTCCAGGTCATCAACCGATCCATATTATGTCTGCCTATATGCCCCCTAACAAGCCTGAGGATCATAACCTCCTAGTTAAAGATCTTGCCAACCTCTTCGGCATGAGTGGTTCCGTTATTATAGCGGGCGATCTCAACGCCAAACACCTCGCCTGGAACAGTAAACTGACAAACCCGAGAGGGAGAGTCGTCTACAATCTAGGCCAGACCATTAACTTTGACCCTATCGCTCCTATGGAGCACACTTATTACCCTGATACAGTCAACCTCAATTCTGACGTGCTCGATATAGCGCTGCTCAAAAATGTCAACCTTAGGTTGCATTTGATTGAGACGCTACATGAGCTCAACTCTGACCACCGCCCAGTGCTCATGCACCTAATTCCTCGCTCGGGTATCACAGATCCCAACCAACCCAAACCCACTATTTTAATAACCGACTGGCGGAAAGTAAGCGAAATGCTGAAATCCAACACGTCACCGCTTCTGTACGGTATACCCGACCACATTGTTTCAGTCGCTGACACCGAGGCTGCTATCGACTCGTTTACAGAACACGTACAATCCGTGCTGAAGGATTGTTCTCGGGAGGTCCCAGCGATGAGCGATCACCGCTGGAGATTACCCGACGACATCCGTGATCTGATAAATGAGAAGAACGCGGCCATACGTGCCTACAGCGCTTGGTCTTGCGATGCGAACAAGACTCACATGCGTACCTTGCAGCGTGCTGTAAAGAAGCGCACTAGTGAGTTTCGTACAAATCAATGGGACAAGACGCTTAGCGAACTCGAGCCAAACCACCAAGCCTTTTGGCAACTACAAAGGAAGATGCGTTCCTCTGAGGAGGTAACTTCCCCACCACTCATCCGTCCTGACAAGAGCGTCGCCTTTGACGACTCTGAAAAGGCAGAATGCCTGGCCGACAGCCTAGAATCACAGTGTTCCCCAAGCACTCTACCAGTAGACAAGCAACACCTTGATGAGGTGGATGCAGAAGTCGAACGTAGAGCTGCCCTCCCTCCCGTAGAAGACCCCGATAATCCTATTCCTCCAGTCACTCCTGAAGAGGTAAAGGAAATTATAGATAAGCTCAAGCCTCGGATAGCCCCTGGTGCCGATGCCTTCACCAATAAGGTATTCCAAACCCTCCCCGCTAGGCTCATTGAGCAACAACATTTTCCGACAAACGTGGAAAGAGGCCACTGTCATCAGTATTCCCTAACCAGGGAAACCGAAAGCCCAGCCTTCGAGCTATAGGCCGATCAGTCTCCTGAGTGCACTCGGCAAGATCTATGAGAGACTTATTTATAAGCGACTCAGAGATCATGCTGAGACAAAAGGCCTCATTCCTAAAGAGCAATTCGGGTTCAGAACCGAACATTCTTGCATACACCAAGTCCACCGCATCGTCGAACACTTGAGCGCTGGTTTCCAGCGTGGAGCGATGACAGGGGTGTTGTATTTCGATATAGCGAAAGCTTTTGACAAAGTCTGGCGGAACGGCTTATTGTATAAGCTGTATAAACTTGGAGTGCCAGATCGTCTCGTGCTCATCTTACGAGACTTCTTGTCAAACCGTTCCTTCCGTTACCGTGTGGGGAAGACTTTATCCTCTCCACACCCCCCCATCAGAGCAGGAGTCCCTCAGGGCTCCGTACTCTCTCCCCTGGCTTTCACGCTGTTTACCAGCGACATTCCCACGAACAAGAAAGTTCAGACAGCTCTATTTGCTGATGACACGGCAATTTACTATACCGGCCATTCTCTAACTTCCATCCATCGCGCCCTACAACAAGCAGCTGATAAACTCAGCCACAGAATAGATACGTACAGAAGTTGCACTCCTTTGATCTTGAAGAAAGCCGACATTATAAATACCTAAACTGGGCCCGCTCGATCTAAATTGTGCCTTGACGCTACGCGTTAGCGTATTTTATTCGGCGTCTCACTGCTTAATGGTCAGTCGGCAGGGTTACCTCAAGTACTCAAAATAAAATACCACCAACATTTTTGTATTTTAATGTATTATTATATAAATGTTAATTAAAACTTTTATAATAACAATTATTTTAGTCTATTATAATGTGTCATAATATCTTGCCTTCTCTAAAATCACGATAACTTATTAAATTTAATAGCAGCTGTTCGCGACGAACGTCACCAATCCAACACATAGAGTGTTGATTAATAGTTAAAAAATAGTGTAGAGTCAGTGTATGGGCAATATAGTGAAATAACAAAGTGCCATCAGTGAATCTAGCATAGTTAGATAGTAATTTTCAGGCGCGCTAGACACATATGGGCTCGCAAGTGGAGTTTTATAGTATAATTTAACGCTTTGGCGAGGTCCAGGTAGCCTAGGTTGCGACCTAGGCCTGGATATAGTAATTTTTTATAACTTAGCTTATAGTTGAACCACTTAGACGAGAGTATGACGGTCTAGCGCGGCCATATTGGGAAAAAACGGGAAAAAATTGTCTTACAGATTTTCAGTTGAAGGATCGTTACAGACCGAAAGATACAGACACGAAAAAATAAGTAACAGTTTCAGATGGACCATATACTCGTCTAGTATATGGCGATTATATACTTACAGTCACAGCAACAGTTTTCGTGTAATTCAGCCTGTAAGACCTTTCATCCAGACACTTTTGGAAAAGCTGTCCGGTTTTATGGAAATAATTTCCCCATTTTAATAAAGATTTTCGTTGTTTCTATGTCTGTACATAAATAACGTTATGTAGAATTGTGGCGATGTATATAATGTGTTAAAACATAAGCTCAAAATTGTAATTTGCAGAAAGATTGTACATTTCCATAATCAAATTTTCATTAAAGTTTTCCGAAATCAGAAAGCGAAATCAGGGTTCTCGTTACAGTAAAGTTCTGGAGTACCTTAGTAAACTCGACTTTTCTTAAAATCGTAGTCATCAGTACGGCAATTAAATATGTATAAGTAAACAGTGAAAAAGTAGTGCGCGAATTAATCCTGAAATCGCTTCCTGTACAGTCATGAAAGTTAAATCTTCTTAGTCTTATTTTCCCAGTAACCCCTATCCTCCCTCGTTAGGTCAACGCCCTGAGATAGCGAAGAATGATCAGCCACAGCTATAGTTAATTAGGTGTAGGACGTCAGCGCCGTCTGGCGGCGAAGTATAGTACGAGCGTGCGCCCGGTAGTAATAGGGTATAGGCAGAGCACCAGGTACACGTATCCACGCCATCAGCGGATACCGCCCGTCCGGCATATTCTTTGGTCCTTCAGAACCGGATTATTCTCGCGAATCTCAGTGCGTCGAAGTGTCGATACCTATGTGAAAGTGAATCGAAGTTATATACATTCCAAAAATTAAGTAATAGCAGTGCGACGAAGTTATAAACTTACGAGAACAGTGTATCAAAGTTAAATACTCAAAGCTTGTGTCAACAGTGCGTCAACGTTATATACCAAGCTTATGTGAACAGTACCTCAACGTTATACACAAAAAGGCTTATGTACACAGTCAAGTACATAGGTTACAGTTAATAGTCACGTGTATAACGGTTTAACCACATAAGTTTTAGTAAACAGTGAAGTATATAACGACAGTACACAAGTGATAGTAAATAGTGAAGTGTTTAACAACAGTACATATGTGACAGTATACAGTGAACAGTACGTATGTAATAGTAAACAGTGCATATGTGACAGTCAACAGTAAAGTTTATAACAGCATATAAGAACAGTGAACAGTTTATGTGACAGTGAATAGTGGAAGTATATAACGACGATAATACGAGGGACAGAAAATAGTGAGGTAAGCAGATATATTTGACAGCCAGTGTATAACAGCAAGTACATATATAACAGCAAGTATATAACAGCAAGTATATGTATAACAGCAAGTACATAACAGCAAGTATATAAGTCAAGTATATAAGCCAAGTATATAAGGCGAGTATAGAACCAAGTATATAAGGCGAGTATATAACCAAGTATATACGCCAAGTATATAAGCCAAGTATATAAGGCGAGTATAGAACCAAGTATATAAGGCGAGTATATAACCAAGTATATAAGCCAAGTATATAAGCCAAGTATATAAGGCGAGTATAGAACCAAGTATATAAGGCGAGTATATAACCAAGTATATAAGCCAAGTATATAAGCCAAGTATATAAGCAGGTACATAACTTAAGTACATAAGAAAGTATATAACACAAGTACATAAGTTAAGTTTATAAGAAGCTAACAGAGTTAAGATTGTTTATTTACACAGAAGGATTATACAGAGAAATTTACAGAGAAGCTTATATTACGTTGATAGTTATACAGTGAAGATATAGAGTAAAGATTGTTTATTTACACAGGAAGGTTATACAATAGAGTTTACAGAGAGTTTACAGAGAGGCTTATATACATATATTACACTTATATACTGAAGCGAATAGTTAACATTAAGAGTTAATTCCGAAACCAAGATAACAAGATCGCAAGGCAAATCGTACGCTGAGCCACGCCAAGAGACACCGTCGGCATCAGCTATTCATCATCAGTTGCCGCCACGATCACCGTCATCTATAGAACAGCTGGCAATTCGCCCTACTGTTACACAGGGGGCTCAAAGCGTACCTGGTTCATCAGCTGCTACCAGGAGAACCAGGTCCAAGGAAAATTCGGAAAGAACAGTCAAGCCTTCAGATAGCGCACGAAAAATACAGGATGAGGAATCATCACGAGCCGTACCGATGACTACCCGGGGTGACGCCCGTAACGAACAGATTCGGTCGCCGTCAAACAGGACGACGCGACCAAACAGAAAAATTTCACGAGCCCGCGAGGCTTTACTAAAGATTAAGTTGGAGCTTGCACAAATAGCACTTCAGAGGGCCGAAGAAGAGGACTCCGAAGCTGAATATATGGATGACAGAAACTCTAACGATGAGTACGTGCGTTCCTGGTTGGAAGAAGCGCCCGACGCAGCGCGGATTCCGCAAGATGACGTCGCCGAGGGGAACCCTACAGATAAACAGAACCCCCCCCCTGCGGTCATCAACAGTACAGATATAGATAACCAGAGACAGGCACCATCGTTACATCCTACAGTTCCTACAGATAGAAACGTGCAAAGCAATATAGAACCAACTCAGAAGATCAAAGACAACAGGGGGGGAGATTTACGTCCATTTATTACGGAACTTACGTCCGCCATAGCGTCGCTAGCCGACAAAAAAACAGATACAGGGACATCAAATCAACCCTCGGCGTCGAAGATCATCATGACCCTGCCGAATTTCAGTGGGTCACATACAGAATGGCTTTCATTCCGCGCCATATATGATACGACTCGGGCGTATTTCGACGATGTCGAGAATACAGCAAGACTCAGGAGGTGCTTACATGGAAGAGCACTGGAAACAGTGAGTTCAGAGCTCATAGGACACGCAAAGCCAGATGACATTATGAGGGAACTCGAGCTGCAGTTCGGCCGTCCAGATTCGATAGCACAGGCCGAAACAGAGAGGCTGAAAGGATTGCCACGCTGCAGCGAAGCACCGAAAGACATCTGCACGTTTGCCAGCCGGGTGAGAAGCGGCATAGTGACTCTGCGAGCACTAAAAAAGGATTACTACCTCGTCAACGCTGAGCTAATGAGAATCCTAACAGAAAAGCTGCCGAACTCCCTGCGTGTACGTTGGTACAGAACATTCACAGATAAGTACCAGTCAGTGCCAGATCTGTCACTTTTCAGCGAGTTCATTACAGAACAAGCTCGCTACTGCAGTGCCTTCGCTCCACCTGAGAACATACACTCGACAGAGAATCCGGGAAAGCGGGTTGTGCAAAGAGCACATACGACCACAGACAAACCGACTTCAAAATGTCGAATCTGTGATAAAGAAGGTCATCAAGAGTCTGATTGCAAGAAGTTCAGAGAGGCATCCAACAACAGCAAATGGGAATTAGCGAAGAAGCACGGCCTCTGCTTCCGCTGTCTGCAACGTCGTCGCAGCGACCACAAGTGCAAGCCGAAGAAATGCGATATACAGGGGTGCAAAGCCACGCATCATAGACTGCTGCACTTCGTCAGGAAGACAACGGAAGAGGAGCCGAGACAGGAAGCTTCAAACGAAATAGTCGCCAGTTCACGAGCAACAGCCAGTCAAGCGTACCTCAAGATGGTACCAGTACGAGTCGTCGGACCGGCGGGAGAAGCATCCACGTTCGCTTTCCTCGACGATGGATCTACAGTTTCGCTCATCGATGAGGAAATCGCGGAGCAAGTTGGAGCGAGGGGCCGCATCGAACCCCTGAAGATAGGCGCCATCGGAGACACCGTGATCGACACACCCATGTCGAGAAGGGTAACAGTTACACTCTCCAGCCAGGTGAAGGACAAGATGCCCTTCAGAGCGCGCACCATACCGAAGCTCAATCTCGCGACGCAGACGGTCAGTGAGGAAGACATCGCTCACTGCAAACATCTGGATGACCTCAGGCAACAGTTGACGTACAACAGCGGCGCGCCAAAGATACTGATAGGCCAAGATAATTGGCACCTTTTGCTGGCCACCGAGGTCCGCAGAGGGCCCAAGAACCAGCCGGTCGCCTCACTTACGGCACTGGGCTGGACTCTACACGGCGCGCAAACCAGAACACTTGGTCACCAAGTGAATTTCGTCAACAGACTCACAGCAAAAGAAGAAGATCTCGACGAACAGTTGCGTGAATTTTTCGCGCTTGAATCGCTGGTCATTAACCCCCGCAGACCAGACTCCGACCCGGAACAGAAAGCGGAAGCCATATTGGACCGTCATACCAGACGGACAGAAGACGGCCATATAGAAACAGCGCTGCTCTGGAAAAACGAAAATATCGAAATGCCAGACAGCTACGGGACAGCACTCAACAGGCTCGTCTCAACAGAAAAGAAGCTCGATAGCAAGCCTGCTCTTCGAGATAGATATACAGAACAAATGAACGCGTACATCAGCAAGGGTTACGCCGAAAAGGCACCCGAAACAAGTACAGTTGGTAGGACTTGATACCTACCCCATTTCGACGTGTTCAATCCGATGAAACCGGAGAAACTCCGCATAGTTCACGACGCCGCAGCCAAATCTAGAGGGATGTCATTGAACGACTTCCTACTCACGGGTCCAGACCTACTACAGTCGCTGCCCGGCGTCATGATGAGATTCCGCCAACATCCGATAGCAGTCGCCGGCGACATAGCAGAGATGTTCATGCAGGTGAAGGTGCGTAAACAGGACAGAGACGCCCTTCGTTATCTTTGGAGAGGCGACAGACGAGAAGGCGCCCCTGAAGAATACCGCATGACGTCAATAATTTTCGGCGCTGCAAGCTCACCATGCACAGCTATATACGCGAAGAATTGGAACGCGAAAAAGCACAGTGAGACTCAACCAGAAGCGGTGGAAGCCATCATACAGAGTCACTATATGGATGACTACCTAGACAGTTACAGAACCGTCGAAGAAGCGACGAAAACAGCAACAGCGGTGAAGAACATTCACCTACAGGCAAAATTTGAACTCAAAAAATGGGTATCAAACAGCGCAAAATTGATAGAAAATATAGACCCGACACAGAACAGGACTGAAGAAGTCAACATCGGGAAGACAGACACAGAAAAAATACTCGGACTAATATGGAAACCGAGTGAAGACAGGCTAGGCTTCAACCTTACGCTCGCACGATTACCGAGCGGAATCCTGGATAAAGAATCGCCAACGAAGAGAGAAGCACTCAAGATCGTCATGTCGTTGTACGATCCACTAGGCCTCGTCTCCCCAGTAACCATTCGAGCCAAACAGATATTTCAGGAGGCATGGAGGCGAGGAACCAGCTGGGACCAGGTACTCAAACCCGACCTGTCCGCCCAGTGGAAGAACTGGGTGCAACATTTACGACAGCTGAAAAACGTCAGCCTACCGAGGTGCTATCCAGGATACAGCGAAGCCCTAGAAATAGAAGTCCACGTGTTCACCGACGCGAGTGAGATGGCATATGCGACAGCGGTCTATTGGAGATCAACAACAGCAGATGGCAAACAGCACGTCACCCTCGTCATGGCAAAGGCGAAGGTGGCACCAATCAAGCTACAATCAATACCGCGCCTCGAATTACAGGCCGCGGTGTTAGGAACCCGCGTAGCAGCAGCCGTCATAAAAGAGCACAGCATCAAACCCGCATCAGTGACATACTGGACAGACAGCAAGACCGCCCTCACGTGGATACGAAGAGGATCGCGGGTATACAAACCGTTCGTAGCCCATCGCATAGCATCCATTGAGGAAAACAGTAAAGTCGAAGACTGGCGATGGGTGCCCACGAAAATGAATATAGCAGACAGCGCTACTCGCGACGTACCGCACCACTTTGACTCGAGTCATGAGTGGTTTTGTGGACCTGGTTTCCTGTATAACGAACCATCCACATGGCCAACAGAAAAACCTCCAATCAATACAGAAACAGGGGAGGAAAGAACACACACAGTCACCGAAAGCAAGGGCAACAATACCCCAGCGCTAACAGAAGTGGATCCGGATCCGACACGATTCTCGAAGTGGGAAAGACTACTCCGTGCTACAGCTTGCGTTCTACGCTTTATAGATCTCTGCCAAAAAAAGAAAGAGAAAACGTTCTACAAACGAACGCAGAAGAACGCCGAAAAGGATCCGGACTGGAGAAAACAGAAGAAGGCGACCACCCTTCCCAAAAAGACGGCGAGAACAACCGGCACACAAGTCGAGGGATATCCCCTAGAAGCGGAACTTCTCCGAAGAGCAGAGACAATACTCATACAGGTCTCACAACAACAGTCGTTCGCTAAGGAAATAGCGAATCTACAGCAAGGGAAGTCCGTGGAAAAAGACAGTCGACTGAAGCCACTCCGCATAGAACTTACAGATAAAGTTATACGACTGAAAAGTCGTATCGCCGCCGTCACAGAAATAGCCGATGATGCAAAGCGACCACCCATATTGGACGGTGATCACCGCATCACCCAGTTATATATAGACTGGACTCACAGGAGCCTACAGCACAGCGGCACAGAGCTCACCATCAACGAGGTGCGACAACATTATTGGGTCATCAGAATGCGACCCACGACAAAGAAAATACTGACACAATGTCTACAGTGTCGTATTCGCAAGGCACAACCATCCGTGCCTGCGACCGGCGACCATCCGAGAACGCGCCTAGCACATCATCAGAGGCCGTTCACCTACACAGGCCTTGATTATTTCGGGCCATTGTCAGTTACAGTTGGTCGACAACACCAAAAAAGGTACGTAGCCCTATTTACATGTCTGACCACCAGAGCCGTCCACCTCGAGATAGCCGCCAGCCTCAGCGCAGACTCCGCAGTACTGGCATTGCGCCGGTTCGCTGCGCGCCGAGGCTGCCCAGCCGAGATCCACTCCGACAACGGCACCAACATGCACGGTGCCGACAGGGAGCTCCGAGACGCCTTCCGATGGGAGGCCAGTCGCCGTGGCATCGTGTGGCGCTTTATAACGCCCTCAGCGCCCTTCATGGGGGGCGCCTGGGAGCGCCTCGTCCGCTGCGTGAAGACCGCATTGTATGCTGTCCTCCACGAGAGACACCCGCACGAAGAGGTTTTGTCTACCCTATTGTGTGAAGCGGAATATACAGTAAACAGCCGACCGCTCACACACGTATCAGTGGACAGCAACGACGACGAAGCCATCACGCCCAACCATTTTCTTCTCGGCGGGTCAGCAAGGTTGCCAACCCCTGGCACCTTCACCGAACAAGACATCGACAGCAAAAAGATGTGGCGGCGCTCACAGATTCTCGCCGACATGTTCTGGCGTCGCTGGGTACGAGAGTACCTGCCAGAGCTACAGTACCGGCGGGAGCCGCACAGCCGCGGGCCGGGTCTACAGGTCAATGACCCCGTCCTCATAGCCGACGGCCAGCTGCCACGAAACACGTGGCCGCAAGGCCGCATAGTAGCTGTCTTCCCCGGGGGCGACGGCGAAGTCCGGACTGCTGAGGTGCGCACTTCCGGCGGCACCTTGAAGCGTCCGGTGAAGAAACTCGTCCCACTACCGAAGTGATCCAGACAGCGGGGCGTCCAGGCGGTGAGCATCGTGACGGCGGGAGTCACGACTATGGTCGTCGCTCGCCGGCATGATGTAGCGCCGCGCCGACATGACAGCGAGTCGTCACTGCACTACACGGCGGGAGAAATGTTCGCGACGAACGTCACCAATCCAACACATAGAGTGTTGATTAATAGTTAAAAAATAGTGTAGAGTCAGTGTATGGGCAATATAGTGAAATAACAAAGTGCCATCAGTGAATCTAGCATAGTTAGATAGTAATTTTCAGGCGCGCTAGACACATATGGGCTCGCAAGTGGAGTTTTATAGTATAATTTAACGCTTTGGCGAGGTCCAGGTAGCCTAGGTTGCGACCTAGGCCTGGATATAGTAATTTTTTATAACTTAGCTTATAGTTGAACCACTTAGACGAGAGTATGACGGTCTAGCGCGGCCATATTGGGAAAAAACGGGAAAAAATTGTCTTACAGATTTTCAGTTGAAGGATCGTTACAGACCGAAAGATACAGACACGAAAAAATAAGTAACAGTTTCAGATGGACCATATACTCGTCTAGTATATGGCGATTATATACTTACAGTCACAGCAACAGTTTTCGTGTAATTCAGCCTGTAAGACCTTTCATCCAGACACTTTTGGAAAAGCTGTCCGGTTTTATGGAAATAATTTCCCCATTTTAATAAAGATTTTCGTTGTTTCTATGTCTGTACATAAATAACGTTATGTAGAATTGTGGCGATGTATATAATGTGTTAAAACATAAGCTCAAAATTGTAATTTGCAGAAAGATTGTACATTTCCATAATCAAATTTTCATTAAAGTTTTCCGAAATCAGAAAGCGAAATCAGGGTTCTCGTTACAGTAAAGTTCTGGAGTACCTTAGTAAACTCGACTTTTCTTAAAATCGTAGTCATCAGTACGGCAATTAAATATGTATAAGTAAACAGTGAAAAAGTAGTGCGCGAATTAATCCTGAAATCGCTTCCTGTACAGTCATGAAAGTTAAATAAGTGTCTTATTTTCCCAGTAACCCCTATCCTCCCTCGTTAGGTCAACGCCCTGAGATAGCGAAGAATGATCAGCCACAGCTATAGTTAATTAGGTGTAGGACGTCAGCGCCGTCTGGCGGCGAAGTATAGTACGAGCGTGCGCCCGGTAGTAATAGGGTATAGGCAGAGCACCAGGTACACGTATCCACGCCATCAGCGGATACCGCCCGTCCGGCATAGCAGCATAAATGCGAAATCTAACAAATAGGTAATTTTAAGGCCCTTCTAACCCTAAAATTAGCAACTCTATTTGTGGTGGTTCAAACTTCGTTTGAAATACTGTTAGAATAAAGTTCTAATCAGTTTGCACTACAAAGCGGTTGTTACGTCAGTCACTGCGGCCGAATAGTGCGAAATGAGTCAAAAAATCTATTGATTGTTTAAAAAAAATAAAACACTTAAGTAAGACCTGCTTTAGTTAGTTCAGTTAGTATCAATGATATTCTAACAAACAGATATGTTATACACCTACAAAACCACCGAAAAAAGTGTTCCGCGGGGGAGAGCCAGCTCACATACACGCAGTGACGCAGAATAAAGGAAAAACAGGCCAATTGACACGTTTTCGAGTCTTCACGATTGCGCGCTCATAACATATCTATTTAATTAAATATCATTGGTTAGTATGCAATGTTTCATGATCTAATTTAAAGTACTTTTTGAATACCCGCGGGTTATTGTTCGATTTGGAGGTAACTTTGGATTTTTTTTCTATCGAGTAAAGTTTATATATATTTATATTTTATATTTTAGGCGTAACGGAGGATCGTGCTAAGCCATTTGAGGGATATATAGCCCTTAAAATAAACTCTGATGGGAAGCATGGACATGGAGCAGTGAAATTTATATAAAAAAGACCATTTTTTTCGACATTTATTAACAGCAACAGTTTATACGGCTTGTCATTTTCACTAGTAATGATTAATGATCAATAAATCATTCAGTTAACAAACACGAAATACGAGTAGGTAGGTACGCGACGCAAGGTCAAAAGAGCGCGAAAAATTAACGCGGCATACGTACGCAGTAACGCACGGCTGGAGCGCGACGGCCCTAGAAAGCTTGCATATTCAATATGCGCGAAGCGGTAGGTAATTACCTCATGCCTACAGACGGAGTGCAATAGCTCTGACTCAGCGCTTGGTTCCGTAGGTGGTGGATCGAATAAACCCAGAAAAGAGCCAGGCGGTTCTTTATCAAAAGTTACGCCATCAGCGACCGCCTCCAGCCCCCATCACCATGTTCGGCAAGCCTATCCCCTGGGAGAAGCAAGCCAAGTATCTCGGAGTCATACTAGATGAACACCTGTCCTTTGCGACTCACATCAGAGCAGCTCGTAGCCGAGCTGCTTTTGCTATGAGCAGACTCCATTTCATGTTAACCAAAAAGAGCAAGTTGTCACTTAAGTGCAAGTTGCGTCTTTACACAACAGTAATCCGACCCATTATGACATACGCATGTATCGTATTTGCCCATGCCCATCCCCGTCACATCCATACGATGCAGACCTTGCAGAACCGTCTCCTCCTGAAAATCACCGGTGCGCCCCCATACATCCGTAATGATAGTCTTCATCTAGACCTTCGTATCCCCACTATAGAGCAGTTCATGAAACGCCTTTCAAAGCGTTTCTTCGATTCAGCTATTAAGCACAGAAACCCCCTGATCGAATCGGCCGCCCGATACGACCCATCGCGAATCAGTTCAGTCCGCCGTCCAAGGCATGCTCTCATCACCCCCGACAATGCTATCACCCTCTTACAGGAAAGTAGTACAGACACCAGCACCGTCCGTAGAAAACACAAATACAGATCGGCAACATTCCGACCTCGCCGCCAAGGTCCGGCGCGACGTCCCCGTTCAACCCCCCTCCCCCCCCCGACCCTTGCTCGAGCCAGCTCGCGATGTGAGCTAGTAGTTTAAATAGCCCCTAATTAATAATAACTCAGATCCAGCTGTCCCTTTGCTGCCCCCCAGCGATGCCCTAAGCCGAGATTCGTACCCCACAGGGGGTGCCCTTAGGCGCGGTCGCTTAGTTTAAGTTATGCCCCTGGCTGGAGGCCTTAAATTCAAGGCATCCACAGGCCTAGCCCGGTTAAGCAGTAGCCAGTCTCAGAGACAGGGAACAGCACGCAGATCCTTTACTTACGCAACAGTGAATTATTTTGTGATAATACGGTGTTGTTGAATGTATCATAAAAAATACTCCGAATCATTTAGTTTTAATTCAGTGTTGGTGACTGTGCTTATACAACGTGTTTGATACTATTTCGAAATAGTACTCTGTTGTTGACGAAGGTATGTTAGATTTTTTGTATTATTTCAAAATGGTTCTGTATTGTTCGTAAAAGGTGAAAAATTTATGCCCTAATTTTGTTAAAAAATCATTATAAATATTTTTTTATACTTATAATTGTTACTTACATTGCAAATTAAAAGAAATATATTTACAATTTGTGTTGTTCTTTATTTACAAAAAGATTAATAATTTTGTTTGAGATAATGCACTATTGTTGAATTAATTAAATTTGTTATTGTTATTTGGTAGATGATGAGAGGTCGTGGTCTCCTGTTACTTAAAAGGGCAATGGAAGCAGCTACAGAAGAAACCGGACCTGTTCAACAAAGCAGCGTGGAAAAGGATGTCGAAAACACAACCGTTGCCGCATCAACTGATGAGACGTCAGCGAAGGCAGCATCAGCCGATAAAGCATCAGATAGGAAGGTACCCGTTTCTATTTTATCTGATCATAGCTATGAAGAAGATTTTATAGATGATTTGGACACGGATTGTTTTTTTGTAGTACCTGTTAAAGAAATATCTCGGCCTCTTGTAATCCCTAGAAGATTATCCTTTTCTTCTTCCTCGAGCTCCTCGTCAGACTCAAGCTCATCATCGTCAAGCTCCAGCAGCTCAAGTAGTTCATCTGATAATGAATCCAATAGACCGGGTCCATCTACAGCAAATATTCAAAGGAATTCCAATGCTACTTCTGTTTGTAAATTTTTCTGTACCCTAGTGACTGTTGTGTACTTTAATATGTGTCAAATTTGTATTATCCTAATAAAGACTTATTATTATTATTACTACTCCGACAAACGCACCCTCAACTTTTTCTGCCAGTGCCACTGCTCCATCAGTGAGTGTGTGAGACTGCCCCAGCAGACTCACGATGTCCGCGATTACGCGGAGCCCTAATCAAAATAATACTTGTCCAATCGACAAAGGGAAAACAACTATTCAACTATTAGATACAACTTACCCATCACGTTGGAACCGGAGATGTGGCGTAGTCCCTGGTCACGTCGTATCTGGGTGGGGTGTAAGTGTAAATGTGTTTTGTGTTGTGCATGTAAATTATGTAGATTCGACGGTCTTCCAAAGGACGCCCCACAGCGCGTACCGTTGACTGCCTGGTCAAACCTTCAGATCACACACGTGGCACTTTTCAGTCAATGTCCAACTGAATCTTATCCCGGTTTGCTAACCCAATTGGGGATTTACAATAGTCCAGCACTGAATTCAGGAAGTTACCGGCGTCCAAACGACACAAAGCCGGCTAGTTAACCAAAAAATTATTAGCGGTCACGACGCAAGATGGCGAAATGTCTTAATTTTCACTCAATTATCAACAAAATATCAAAAACCGACCAAGATTGTATCGGATTAACATTAACTCAAAGTTTCAATCAATAATTACACGACAGCAGCGTGCACCAATAAAACAAGACAATGGAACCAAGTTTCTTCCCAACCAAGATCGCACAGACAACCAACGTCATCGCACTGACAACTGAAACGTCATCTGTCAAACGTCAAAAAACTGCGTTCGGAAACTTGTAGGATGAAACATCTACCCCCCCCCGGACGGGCCGTCCCGTCCGCTAATCAATTGGCAGTCTTGACAAGGTTGCGACCGCTCTCTTCATAACCGATCCATCCACTAAAACCTCAGCAAAACGAGGTACCCCGTCGGTGCCAGCCACCAAATTGAGAATGCGCCCCCGGCGCCAATACAGAGGCTTAAGGTTGGCATCCTTAATAAGGACGAGGACTCCTATCTTGGGCGGATGAGTTTTATCAGTCCACTTGACGCGCTGCTGGAGGATGTGCAGATACTCTAAGCTCCAACGCTTCCAAAAGCTCTGAGTGAGCTGTTGCACCAACTGAAACCGCGATAGCCGATTTTGGCTCACATCAACAAAAGGGTACTCAGGCAGAGCGACAAGTGGCTGTCCAATCAAGAAATGGCCCGGGGTTAGAGCCTCCAAATCGTTAGGGTCCGAAGAGAGCGGGCACAATGGACGCGAATTTAGTACCGCTTCAATGCGACAAAATACCGTAGCTAATTCCTCAAAGGTGAGAACGGTGTCTCCCAACAATCTCCGCCAGAGTCCCTTTGCCGCTTTCACCGCGGCCTCAAAAATACCCCCCCAATGGGGGCAGGCTGGCGGGTCAAACAACCAAGTGACCCCTCGACGGGCCAATTTGTTACCAATGTCAACCTGGCTCTCATTAAGAAAGTCATACACTTCTTTCAAATAGTTACTTGTACCCTTGTAGTTGGTACCGCAATCAGACCTGATCAGAGAAGGTAACCCACGGCGAGACGTAAATCTATCCAAAGTTGCCACAAAGGCCTCTGTAGAGAGGGAGGATACCAGCTCCAAGTGCACTGCCTTAGTTGACAGGCAGACAAATACGCACAAATAAGCCTTGACAATTTTACTGTTGCGAAGGGTAGACGTCTTTATCGAAAAGGGACCAGCAAAGTCCGTTCCTACGCCTGCAAAGGGCCTCGCCTCATTGACACGATCAGCAGGCAAGTCTCCCATCTGGGGCTGCATCGTTGGGGCCTTAGTCCGATAGCACGGTATGCAACGGAAGACGATGCTACGAATGGTACGACGAGCCGACAAAATCCAAAACTCTCGCTGCAGAATGGCCAACAGCGCATTGCAACCGGCGTGCGAGTTCTTAATGTGACGATCAGTCACCAACAATTTAATCAAATGGCCCGCCTTGGGCAACAAAATGGGGTGACGGACCCCATAAGGAAGGCTAGAGTGCCTCAACCGTCCTCAAACACGCAAAAGACCCGTTTCATCCAAAAAGGGGTTCAACTTACTAACGGCTCCCGACAACTTAACTCTACCGGACTTCAAGGTCTCGATCTCCTTCTCAAAGTGTACTGCCTGCACAGAGCGAACCCACAGGAGGAGTGACTCCTTTCGCTCTTGAGGAGAGAGAACCGGTGACAGGCGCTTGTCCCCTGGATTCCTAGCATTGTGACCAAAACGCCTGATCCACGAGGTAACGTTCAACAATTTGTCGAGGGAGCTGTATCGATTCAACAAAATATCAGGATCAAACGGAGGGTCCTTCGTCCCAACAGCGAGCACCTTAAGCCCGGGCAAAGGATCCGACATCAAAACTGGCGTTCGAGGCCAATCATCCTCGGGGCGAGTCAGCCAATCCGGTCCCCACCAAAGGGGGCAAAATCAGGCGGGGGGGCCATGCACCCACGTGAGGCTACGTCGCCGGGGTTCAAGTCTCCAGGCACGTGCCTCCAAATCAAAGGCGTTTCGGAATTTTGTATCTGTGACACTCGGTTCGCAACAAAGACCTCCAAGGAGTGGACGGACGTCTTCAACCAACACAAAACAATTTGACTGTCCGTCCAGGCGTAAGAATTCCGAATGTTCACAGATCCACCTAAAGTTTGAGCAACGTGATTCAAGAGACGCACAAGAAGCGCCGCCCCTGACAACTCTAGCTTAGGGATGGTCAATGCCGTCCGGAGGGGGGCCACCTTGCTCTTGGCCATCCATGATCAGTGACAACTTCACCTGGCCTGACGCGCTGACGGTGCGCAGATAAACAACAGTTGCATAACCGTGCGAAGATGCGTCACAAAACCCATGAAGGGTAGCAGTGTAGTTCCCAGGGGGGAGGATAGCGCGTGGTAACGCGACCTCGTTGACCGCAGGAAGTGCGGATACAAATTGGAGCCAATCTTCCAAAAGGGTTTCCTGAAGTGGCTCATCCCAACCAAGTTCCGCGGTCCAAAGGCGCTGGAGAAAACATTTCGCCCAAAACAATACCGGGCATATCCAACCATTCGGGTCAAAGGTTCTCGCGACAGTAGACAATACCAGTCGTTTAGTCCAAGTGTGTGGTGACTCCAAATCGACATCATACGTAAAGGTGTCTTGGACTGGTCGGTACTGAACGCCGAGAACGGCCAACATAGCAGGGTTGTCAGCATTTTCAAACAAATGAGGATCCTGCTTATGATCCTCTTCCACATCTTCCAACAGTGCTGGCGAGTTGGACACCCACTTACGCAACTCATAGCCAGCGGAATCCAAAATTTGAACCAACTCGTCACGCAACAGGATAGCTTCCTCAACCGTGGAAGCCCCAGTGCAGACGTCATCAACATACAAGTCCGTTTTCAAGATGGCGGACGCCCGAGGGAACCTCAAGCGTTCTCGGTCCGCGAGCTCCCAAAGCGAACGAATAGCAACAAAAGGGCTCGATCGAAGGCCGTACGTATTCGTGTTGAGCTCATAAACAACCATGGGGTCCCGGGGATTCTCTCGCCACAGGATCAACTGATAACGTCTGTCATCCCGGTGAATAACCGTTTGCCGGAACATCATTTTGATGTCAGCCACAAAGACTACTTGATGACGACGAAAAGACGTGATGACATCACAAAGGTCCCTCAACAATTTGGGGCCGGAGTGCAAGCAATCATTCAAAGAGACACCAGAGGAAGTCCGCGCAGACCCATCAAACACTGTGCGCAGCTTACCGGTGGATGCCTTGAGGACCGCGTGATGCGGCAGAAAGTAATGCTCAACTGAGCGCCAATCCAAATTTGACACCGACATGTGTCCCAAGTCTGCGTACTCACGCATGAAATCTAAATATTTCTGCCGCAGCACCGGATCCCTGGCCATACGGCGCTCCATCGCCAACAATCTCTTCTCGGCCATAGGTCTGGACTCGCCGAGAGGTGGTCGAACTGCAACAAAAGGCAACCGTGTTACGAGCCGACCGGAACGGAGTCGACCTGTGTTGTTCTGATAGAACAACTCGCACTCCTCATGTTCCGGGTTCAAGCGGGCCACTTGCGGTGGCTCCTCAACCTCCCAAAACCTCTGAGCAGCGTCAGAGAGAGCGGAGCCACACGCCAACGCAAAATCAGGCTCAGGTGGAGGGGGAGCCTTCAACACTGGGCCCATCACCGCAAAGCCAAAGATGGTCGAGACAGCCACCAAACCGTTCGGCTGCAAGACTTTCATATTACCCAACAATATTCTCCCTAGTACATCGGAACCCAATATCAAATGAGCTGTACTAGGGGAATCAAACCGGCGGTCAGCCAAATCCAGGCCTGACGTCAACCGGACAATATCAGGCGACAGCTGACGTTGGGGATGACAGCCCAAAATACTCGTCAGAACAATGGCCGAAGGAAAAAACTTAGGGTCCAAACAACTCACAGGAGTGAGCCCAAATAAGGTTTGTCCCTCAACAGTCGGGATAGGTGTTTCGCCTATTCCATTAATCGTGCCTGAAAAGGCACGGACATCCAGGCTCACCCGACCCGCTAACCAAGACGACAAAAGGCAACCCTGGGCTCCCGTGTCCAAAATGGCACGGACCACAACAGAGTCCCCCGTGGGTCCCCAGACCCTGACCGATGCCGTTGGCAACAAAACCGTGTCGATCTGGGGAGGTACGTTAGCGGGACAGGCGCCAATTTCCTAGTAATGCCTGGGCGGCGACCGATCGCCGCATCCAGGCTGGGGTCTATCCCGATGAGGATAGTAGTCAAACTCCTCATCCGCGCGATGTCCCGAGCCGCGCGCCATCGCTGGAGGGGCATATCCCACTTAACGCCTGAGTGGCGGGGGGCGCGTCTCCAAACGGGGACGTTCCGCCAACGGAGGGGAGGGAAGGCGGTGCTGGTCTGGCCAACGTCGCCTACCAGCAGCTGCATAGTCGCCTTCACGAGGGGAGGTCAATCGGCGGTCGCGCGGCTCCCGATCAACTGGCGCGGGGGGTGGAGTACGGCGGTCAAAGTTGCAGGCCCCTCCTCGACTCTGATCCGGCGAGCGAGAAGCCCGGTGCTAATCTCCATCATACCCCCCCCCTGCGCGAACCCCCATCAGAGGCTGGTCTGACAGAGCGGTTCGCGTTGGCGCACAAAACTTCAAGATGTGAGCCCCTACAAATTGAACAAGGGCGGGGGTTGGGGCAATCCCGATGAAAATGATTCCCCAAACAAGAAAAGCACAGACGGCGTGCATTGGCAACTCGGCGGCGGGCACTCACGTGCAACTCCAAGAAGGCCGCGCAAGTTGGTACGCCATGTCCCGTGGCCTTACAATAGCCGCAAGCAAGATAACTCTGGGTGCCACCAAAACGGGGGGCAGGGCGGCTATCACCAGGCCCGACAGTCCTAGTCCGTCCCTGGGCCCTCGGCCGAGAGGGCGGTTGGCTTGACCCCGTGGCACCACGAGCGTTGTCGAGGAAACGACACTCATCCTCCAAAAATTTGACGAGGTCCTCAAAGGGGGGAAGATGGGTGGCACTATCCCCACCATACTTCTGCTCAAAACGGGACCTCAAGTCTGACGGAAGCCGCTGCAACACCAAGTGCACCAAAAGATAGGACCAATAGTCCACCGGTAACTCCAATCGTTTCAAGGCGTTGGTTGCTGCAAGCAACGGATTCAATAGGTCAGCACGCAACGCTGACATTCTGGTGATGGCCGGCAACCCCAAGATCTGGTCAATATGGACATCAGCCAGGCAACGTTTGTTCTCGTATCGTCGGGATAGAAGTTCCAGAGCAGTGGGATAGGCCGAGTCGGTCACCGGCAAGTGCTGCACCAAGGCTCGAGCCTCACCTCCTAGGGCTGGCAACAAATAAGCCAACTTCTGGGCCGGTCGGAGGTCAGAGCGCGAATCAACCAAACTGTCAAATAGGTTCCTGAAGCTTAACCAATGGTCCAAGTGACCGTCAAAATGTGGCAGCTCCAGGGTAGGCAGTCTACCCAAAAGTCCAGGGCCTGCAACAACAGAGGTCTCTGTTTTGACCTGGGCAGGGTCCCGACTCTTCAAAATTTGACGGGCGCGCATACTTATTATGTCACCCAGGTTCAACATCTGGTCATAATCCGCAACAACCTTATCACGGACTGCTTGACCCAATGTTTCCAGGTCCAAGTCCAAAATCAATTCATTGAAGCGAGCAAACAAAGTGTCAACCGCACTCAATCTCGCATTCAACTGCTCATACCGGGCAAGCGTGGCCTCTTCCAGGTCTAGACGCTCAGCGGTTGCAGCAGCAGAGGCAAACCATCTTAGCTGTGAGGTCAATCCACCAATGGCTTGGTTTACAGCTTTCAATGAAGCCATTGGGACAAATATCAAATAAACAAATTAAATTCAATTAAATAATCAACAGGAATAATTTCCCGGACCCAACTACAATTTAAACCAAATAATAAAACTTAGTTTGAATTATTACAAGTTCAAATCCGACCCTGTACAAGCAATACCTGGTTTATACAATAACAAATTAAAGTACAAGCCACAAGGGACACTACATATCATAATATATTATGTCAAACAATCTATGTTAACTATGTTTAATTTGAGTCAGGCTGACAGGCAACAAATCAGACTTCTCAATACTTTTAACTCGACAATAAGTGGTGAATTTAACAATTAAACCACGCTCTGCTACCAGATGTGTGAGACTGCCCCAGCAGACTCACGATGTCCGCGATTACGCGGAGCCCTAATCAAAATAATACTTGTCCAATCGACAAAGGGAAAACAACTATTCAACTATTAGATACAACTTACCCATCACGTTGGAACCGGAGATGTGGCGTAGTCCCTGGTCACGTCGTATCTGGGTGGGGTGTAAGTGTAAATGTGTTTTGTGTTGTGCATGTAAGTTATGTAGATTCGACGGTCTTCCAAAGGACGCCCCACAGCGCGTACCGTTGACTGCCTGGTCAAACCTTCAGATCACACACGTGGCACTTTTCAGTCAATGTCCAACTGAATCTTATCCCGGTTTGCTAACCCAATTGGGGATTTACAATAGTCCAGCACTGAATTCAGGAAGTTACCGGCGTCCAAACGACACAAAGCCGGCTAGTTAACCAAAAAATTATTAGCGGTCACGACGCAAGATGGCGAAATGTCTTAATTTTCACTCAATTATCAACAAAATATCAAAAACCGACCAAGATTGTATCGGATTAACATTAACTCAAAGTTTCAATCAATAATTACACGACAGCAGCGTGCACCAAAAAAACAAGACAATGGAAGCAAGTTTCTTCCCAACCAAGATCGCACAGACAACCAACGTCATCGCACTGACAACTGAAACGTCATCTGTCAAACGTCAAAAAACTGCGTTCGGAAATTTGTAGGATGAAACAGTGAGCTACCCCAAGATAAGTAGAAAGAGAATACGAAACCCTGCTGGCTGGAAGTCCAAGATTGCTAAGGCATTGCGGAATACAGGAAAAGAGTATGTTTCTTTAACAAATCCTGCAAAACTGATCGCTGGGCGTCAAATCCGTCCACCTTGTGGCGAACTAAAATAGACGAGATGGTAAGACAAGACATTTTCAACAAACAGTTTAGGCAGCTGGGCGATTTGAAGAGGCAAAGAGAATTCATAGTAAGGCATACACAAGAAATCAAACCGAAATATAGGTACATCACTTCTCAAAAATTGAGGGCTTTGAATTCGTCTTACTATTTTGAAAAAGATAACAACAAGATTAGGGTATGTAAAGAGTTTTTTAAGGCTACGCTGAGCATTTGTGACAGGTATATTAAGACGGCCCTTTCAAAGAAAACAGATGGTATGGTGGTTTTATGGAATCTGATGCACGTGGGAAGCATGGTAATCACCGCAAAATAGACTATGAAATAAAAAATAGTGTGACTGATTTCATAAAATCTATTCCTAGAATAGAGTCTCATTATCTAAGAGCACAAACTACAAGAGAATATATCTCAAGTGATAAGTGTTTGGCAGACTTGTATCGAGATTACAAAACCCTCCGAGAGCAAAATAATGTATCTCCTGCTTCAGCTTCAACTTTCAGTAGGATATTCAATGAGGAGTTCAATATTTATTTTTATATTCCTAAGAAAGACCTGTGCGACCTGTGTGAAAGTTATAAAAATGCCGATGATGAGGGCAAGGCAAAACTCCGTGAAAATTATAATAACCACCTGAAAGAAAAAGAATTGTCTAGATTAAAAAGAGGCTGATAAAAACAAGAAAGATGTCATCGTAGCTGTATACGACCTGCAAGCAGTCATGCAGGTTCCCAAAGGTCAAGTTTCTCTTTTTTTTTATAAATCTAGAATTAACTGTCTTAACTTTACTGTAAGTGACTTAAACGCAAAGGATGTTGTGTGTTTTTTCTGGGATGAAACCGAAGCTAAGCGTGGTGCAGCTGATACTTGAAAAGAGTGTTCCTGATACTGACGTTGATATTATATTTTATAGCGATAATTGCTGTGGGCAGCAAAAAAATAAATACTTATTATCCGTCTATGCTTGTGCAGTTAATAATCTGAGAGTTAATTCGATAACCCATAAATTTTTGACCCACGGACATTCACAAAATGAAGGGGACAACGTCCATAGTGTAATAGAAAAACAAGTAAAAAGACACTTAAGGTGACACATCACACGGGCTCGAACTCATTGGTGGGCGTGGCCAAAAAGCACGCTGTCTCACCTGGCATCGTGCCCGACAGAGGTAGTATCAGTGATGAGCAGTTAGACGCTAGTCTTCACGCGCGTCTAGTTCATACGCACACACTCAGCGTTCCGAACCGTTCCGAACAAAAACGAAGTTATATATTACTTTCGTCTGACCTTTTATTTAAATGCGATAAAAATAATAAAATAAACTTTTTCTTTAAAAATTGTACTATCAACTTATAACGTCATCGTCACTAAACAATTCGCGAGATTAGTGGCAACAATAATATTGTATAATATTGTTTGTTATTGTTCGCCAGTTCTGCTAATCCCTCGAGAGAAATAAATGGCTGTGAAGCCAGCAGAGTCCAGACTGTGCTGGCTTCACAGCCATTTATTTCTCTTTTTTTTTTCGTTGGTCGGCAGACGACTGCTTTATATTGTCATCGTGGTACTGTGGATTTCCTTGGCCTGATAAAGTTTAGGATTTCCTTTTCAGGGCGTATCACGTCGGAGTCACCAATTTAGTGGTTGTTGTACACTATCTAAATGAAATTAAAAATGTTCATAATTCTATATAAATTTAGTCAACACAAGACAGAGAAGTGACAGATCAGAAGAAAAGTAAAAATTATAGCGTGAAGGTTTTATTACCTATATAAAGTTTCTAAATAAGTAGGTCGCTACACCATATTATAGGCTGTGCGTTTCGATGGCGCGACCACGTTTTTTTTTTAAATAACTATGCCATGATTTTGTAAAAATATGTATGTACGTGGTTCAAATTTCCCAAAAACTTAAATTTGTCAAAGTTATGGTTAAAAAGTTATAAGAGTTTGAACGTGGCCACGCCATCGAAACGCGGAGAACCGCGCGGTCACGGAAATCTTAAAAACTAAGCGTTGAAGAGACCTGAAATTTAGGTAAATAACACATTGAACTTGTAAAAAAAAATTAAAAAATCCTAGGTTTATATTTTTACGTACGGTATCGCTTATCACCTTCAAAATGTTCTGAATGTGAAATTTAAAATTGAAATTAATTAATTTAATTTTAAATTAACTTTTTTTTACAAAATCTTGCCATAGTTTAAAAAAAAAATGCCGTGGTCGCGCCATCGAAACGCACACATTATAGGAGTGCAATAAAAATGCACAGGCCCTTCAACTTCAGCGAAAAACAAATAACACGTCACTGACGTCATGTATGAAATGAAAAGGACAGAAATATACACTACAAAACGCCGGTGCAACGCGTCTTGAACTGGATACTGGATCAGAGGCCACTACAATTAACTTTAAAGATGTAGAAAAACTGTGTCTGACCAACCAAATAGAAGAAACAAATGTTACATTCAAGAATTATGATCAGTCAATGTCAAAACCAATAGGTATTATAAAAAACTTAATAATAACCTTAAATAATTTAAAACAAAAAGTCAGTTTATTTGTGGTTGAAAATAACAAACCTAGAATATTAGGGAGGGATGTTTTACACATTTTCGGAATGTGGCCATTACAGTTAAATAGTAACAGTATAGAGGATCCGGTGCTGATGATAAAAGAAAAATATTCAGAAGTTTTCAGCCCGGGATGGGGAAATGTGAAGGGAGATTGTATTTCTTTGAAATTAAAGGACAATGCGGTACCAAAGAAATTACCAGTAAGACAGGTTCCATTCGCTTTAAAACAAAAGGTAAATGATGAAATTAAAAGATTATTGGAAAATAAACGAATTGAACCAGTCCAGTATAGCGATTGGGGAACACCTGTTGTACCAATACTAAAACAGTTCGTTTATGCGGCGATTACAAAGTAACGCTTAACCAGTTTTTGGAAATAGATCGGTTCCCATTGCCCCATATTGAAGATATATTTAACAAATTAAGAAATGCAGAGTATTATTGTGAGCTAGATTTAAAGGAAGCTTATTTACAGGCGCCACTGGACAAGGCATCCCAAGATTTAACAGTTATTGTTACAGAAGTTGGAACATTCAAATATAAATACTTGCCTTATGGAGTCAGCACTGGGCCGGGCTCTTTCCAAAGACTGATGTCACAAAAACTAGCAAACATTCCCAATGTAATTGTTTTTATAGATAATATATACATGTGTGGAAAAACATACTCAGAAATGAAAAATACATTGCAAGTACTAATAAAATTGAAAGAATGTGAATTTAAGTTAAAGGCCGGGAAATGTAAGTTTTTCAGGAAAAGTATAGATGTATTCGGATATAGAATAAGCACAGACGGAATACAAATAATAAAAGAAAATATTGACCCAATTATTAAATTGCCCCCACCGGAAAATCTGACTATGTTAAAATCGTTTTTAGGTAAAATTAATTACTATGGGCGATTCCTGAAAGATTTGGCATCCATTTTAAACCCACTTTATGAGTGTACAAAAAAAGGGAAATTTGTCTGGACCAATGAGTGTCAGAGAGCATTTCTATCTATTAAAGAAAAATTAGCATCCGCAGAAAGCTTAACTCATTATAACCCAGATCTTCCATTAGTACTAACGCGTGATGCATCTTCAAATGGACTGGGGGCTATAATTTCTAATCGAGGTACCGATGGCATAATTAGGCCAATAGCATTTGCTAGTAAAAAATTAAATGACACTGAAAAAAAATATACAGCTTTAGATAAAGAGGCACTGGCAATAATTTTTGGTGTTACAAAGTTTTACAATTACACTTATGGGAGACATTTTGAACTGGAGACAGATAATTCAGCATTGGTGAGGATATTTGGACCCCATAAGGCAATACCAAAGATGGCTGCAAAACGCCTTCAGCATTATGCTATATTTTTGTCAGCATTCAACTACACAATTAGACATATTGGTACAGACAAAAATCCTGCAGATTATTTATCAAGATCACCCATCACAGATAACACAGCTATAAGTGGATTGGCAGGGGAAGATAATGACACCATAATGGTTAATTATTTAAGTGAGTCAGAATTAGCTTCACTAAATTGGAAATCAATACAAACAGAGACAAAAAAAGACTTAACTTTGTCAAAAATATTGATGTATTGTCGTGATGGGTGGCCTATAGAAAATACAGATGAAAACTTAAAACCATATTTTTTAAGAAGGCATGAGATCAGTTTAGATCGTGACTGTGTAATGTGGGGTCATAGAATTATCATACCAAATAATTTAAGAGAATCTGTATTAAAAGAATTACATTTAAGTCACTTTGGCAGTTCTAGAATGATTGAGATGGCAAAGGCATATTTTTGGTGGCCTAAATTAAATGAGGCTATAGAACAAATTTCCAAATCATGTGATTTATGTTTGACTAACAGACATAATCCTTTTACAGCTGTACCAAGGTGTTGGCCTTTACCCCCTGGACCATGGTATAGAATCCATGCAGATTTTTTAGGCCCTTTTCAAGGAAAAATGTATCTGGTAATTGTAGACAGTTATTCTAAGTGGCCAGAGGCATTTCAAATGACTAACATTGGCTCAAGTCAAACTATACTAAAATTTAAGGAATTGTATATCCGTTATGGTTTTCCTGTACATTTAGTAACGGATAATGGCACGTCTTTTACAAGTCACGAGTTCCAAGAATTTTGTAAGGCGACAGGTGTTAAACATAGTTTCACCCCCCCTCACTACCCTGCAACCAATGGGGCTGCAGAAAGGTTTCTCGAGACGTTTAAATCTCACATGACTAAGATCATAAACAGTGGAAAATCACTTAATTATGCCTTAGGCATATTTCTTTTCGATTATAGAACCACAACCCATAAAACTAGTGGTGTTACTCCAGCTCGATTAATGATGGGCAGAGAATTACGCAACAGATTGTCATTACTAAGACCAGCCCCCATCTATCAAAATTTAGTAGAGTCGCAAGAAAAACAACTACACAATGCAAAGGGAAATAGAATTCTGACTTTAAAGGAGGGTGATGAAGTTATGGTTAAGGATTTCAGGAGAGGGAAGAAATGGTCTAGGGGTAGTATTGTTCAAATACTAGTGGCTGGTACTACTTACCTGGTTCAAGTAGAGGAATATAAATGGAAAAGACATGCCAATCAATTGCATAGTTTAGCATAAGTAGAATTTAAATGTAAGTAGCTATACTTTAGTATCTTAATGTGAACCCAAAGTAGGATAAGTAGTTACTAGGATAGGTTAGGTTAAGGTAGGTTTACTTTAGTGGGTAGGAATATTAATTTTAATCCATTTATTGCAATCGCTATTCGGTGTACTGGTAAGGTTTAGAGAAGGCAAAATAGCAGTAGTAGCCGACATTAAAGAAATGTTTTTACAGGTCAAAATCGCTCAGCAAAACCGTGATAGCTTACGATTTTTATGGAGGGGTGAAGATAGGGAAAGACCGCCACAAGAGTACCGAATGACGTCGTTAATATTCGGAGCGGCCTCCTCCCCATGTACCGCCATTTATGTTATAAAAACGCAGAGCATCACGGCCAACAATACCCCGAGGTCGCGACGGCCACAGTGCGTAATTTTTATATGGACGACTACTTAGGCGCGTTCGACACCGAAAGTGAGGCGAAGCGTGTAATAAACGCCATGTACAAAGTACACTTAGACGCATTTTTCGAATTACGCGGATGTCAAATGTGCCCGAAGTGATAAGTAGGGTCACCGACACGCGCAGTAGCGATTCGACCACGCTAGGGAAAAGCGATAAGGAGCGAACATTAGGCCTTATATGGAACCACGCACGCGATACGTTAGGACATTCCGCGTTCGGCAGCCGTCGCGCATACACGTGTGCCCTGCCCCGTACCGCGCTCTCTCGCACCCGCGCCACCCGTGCCGCCTGCGAAGCCCGACTCCGTCAAGAGCGCCGCAGTGCTACGCTGTAGCACCGCCGCTACGCCGCGTAGGCCACCTGGCCCCGCCCACCCGTAGCGCCGCTACGGTAAGTGCTCACGCACTCGCCTACGCGCAGCTACGTCGTAGCAAACGTTGCTACGCATCCGTAGTCGGCCTTCTACGCTCGCGTTCTCGTTATGTTTTTTGACTCCTTACGAGTAAAAACCATCTGTATTTTCGGTGGTACTTGGGGGAAACCTTACTGTGCCAACGAACCCAAGTGGGTGGTGACCCAGCACACCCGCCGACCCCCTTCAGGGGA
Source organism: Xestia xanthographa (assembly GCA_905147715.2). NCBI lineage: Eukaryota > Metazoa > Arthropoda > Insecta > Lepidoptera > Noctuidae > Xestia > Xestia xanthographa. The sequence goes on from LR990671.1 coordinate 10,717,717, forward strand.
AGGCAGTTAGTTGGAGGGGCTCCGACTGCGGCCTTGGGGGCTTCCCTAGTCGCGGTCTGGAAGCAGATTAACCCCCGCTTGTCCACAGTTTGCACCCGGGACGTCTGGGTGTGTCTACCCCAGCGGCCCGGATTGGTCGCAAGACCCATAGGGCCCTGCCGCACATTGAGATTGGCGGCAGGTATACAAGCTTAGGGCTCACAATAGTACACACCCCCCTGTGACACCGACAGGGAGCGTACACACCCCCGGGCATCCCACCTGGGGGAACTAGGACTAGATAGTAGTCTCCGTTAGACCCCTCCGGTCATTCAGACAGCTGTGTAGCTGGCGAGTTTGTTTGTGTTTTTCTTCTCGCCAGTGAAGCACTAGGAAAAACATAGGGTTGGGCTCCTTTGGGGAACTGTCTACCCGGGGTGTTCACGTTTCACGTGTCGCCCCGGGTCTAGGTCTTAGGCTTAGCTAGGCATTTAAGCTCAGTTTAGCTCCCCCCTATATTCTCGTCTACACGACCCCCCTACCCCTTCCTCCTCAGCCATGATGGCAGAGGAGAAAATGCTTGACCACTTCGTGTGTAAGTTGGTCAAGACCATGCTCGACGAGGACAACCCTGTCATCGTCGAGAAGTACCAGGGCATGGTAGCCCAAATCAAAATTCGATGGAACGGGTTCGTACCCGAACCACCAACGGTCACTGAGTTCAGTGATGCGTTGGAGTCCCCTTCCTCCCCATCAGTTACGTCATTGATGTCTCCAGCTTCCCCGGAGGCTAACATTATCTCAAATGAGGACTCCTCGTTTGTTCCTCCCGCCGACTCTGAGATGGAAATCAACATCTCAGATGTCGAATCTGAGGCGACCTCCGCCTCTGAATCCGCCCCCACCTCATCCTCCGAAGACGACTACATGGTCGTTGGAAAGGGAAAGAGGAAGAAGGGAAAGTCCCCTTCGACTTCGGCCACAAAGGCCAAAAAACCCGCGACTCAAGAGAAGGTCTCAATGACGTCAGAGCATGCCGACCCCTCCCAGAGCCGCCCCCTCACCCCCATGACCGCAGCCACCCCGGCTGCCTTTCCAAACGCCACCCCGGCCGCACCTTCCAGCTCCTCCCAGAGCCGCCCCCACAGCCCCATGACTGTAGCCAATCAGGCTGCCCCCCCTAAGAGTGCCCGCCCCCCCCCTATATTCATTCATGAAAAGGGGAGATGGACAGAGGTTTCAAAACTCTGTAACGATAGGCAGATTCAGTACACCTATGCCCGTGCTGTTGAGCAGGGCATCAAAGTCCAGGTATCGTCGTCAAACGATTACCGTGGACTCTTCAAAACTCCTACAGGTGAAGGATATCAAATATCACACTCACACTGTCCAGGAGAACATCCCCACCAGGGTGGTCATAAAGAACATCCCTATAGAAATCTCCCCTCAGGAGATCAAAAGCGACCTCGAGTCGCAAAATATCCCCGTTTCCGAGGTGCACCGCATGCACCGTAAGGTTGGCGGTCGCACGAGCTCATCACCATACAACATGGTGTTGATAGTCTGCGACCGGGTGGAAGGGCATCACCCCATCCACCAAGTCAGCAAAATATGCGGACTTTCGGGTCTCCGAATTGAAAAGCCACATAAAAGTGGTATCATGACTCAGTGCCATCGCTGCCAACTATACGGCCATGCACAAAGAAACTGCTTCGGCAAACCCAGGTGTGTTAAATGCCTGGGTGACCATGGCACCGCCGAGTGCACCCGTCCGAAAGACCGCACACTCTGCACGGAGCCTCCCAGCTGCGTGCTGTGTGGCGAGTCTGGTCAACCCGCTATTTACCGCGGGTGTCCAAAAGCCCCCAAATCCTCGGCCCCTAAGTTGGCCAATCGTGCCAACAATAGGCAATTGAGGTGCCCCTCATTCAACGAGAAACTCCCCACTTCTCTCAGCCCCCAGCGCCCCAGCCCTTGGAACGCGCTCAACCACCAAGCCCACTTCCCGGCCTTGAGACCCACTCAACCGCCGTGCTCTCAGCCAATCTCACCTCTGATGGCATCTAATATAACACCCCCTTCCCCCCTCCAGACTAATTATAAAACCCCCAGTGCCCTCAGCACCAGGCAACTTTCCCCCAGCGCCCTCAGCGCCCCGCCACCCAACTAAGGTGCACCAAGCACCATTCACCTTCTCGCCCCCCCCCCCCCCCCCCAACCCCTGCGTCAAACGCCCCGGCACTTGACCCTTTTGACCCCTTCAGGGTTATCACTAGCACCTTCGCAGTGTTCCACTCCCCGCGTGGCCACCAAATGGCAAGAGACATCATTGCTTGCAATGGTGACTTCTTCGCCTTACTCCAAGTCTACAATGCGTACCCCGATGTTACGCAATCCCTTAGAAACCTCCCCCACAACTCGAATTTATAGAGCTCCTCCCCCCTAAAATAGGGACCTTCAACGCCGAACGCTTAAATGGCCAACGTGATGAGATCACCACTTTCTTCCGCGACCATCAACTAGACATCCTCCTAGTCCAAGAGACCTTCTTCAAACCCCACCAGCGAGACCCTAAAATTGCCAACTACAGGTTAGTTCGCAATGACAGGACTCGCTGTCACAAGGGAGGTACTCTCATCTACTATAAATCCAGTCTGTACTGCATCCCCTTAGACCCCCCTACCCTCTCCAACTTCGAAGTCTCTGTCTGTCGGCTGGGCATGACAGGTCATCTACCAATTACGATTGTTTCGGCGTACCTTCCGCCTCCTAACTCCAACACCGATTCTGTGGCGATTAACGCCTCCATCAAGGATGACCTCACTACCTTACTCAACCTAAGTGACTCCGTCCTTCTGGCGGGGGATCTTAATGCAAAGCACCCCGCATGGAATAGCCGCTTGTCCAATACCAGAGGTAATGTCCTCTACGACCTCTGCTCCTCCCGCGATTTTGATGACATCGCTCCGATGCATCCCACACATTTTCCAAATAACCCTAATCACACCCCCGATGGGCTAGACGTCGCGCTTCTGAAGAATGTAAACTTGCGATTACATTCTATGGAAACGATCGATGAGCTCAATTCGGATCACAGACTTGTGATTATAGAATTTGCCCCCAGATACGGTCCTTCTGACCCCTCTCAACCCGGGGGGGGTTGAGAGGGGTCAGAAGGACCGTATCTGTCAGAAGGACCGTATCACCCCACCAAAGTGATCACGGACTGGGGGAAAGTAAGCGAATTGCTGAAATCCACCGAGTCCCCTCACTTAGATCAAATCCCCGACAACATAGTAACCGTAGCCGACACGGAGGCCGCGATCGGCTTGTTCACTGGCCACGTTCAGTCAATCCTGAGCGAATCTTGATGGCTGTTGCGGTCGCACTGTGGCACGGCGCAGGCGGCGGCGGCTGCCGCGCACGCAGAGGGGCGTGCGGCGCGGGCTCGCGTGGAGCGTGGCGGCCGGCCGGCCGGCCTCAGCTTTCCTCTCCTCCCGCGTCCCGCTCATGCGAGCGAGGGGCGTGTGTGCGCGCCAACAGGCTCCCCCCGTTGGAACTTGTTCCAAAGACTGAAGTGGGCAGCAGGCAGAGCCTATTGTAGGCTCGTCGAAGTACTCCCGAAGCCGTCCTGACGTCAGCGACGCGTGAGATGCCGTCGGAGCCAGGGTGCAGCTTTATGATGCGGCCGAGTCGCCAATAGTTTGGTGGGAGGCGGTCATCCTTGACCACGACCAGGTCTCCCAGCTGCAGCAGCTCCTGGTTGTGGCGCTGCCATTTTGCACGTTTCTGTAATTCTGAAAGATATTCTGTCTGATATCGTTTCCAAAAATGAGCCGCCAAGGCTTGTGCCCTTTTATATCGAGGCAAAGTACTGATCCCAGTCTCTCTTTCTGAGTCCACCTGAGTGGGCAACATCATGATCGTTCGTCCAATTAAAAAATGAGAGGGAGTCAGTGGAGTCATATCGTTGGGATCAGAAGACAATGGAGTAAGAGGGCGTGAATTTAAAATCCCTTCAATTTGGATTAATGCTGTGATTAATTCTTCATAAGTTAAATGGGCTAGGGATAGAATCCTTTTAAGAAGGAGTTTAACTGACTTAACTGCGCCTTCAGCTAAGCCGTTGAAATGTGGGCTATAGGCAGGAGTGAATTTGAAGTTGATTGCCTGCTCTGCTGCACTTAAACTAATGTCATTACACCTTGATTTTAGAAAGGTTGAGAGTTCATTATAAGGTCCCACAAAGTTTGTACCGTTATCTGAGTATATGTTAACAGGCCGACCTCTGCGAGCGATAAATCTATTTAATGCAGCTAAAAATGCTTCAGTACTTAGATCAGTGACCAGTTCAACATGAACTGCCCTCACTGCCAAGCACACAAATATACAAATGTACGATTTTATAAGTTGGCAACCTCTACCTTTTCTGTTGGCAATTAGAATAGGCCCAGCATAATCGACAGCTGTGTTACTGAATGGATGCTCACTATGAACGCGTTCTTTAGGCAGATCCGCCATGATTGGCTGAATAGTTCTGCCGGCGAATCTACAACACTTATGACACTCATGTGTGATTTTTCTGGCAAGACTGCGACCACCTATTACCCAGAATCTCTGTCTCAGTAATTGAGGTCCTGTATGCAATAATAATGTATGATAATGTCTAAATAAAATTTGGGTAACATAATGAGAAGCATGAATTAAAATAGGATGTTTAACATCATACGTATAATTTGAATTTGATAATCTACCTCCAACTCTTATTACACCTTCATGTGACATGAATGGGTTAAGATTAAGTAACTGTGACCTTTTTAATGACTGGCCTTTCTTTAATGTAGAGTATTCATCCGAAAACAGATCTAGTTGAATAAGTTTACATAAAAGCAATGTGGCTGAATTTAATTCAGAAATAGTTAGGTATGTAGTAAGTTTATTTTGAGGATGTTTACAGTTGTTTATGAAGCGTTATGTAAGCGGTGACACGTTGCAATTTACTAAAGCTTGAAAACTTATGAATAAATTTGTTTTCTTCATGAACAAGATTGCACAGTACTTTAGTTTCTGGTAGGTTGATAGGTATGGTATGGGTTTGAGTTGGCCATTGTGGTTTTGGTTGTGTTAGAAAATGTGGTCCTGACCACCACAGTTTAGAACTGAGTGGCATTACAACCTCTAGATCCTATATCTGCTGGATTAATTTTTGTAGGAATGTAATTCCAATCCTTTGAACTGGTGGCGTCAGTTATTTCGTTGATTCGATTGCGAACGAATGCCTTTAAAGATGACCTTGGCGTTCGAATCCAACCCAGAACAATTGTGGAGTCACACCAGAATGACCATGAATGTATGTTTAATCTTAGAGCAGTTTTAACCTTTTTTGCTAGGCGGACCGCTATTAAAGCTCCACTGAGCTCCAATCTTGGCACAGTCATGCCCTTTAGAGGCGCTACCCTGCCTTTGGCCATGACAAGATGGACCATAACGTTGCCATCCTTTGAGACTGACCGAATATAAACACAAGCACTATATGCTTGCAAGGAAGCATCACTAAAGGTATGCAGCTCATAGCGTACAGCTTGGTCGCATAGAATGAGCCGTGGTATAATAATGTTTTTTAATTGTGACAGTGATTTCAAAAATTTCAACCATCTTTCTGTAAACTCAGGTGGCAATGTATCATCCCACGCAATTTTTGAAGCCCACAATTCTTGCAATATTACCTTGGCCTGTAAAATACAAGGATTCACAAGACCTAATGGATCAAAAACCTGTCCTACTGTTGACAATATAGATCTCTTGCTTATTTTATTATTTAAAGGGTTGCTGATTGTTGCAAAACTCAGAGTGTCAGCCGTACAAGACCATCGCAGACCTAATGTTTTTGCATGATCATCATTGACTAATTTGAGCAAACAATCGTTAATATCACCTTCATTTATGCTGTTTAATATAGACATGTTATTTGAACGCCATTTTCTTAAATTAAATTGACCCTTTTTTAATTCTTGAATGACTCCTTGACATATTTGTAGCAACTCTGCTTCTGAGTTGTGGCCTGATATAAAGTCATCTACATAGAAGTCGTGTAATATTGTTTCACGTATTAGAGGAGAAGAACACTCCTGACCTAGTTGCACTGGACACCGTGTGGCCATATATGGAGCAGCTGCAGTGCCATAGGTTACAGTATTAAGCTTATAAGTATCTACTTTGTGAGTGGCATCAAACCGCCACAGGATTTGTTGAAGACATCGTTGCTCTGGTGCTACCAGTACACAACGATACATTTTTTCGCAATCAGATGTAACAACATATTTGTGTTGCCTAAATCGGATTAGTATATCTATTAAACTATCTTGGACTGTAGGTCCCACATACTGTATGTCATTAAATGACAACTGTGATGTAGTCTTTGCTGACGCATCGAATACAACTCTTAATTTAGTAGTTAAACTAGTGTCTCTAACTACACCGTGATGTGGCATGAAATATGAATATTTATCAGTACTATGATTAGCTAAAGACATATGACCGAGGTCAATGTACTCTTTAATGAAATTTGAGTATTTTTCTTTGTACAATGCGTCACGTTTGAACTTTCTTTCCAAAGACTTAAACCTAGATAAAGCTTGTTCGTATGAGTCACCTAATGTTTCTGGTGACTGTTTTAAAGGAATTTTCACAACAAAGTGGCCATCTTTCTCACGAGTGGTTGTTTTTATAAAGTTCTGTTCACACTCATTTTCCTCCTTTGTTGTTGTACGAGGTAATGAGATGGATTCTAATTCGAAAAATCTATCTAATTGTTGTTGAAGGTGGCCATCATTTAAAAACTTACAGTGGGCTGTGTTTGAATAGGCGGTGGGTTCATTACCCTTAGTTTTTTGTTTATGCATCACACCTGATACCAACCAACCCACTCTTGTATCAATGAAAACTGGTTTATTCCTGCCTAAAGATATGCGTTCTGTACCTAATATGTTCCAAAAGATTTCAGCATTCAACAATATATCTATTTCTGAAGGAATGTTGAAACTAGGGTCAGCTAATTTTAAGTTCTTTGGAATGTTCAGCTGTGAGATGTCAAAACGTGTGGTAGGTAATAATTGAGTTATCCCTGGCACAATAAAGCAATCGATACTGTTTTATTATGTATGCCTCTGTGCGTGAGGATATAGTCAAACTAGAATGTTTAGTCACATGTAATGAGTGACTTAAACCTTCCACTGAAATGGAAGTAGACTTAACTGGCAAGTTAAGACGGTTACTTAGTTTCTCTGTTATAAAGTTAGATGTGCTACCATTATCCAGCAAGGCACGGACAGTATGTTTCCTACCAATACTATCAATGATGTCTATGAGTGCTGTAGACAGCAATACGCAACCATTATGTGTAGATGACAAGGCAACGTCAGTTTGAATTGTTGAATCTATATTTGAGTGGCAATCTTCTTGTGAGGCTAACCCAACACATTTGTCTTGAGACACAGTAGCATCATACTGCTGTGGAAGTGCAGGTTCGTCTGTGTGCAGTGTGGTGTTATGTTTTTTGCTGCATACTCTGCATGGCCCAAATTTGCAGTCCTGAGGTCCATGTCCCTGTCTTAGGCAATTGTTGCACAGGTTGAGCCTTTTAGCTTCTGCAATTCGAGCCATCACAGACAATGACATGAACTGAGGACACATATAGATAGGATGGCTTTGCTTGCACCGCGGACATGAGTGTGAATCCATTGTTCGTTTTTTTAGGTTTTTGATTAGCAATGAATGTTTTCGGTTTAGCATTTGAAGGTTCACTGTGCCTACGGGTGATCCTATTGGTATGATCTATTGTTTCTAAAAGTTCAGCACGTCTTTTAACAAAATCGATAAAATGTTCTAAGGTGGGTATTTTAAGTTTTTGAAGATTCAGATGTTCTTTCCATGTCCTGTTAGTTGTACCGTCTAATTTTTTACACATGACATGAATAATCATGAGATCCCAATTTTGAATGTTGACCTCTAACATTTTTAAAGACCTAAGCTTTTTATTTACAGTATCTATGAGGCTCCTCAATGATGAGGAAGATTCCTTTGTAATATTTTCAAAGTCAAATAATGCATCAATATGATTGTTGATAAGCAAGCTGTTATTTTGATAACGTTCACATCATAACAATGACCATGCTGTATCATAGTTATTTTCAGAAAAATCCAAAGAAGTAATAACGTTCGCAGCCTTGTCCTTTAATGCTGACCGTAAATAATGAAATTTACTAATTTTGGGTATTTTGCCATTAGCGTGAATTAGAGATACATAAGTGTCATGAAACTCTAACCAATTTTCATATTGCCCAGAGAAGGTAGGTAGATGTATCGTAGGTAATTTTAAGTTTAAGCTTGGCCCACCTGCAGTGAGGACAGAACCTGTTACTGAATCCTCCAAGTTGTGCTCTGCTTCCACAGAGCTCGGCCTGCCAAGCACCTCTCGAGCCTTGCCGACTGCCGCGAAGTACTGCGTCTCGAAGCGCTCGCGTTCACTATATTCATCTTGACACTCAGCATCTGTAATGTCCGGCTAACTTTCGATTTGAATCTGTATGGAATCATATTCACCATAGCCTTCGATCTTTTGCAACCTAGCCCCAAGCTCACTGAGTTGAACGTTACTAGGCTTGTCACACGTGCACATGATTGTCAGATATTTCTCAAACTGTGTGAGTTTAGCTTTATAAGAAGCACGTTTCTTTCTTAATTCTTTTAGGTTAGACATTGCGAACAGTTAAATATCTTAAAATGATAGGTATTGATGACACCAAGCTGTAGGTGAATGCACACAATAAAACTTGAAACTCTCAAAGTAGGTAGGTGTAATGACAGCAGGTTATACTTAAATGCAAGCGTGCAGATACAGGCAAGAAGCGGGTAAGGCACGCTCGGACAGGCAAGCAGCCACTGTCCGACTTGAAAGCAAGGGCGTAGCCCCGGTGCAGGCGAAACCAGCAAGCAACGCGCGACACGTGGCGTCGCTGCACTGCTCGGCCTGGCGCAAAACCTGTTGGAATGCGATAAAAATAATGTTAGGGAAATACGTAACGTAATTGTAAACGTTTGTAACTGGGGACGGGATAATCACAGTTTTTAATGAATTTACAACGTCTGTGATGTAATGAGAATGACAGTCACGTAGGTGCTGTGTTCATGAAACGCAATGATCAACAAATTAATGACTGTTGATGGTTTTGGGGGATAATTATGTAATGAAATATCCACTATAATGATTATAACCTTATGAAGGAAACGCAATGATCAACTAAATAATGACTGTTGATTGCATCGGGGGATAATTAATGAAATATCCACTTTAAGATTATAACCTTGACAAGGAAACGCAATGGTCAACTAAATAATGACTGTTGACGGTTTTATGGGCTAATTAATGCGATAGCCACATTAGGATTTTAACTTTGGGAAGATAATTGGAACGAACTCACAAGAATGATGCCCTCTAGGCTATAATATTGCTCGTTGATCCACGTCTACTCCGACGCCATTTTGTCTTGTCACCATGCTGACACGGCGGGCGGGCACGCAACAATGCCACGAGGCACGGTCGGCACGCTCGACGGACTTGACTCGTTGAAACACGACGTGATCGGGATGTCGGCTGCTGCCTTGAGGTTCCACGTGGTTTTTTTCCAATTCTCTTCAATATCTGGGCTCCGAAGGACCAATGTTGGGGCTGTGACCTCGTCCCCGTGTTTGAGGTTTGTGTGGAGAAAAATAATACTGCAGGCTCCGAAAACGAGTTATATTGAAGAACTCATGAAATTTACAATGTCGGATACCACGACGCGACAATTAAAGTGTTCGCGCGTGATTATTGTGACGCCCGCTCTTGATGGCTGTTGCGGTCGCACTGTGGCACGGCGCAGGCGGCGGCGGCTGCCGCGCACGCAGAGGGGCGTGCGGCGCGGGCAGCGTGGCGGCCGGCCTCAGCTTTCCTCTCCTCCCGCGTCCCGCTCATGCGAGCGAGGGGCGTGTGTGCGCGCCAACACCCCGCATGGAATAGCCGCTTGTCCAATACCAGAGGTAATGTCCTCTACGACCTCTGCTCCTCCCGCGTTTTTGATGTCATCGCTCCGATGCATCCCACACATTTTCCAAATAACCCTAATCACACCCCCGATGTGCTAGACGTCGCGCTTCTGAAGAATGTAAACTTGCGATTACATTGTATGGAAACGATCGATGAGCTCAATTCGGATCACAGACCTGTGATTATAGAATTTGCCCACAGATACGGTCCTTCTGACCCCTCTCAACCCCCCCCCCACCAAAGTGATCACGGACTGGGGGAAAGTAAGCGAATTGCTGAAATCCACCGAGTCCCCTCACTTAGATCAAATCCCCGACAACATAGTAACCGTAGCCGACACGGAGGCCGCGATCGGCTTGTTCACTGGCCACGTTCAGTCGATCCTGAGCGAATATGCTCAAGGGAGGTTCCGGCGGAGGATCACCTCCGCTGGAAACTTCCGGATGACGTACGTGAACTGGTGACCGAGAAGAACGCGGCTATCTGTGCTTACAGAGCCTTCCCTTGTGCCAGTAACAAAGTTTTTATGCGTCGCTTACAACGCAAAGTAAGTAGATGCGTCAAAAAACTGCGTGAAGAACAATGGGACCAGATGCTCGACGATCTAGAACCGACCCATCAGGCCTTCTGGAACCTGCAGAGGAAACTCCGCTCCTCTGAGGTCACTCCCATGCCCCCTCTCATTAAACCTGATCAGAGTGTCGCCTTCGACGACGACGATAAAGCCGAATGTCTGGCCGACAGTTTAGAGTCTCAATGCTCCCCCAGCACCCAGCCAGTAGACCAAGCTCACCTTGCTAAGGTGGATGCTGAAGTCGAACGCCGGGCCTCCTTACCCCCTGTCGAAGACCCTGATGACCCACTACCCCCAGTCACTCCAGACGAGGTAGAGGACATCATAAAAGGTCTCAAACCTAGGAAAGCCCCTGGCTCTGACAAAATCACCAACAAGGTGTTCAAGCTTTTCTCCCCCGCCCTCATAATATTACTAACCGCTATCTTCAATAGCGCCATGTCCAATAATATTTTCCCTCAGTCGTGGAAACAGGCTACCGTTATTGGTATTCCCAAACCGGGCAAGCCTAAATCTTCCCCGAGCAGCTACCGCCCCATTAGTCTTCTCAATGTCATAGGCAAAATCTACGAGAGGCTTATTTATAAGCGTCTCAAAGACTACGCCGAGGCAAAGAGCTTAATTCCGAAAGAGCAGTTTGGATTTAGATCCCAACACTCTTGTGTCCAACAAGTGCACCGCATCGTAGAACACATCAGCGACCGCTTCCAGCGAGGCATGATGACCGGTGCCTTGTTCTTCGATATTGCTAAAGCATTCGACAAGGTTTGGCACAACGGGCTGATATACAAGTTGTATCGGCTCGGTGTGCCAGATCGTCTAGTTCTCATCCTCCGAGACTTTTTGTCGAATCGCACCTTCCAGTACCGCATCGAGGGTGCGCTTTCCGCCCCTCATCCGATTCGCGCCGGTGTCCCTCAGGGCTCGGTGCTATCCCCGTTAATATTCACGCTGTTCACTAGCGACATCCCAGAGCAATACAGCCCAGTTAGCCCTTTTTGCTGACGACACGGCCATTTATTGTTCTGGAAGGATTCCCTCAAAAATCGCCAGCACTCTCCAAACCTCCGCAAACGCCTTAAGCGATTGGTTCCGGAGATGGAGAATAGAAGTCAATCCCGACAAGAGCCAGGCGGTACTTTTCACCAGGCCCCACCGCACTGTTCCCCCGAACCCCAGTCTGATCACCATGTTTGACAAGCCGATCCCTTGGGAGACGCAAGCCAAATACTTGGGGGTCATCTTAGACCAACGCCTAAACTTTCGAGTGCACATAAGGACGGTACGCTCGCGTGCCGCCTTCGCTCTCAGTAGGCTCCACTATGTGCTGAATGCACGCAGCAAATTGTCACTTAAGTGCAAATTGCGTATTTACACCGCGTGCATTCGACCTATCATGACATACGCGTGCCCTGTGTTCGCGCATGCAAAACCCTACCTAATTCATAGGATGCAGACCCTACAAAACCGTTTTCTCCGAAGGGCCACGGGCTCACCGTGGTACCTCAGGAACTTACAACTTCACGTAGATCTCAAAATCCCAACCATACAACAATTCATGAAACGTCTTTCAAAGAGTTTCTTCGACAAGGCCGAGAAGCATCAAAACCCCTTAATCTCTTCAGCCGCCCACTATGTCCCATCAAAAATGTCCAAGACTCGCCGTCCCAGGCATACTCTACTTATACCCGACGACCCCACCACCCTCATTCAGGAGAGTTGTAGGGAAACTAGCACAGTACGTAAAAACTTAACAAAAAAACACAAATACAAACCGCGAATCCGAACCCGACCCCGCCACCGTGGCGTACCGCGAGCGCGTCCCCCCCGTAACATCACCGTCCGACCCTTGCTCGACGAGCCAGCCCGCGCCGCTGAGCATGTAGCTTCAAATTCCCAAAATAATAATCCGACCCAGCCACCCTTGCTGCCCTCCCTCAATGACTCACTAAGCCGAGGCCCGAACTCCACAGGGAGTGCCCTTAGTGTCGTTCATTTAATTAAAAATCCTAGCTTGTAAGCCCTGGCTGGGGGCCTTAAAGTAATTTTTGGCCACCACAGGATAGTCCGGTTAAGCAGTTTGACAACCTTAACGTGTTGTGTCTGCGAGTGGTCCCATCTTTAATTAATCAAACGAAGGACATGTCAATATCGCGTGTCCCCCTCCCGCACCGCACCGGGGGAAACATTATTCAGTGAGATGCACGAAAATTCATAGTAAAAGGCGCGCGTAAAAAAATATGAAAAGGCTTTTGGGAAAAAAACACTGAATAAATCATTATCAAATAAAAGGAGACAGTTTTTTTTAGGCCCTCTTCGATGTTGCATAAATATTATTCATATTACACCAATAAAAAGTAACCATTTTATTATAGTCTAATACGAAAGATTACTTATAAACGAAACCGGAATCTTAAAATCCTAATAAGTTATATTATGATATTTTTTGCGAGTCAAATCATTCCTGTTGTGGTCAATGCCATTTGACGGAAAATACTTACGTAAATAGATAGGGGCGTTTTTTCCGTTTACAAAAAAAAAGTACGGTATCCATTGGTACTAATATCTGCTTTAATTAAAATATAATCTATACATATAATAAAACAGTAGAAAAACTGTGTCTGTACATTGAATATATTAAAAAAAAAAATAATTGAGGGGGGTTTAGAAACAGGAAAAGAACACGAATCAAAAAAAAAAATTCTGTCTGTTTGTCTGTTTGTCTGTTTGTTTGTACACGCTAATCTTCGGAACTACTGGACGGATTTGAATGATTTTTTTGTTGTTGTATAGGTATTAAGTCTGGGCAAGATATAGGCTATAATTTATCTTGGAAACTTGAACACCTGATGCAGAACCACAACAGACCAGCTGAACTATAAGAGATACAAAAATGGTACCATAGCAAAAATTGTTCCACGTGATGGGCATTTTCTGCTGAGAGAATAAATTTGAAGATCTGGAACACCTGATGTGGAACTCCAAGAGCCCAGCTACACTAACATATATATAGGAATGACGTTTTAGCAAAAGTTGTTCAATCTGATGAGCACTCTCTGTTGACTTATAAAAATCAAAGATCCGGAACACCTGATGTGGAACTCCAGGAGCCCAGCTACACTAACATATATAGAGGAATGACGTTTTAGCAAAAGTTGTTCAATCTGATGAGCACTCTTTGTTGATTTATAAAAATTGAAGATCTGAAACACCTGTTGTGGAACTCCGAGAGCCCAGCTACACCATCTTCTATACATATAATAAAACAGTAGAAAAACTGTGTCTGTACATTGAATATATTAAAAAAAAAATAATTGAGGGGGGTTTAGAAACAGGAAAAGAACACGAATCAAAAAAAAAAATTCTGTCTGTTTGTCTGTTTGTTTGTACACGCTAATCTTCGGAACTACTGGACGGATTTGAATGATTTTTTTGTTGTTGTATAGGTATTAAGTCTGGGCAAGATATAGGCTATAATTTATCTTGGAAACTTGAACACCTGATGCAGAACCACAACAGACCAGCTGAACTATAAGAGATACAAAAATGGTACCATAGCAAAAATTGTTCCACGTGATGGGCATTTTCTGCTGAGAGAATAAATTTGAAGATCTGGAACACCTGATGTGGAACTCCAAGAGCCCAGCTACACTAACATATATATAGGAATGACGTTTTAGCAAAAGTTGTTCAATCTGATGAGCACTCTCTGTTGACTTATAAAAATCAAAGATCCGGAACACCTGATGTGGAACTCCAGGAGCCCAGCTACACTAACATATATAGAGGAATGACGTTTTAGCAAAAGTTGTTCAATCTGATGAGCACTCTTTGTTGATTTATAAAAATCGAAGATCTGAAACACCTGTTGTGGAACTCCGAGAGCCCAGCTACACCATAACACATATAGGAATGACGTCTTAGCAAAAGTTGTTCAATCTGATGAGCACTCTCTGTTGAATTATAAAAATCGAAGATCTGGGACACCTGTTGTGGAACTCCAAGAGCCCAGCTACACCATAACACATAGGAATGACGTCTCAGCAAGTGTTTTTTGGTCTGATGGGCATTTCCTGTTGACTTACAAAAATGAAAGATCTGGAACGTCTCAAATCGTCTCGCGCATCCCGTTGTATTTCCGTCCCCGGGCTCTTAAAATTCGACATCAGACGTTTCAGGTCTTCGACTTTGACGACCCCGTTGTCGCTGGCATAAGCAACAGGATCCGCGTACGAAGTCGCGGGCAGAAGCTAGTATAACATAAAAATAAATAATATTAAACTGTGAGCTTTTTAATGCTATTTTTAAAGGTTTCTGCTAAAATCTTTTATATGGTATAGAAAATCATCATGGCACGGAACGTTGTAAATCCGTCTTTTAGTTGGTTGACAGACAACTTCATTTGACATTTACTCTTTTTGACATTTACAACTTCATTTGACATGGGTTGCATTCCGTATTACAAAATAATAGCCCACAGCGCTCACATCAATATTTTGCGTTCCGATTTAGATATCACGATTATGACAGCTAAGAACTGTCATCAATTCGGAACGCTCATGAACGCGTTGCCAGTGATCATAACCCCAATCACAAGACCTATTTTTGAAAATGGAAGATAAGCTGGTTGACTCTATCGACTCTGATAACTCAGATTTTGTGATAGAGAACGACGATTCGTCCAGTGATGAAAAGGATGACGGAAGTGTTTATATTAGCGTATTTAGCACCCGACAAAGATTTACCCCTTAAAAAAATACCAAGAATTACAAATAACATAGATGCAACGATTATTAAATATAATGTATAGTTAGATGCGAGTCATAAGTTCATAACAAAACAACACAACCTGTCAACACAACTGTCATTTTTGACAGCGCTCACGGTGATATTTATTTGGAGCATGGTCGGTGCAATCGCAAGATGACGCATGTCATGACGTCATCTATGACGATTTAAGGGACATCGTTATTGCGCTCACGGTAATTCGGAACGGGTTTATGGACGCTCAAATCGATTACAGCCTAATTCGGAACGCACCTATTTTTACTGTTTATTTCAATTTTTTTGAAAGTGTTTCTGCGATTTATTCGCATATAATGAAAAACTATTTTATGAAAATGGCATCTGCTGGTCGTTGTGTCAATTGTGCAGTAAGATTTCAAGGCAATGTGCGAATTCGACTCGAATCGAATTTCTCATCATTCCGGTTAGACATGGCTTAGCTAATATTACCTTTGTAATCTAGAAATTATAAGGAAGAAATCTATATACGTTTCATTAATATCTGCTACAATTTATGGGGTGGCCTGTTCTCCAAACAAAAAAAATTGACTCCTTTATTGAATTCTTCGATAATTGTGCTGTGTCGGTACCGACTTTGTTTTGGAAATTAGACACTTCTTTTATTACTAATTTACGCCTAAAGTTACGTTAAAATTGGCAATAAAAATGAATCTTTGGTAGCTTGTAACTTTTGAATGGCTTTTTATTTTACTATTCTGTTTCCGCACAGACACAATTAATAATGAGACAAAACGATATCATGTTTAACTTTAGATGTACCATGTCAAACAGTGGAGTAATAGCCCCCCGAAATTTGTATGGAAAATATGTTGCGCAGTTCAACCTTAAGATCTGGCACTATTTATTGCCCACAGCAATATGCTACTTTAATTCGTACTGCCAAAAAAACAGGAAAGCCATATCTTTTAAAAGAGCTTACATACGACGATTTTTACGATCTTTAATAATAATAATAATAATCCATTTATTTCAGGTAACAAAGACCCATACATAAATACCTTAACCTAAAAATACATACTAATAACAATTTTTGTTAGTATAAACAACTTAAAACTATGTTAGTGGCACTTCACTTGCACGATGTTTTGCGCGCTCTTGTGGAATTTGCCCGCGGAAGCGACGGAACACCACATCCTGCGGCCAAAAACTTTCTTCCATCACCAAATGGAGCATACACGTTGGAATGCGCACCACAAACGCCTTGAAATTGACGTTGCGGCGCGACTCCAGTAGCTGTACTCTTGGCGTGTACTTCAATCTTTGGCGCACGTACTCCTCGATGTCCTCAGCCTCAGTGGTGTAATGTAGGCGAGAGATGTACACCGGAGTGTTCGGCTTCGCGGCACGTAGTTTAACGTTGGGCTCCACAGGAGCCTTGCCGGAGCGATTCTTACAGCTTCGCTGACGGCATTTCCTCCTTTGCACCGTCACGAAACCGTCATCATCAGCCCGGTCCGCTGCCTTTGCAGGTACGGGCTTTGCGGGGAGAGTAGCAGGGATGCTCGAAATGACCACTGGCCCAGGTGGTCGCGTCGGTCGGGCAGCGCTGCGGGGAGGAGCTGCGGGGACGGGAGCGGGGCTGTGAGGCGCGCTATCTGCACGCAACGCAGACTCAGCAATCGGCGCCGGCGACAAAACTGCTGACGCGAAACTCGTAGCCGATGCATTGAGGCAGCCGGCTCCTCGGCATGTGTTTACGTTGCTCACACGTGCCGGTGACCCAGTTAGTGCTACAGAGTTGCGCAACTCTACTAGTTGTGAGCGCAAGTCTGCAACAGTGCTCTGGGATGTAGCCAGATTTCTCTGCACATCCGCCAAACTAGCCTTTAAAAAGACAATGTCCTTTAACAGGCTCGTCACGTCGACGTGGTCGAAAGTGACTGGAGGTAATTTGTTTATATCCTTCGCCACAAACGTCGGCACGTCGTCAGGATCGGTCGCTTTCAGCAGCGTGATGATATTTTGCAGGCTTTTCTTTGTCCCGTCACGTCTACGAGACACCATCTGGTCGATTTTATTGAGCGACCGAAACAGCAGCAGCTTCGCAGCAGCAATGTCGTCCTCGCTGAAGTTCGATCCACAGATCTGAATGGCGGACACCTCGTCCATCACGTCCAGTTTCTGTTGCAGGAACGCCAGCAGCTCGTTTACCACAAGTGTGTCACTCATGGCAACAAAAGTTTCGAGCGTCGGCTTACGCCGCGCTATACAATAACAATATTATTACACGTATCAACTACGTCCGCCTTAGAGCGCGGTGCACACACAACTCCTCCAAGTCCTCCAGGAAACAAGTCAAGTTCTTTTAAGTCCTCCAGGAAGCTTGGGGCAATAATTTCAATATAGATGAGGACAATAATCAACTTAAATGGCATGACATTAAGCAACTACGCGTTGAAAAGCAACATCCCTTGACTTTCTTCTATAAAACATCGTCTGCGGTATCGGTAAGTAGCGTCACCGACACGCGCAGTAGCGATTCGACCACGCTAGGGAAAAGCGATACGGAGCGAACATTAGGCCTTATATGGAACCACGCACGCGATACGTTAGGTTTCAACGTCAACCTATGAAGCACGCCCGCGAGCGTCATTGAAGGTGACACTCTGCCTACCAAGCGACAGGTAACCAGCGCGGTCATGTCGGTTTTCGACCCGCTAGGTTTGGTTTCGCCGATTACGATGATAGGCAAATATCTCATACAGGAAGTATGGCGCAGCGGGATAGATTGGGACGACCCCATCACAACCGAGCATCACATGACATGGTCATCTTTTTTGATGGAACGTGGCTAAACGTGATAGGTTTTGTTTCAGGTGCCTGAATAACTCGCACATGCGGATGGCTAGGTGCAAATACGTGCCATGCGGAATTAACGGGTGTGAAGCGTCACACCATAAAATGCTACACGGCAGCGACAATACAGCTCTGCCTACCCGCGGTAACGTGAGCTCGGTGAATCACGTAAACACGTCTAGTACCTACCTAAAAATAGTACCGGTCGAGTTAAGCGGCCCCATAGGCTCCACTGCTTTCTACGCCTTGCTGGATGAAGGTTCAACCATGACGCTCGTTGAGCGAGGCGTGGCGGACAGCGTTACACCTAGAGGTCGCGGCCAACTATTATCGCTAGAAGGAGTAGGAGGTAATCGTATAGACGAGACGGAGTCGTGTCGCGTTAAGCTGTCAATCCGCGGTATATGTAGTCGAAACTTAGAAACTATGAGTGCGAACACCATAGGAAATTTAAATTTATCTCCACAGGAGGTAAGCAGAGATATAGTGCGCCAGTGCAGCCACCTAGCGGAATTAGAGGATGAACTATGCTACGAGCTGGGAAAACCGACTATTTTAATAGGTCAGGACAACTGGCATTTAACTACATCCAGACAGTTACGAGTCGGCCAAAAGACCCAACCCGTGGCATCGTTGACCAAGTTAGGATGGGTGCTGCACGGGCAAGACGCATGCCCACGCAACACGGTAGCGTTAGTGAATCACGTGCGACCTACGCCAACAGTCGACCCCGCGTTAGAGCTTATCAGAAATTTCTTCAGCTTAGAATCGTTAGGAATAGAGCCACGCCGGCCAACGTCTGACCCTCACCCAGATCAGCGCGCCCTAGCGATCTTAGAGAAAACGTGTAAGAAGGTGAGCTGTAACAGGTTCAAAACGGGATTACTGTGGCGGACAGACGACGAGGTAATGCCTAATAATAAAAAAACAAGCTCTCAGTCGTCTGTACAGTCTGGAAAATAAACTAGACAAAAACTCGAACTTAAAGTCCGAATATAGCAAGCATATAATCTGTTGGAAACGGGCTACGCCGAAAAAATAGACACCCCATCCACATCGCCACGCAGCTGGTACTTACCGCACTTTTCAGTAGTGCATCCGCAGAAGGGTAAAGTACGTTTAGTGTTCGATGCAGCAGCCAAGTATGGGGGAAAAAGCCTAAACGACGCGTTATTAGCAGGCCCCGATTTATTGCAATCGCTATTCGGTGTACTGGTAAGGTTTAGAGAAGGCAAAATAGCAGTAGTAGCCGACATTAAAGAAATGTTTTTACAGGTCCAAATCGCTCAGCAAAACCTTGATAGCTTACGATTTTTATGGAGGGGTGAAGATAGGGAAAGACCGCCACAAGAGTACCGAATGACGTCGTTAATATTCGGAGCGGCCTCCTCCCCATGTACCGCCATTTATGTTATAAAAACGCAGAGCATCACGGCCAACAATACCCCGAGGTCGCGACGGCCACAGTGCGTAATTTTTATATGGACGACTACTTAGGCGCGTTCGACACCGAAAGCGAGGCGAAGCGTGTAATAAACGCCATGTACAAAGTACACTTAGACGCTTTTTCGAATTACGCGGATGTCAAATGTGCCCGAAGTGATAAGTAGCGTCACCGACACGCGCAGTAGCGATTCGACCACGCTAGGGAAAAGCGATACGGAGCGAACATTAGGCCTTATATGGAACCACGCACGCGATACGTTAGGACATTCCGCGTTCGGCAGCCGTCGCGCATACACGTGTGCCCTGCCCCGTAACGCGCTCTCTCGCTTCCGCGCCACCCGTGCCGCCCGCGCAGCCCGACTCGGTCTCGAGCGCCGCAGTGCTACATCGTAGCACCGCCGCTACGCCGCGTAGGCCTGCTAGCCCCGCCCACCCGTAGCGCCGCTACGGTAAGTGCTCACGCACTCGCCTACGCGCAGCTACGTCGTACCAAACCAGCTACGCTTGCTACGCATTCGTCAGCTGGTTCGCTACGAAAATAAAACTGTCTTTTTCAAGGCAAATACTATTTCCTTGACTGGATTTCGTCAACCGCGGTCGTCAGGTATTGCCCCTTCTGGGAAAAACCACGGTTTGTGGTACTTGAGGGGATACCCTACGGTGACAACGAACTCAAGTGGGTGGTGACCCAATCCACCCGCCGACCCCCTTCAGGGTGAGGCAGTCAATTGGAATCGGGAGGTAGGACCTTGGCCTTGGGGGCTTCCCTCGCCAAACCTACTATCTGACTTCCCTTTCAGCTACACACCTAGTGTTGGTTGGGTGTGTCAACCCCTTCACACTAGAGCTCCTTGTGGGCCTAGGGCCCTGTCACCCAATAAGACTGGTGACAGGTTACAAGCTTAGGGTTCACTAGTAGGTACTCACCTCCCTGTCTTACCCGACAGGGAGGGTACTCATCCCTGGGTAATCCCACCCGGGGAGTTAGGTGTTAGCTGTTAGGCCCTTCCGGCATTTACTTAGTTGTGTCGCTGACAAGTTTGTTTGTGTTTTTCTTCTTGTCAGCCTAACATTACGAAAAACACACGGGTGGGTTAGTTCTAAGGGTTACAGTTTGCCCGGGGGGTTCACGTTTCACGTGTCTCCTCGGGACTAGTGTTAGGGTTAGGAACCTCGGTTTCCCCCATTAGTTTTTCTAATTATTACTATTCCCAGTAATAATAATAATAATGTCTGCCTCTATGGCTACGTCACGCAATGAGGCCTTACACGCCTGCTTTGGCGCTCTCCTCGAACGTCTCCTAGCAGACAACAACCCCCACATCAAGGGAGTTTACTATGGGCTATTAGAGCCATTTAAGAAGGCCAACTGGTTTACGCCAGTGCCCTCTTCCTCTTCCACCACCAGATCCCGCTCTCTCTCCCCAAGACCCCGAATCCATTGTGTCGATATGGACACAACGGAATCCCCAAAAACCATAGCAAGCCCACAGGAGGCTCTCTCCCTAACGTCCTCTGAATCCACCTCTTCCGAGGCCGAGGATTTTCAGTTAGTCCAAAAGGGCAAAAGGAAGAAGGGTAGGAAAGCGAAGGCCGGAAAGGCCAAGAAGGCAGTAACCGCCTCAATCGCTCCCTCCCCCCCCTCCACCTGTACTTCACAGACCCTGCCCCTCTCAGGTGTCCCAGCACCATCCGTCACGGCTCCAGATAGCCAAGTAACGCCATCCCCAACGCAAGGTATGGCTCCTGTCAGCCGCCCTGCTAGCCCAATGGCTACAACTCCTATCGCTTCTGCAAAGAAGCTCAAGCCCCCTGTTGCGACCTTTTTTATATTCATCTATGGTTTTGTACTCGTTTAACATTTTGATTTAAAAATAAATCAGTTGTGTCAGTGACTCGTAATTTTATTGATGCTTTTTAATACAGTCCACAATTTTTCCTACATTTTTTGGTCCTTTCTCGCCATAAAATGAACACGAGGTCCAAAACGAAATCATTGGCACAGCTCCGGGATACTAGCGAAATGCATTCGGAATCGGAAACGCTCGTCGCGGGTGGGCTCGGTCGGTCCCCTGAATTGGACCCCTTTTCGACCGAAGCCACAAGTACACCCGCGGCAGTCGATTCGGTCTCCGTAACGTCTCGCCAGAATCCCACTATTAGCTCTGAACTTGCTAAATCAAATTCTAGATCTGGTGTGTCAGGTTCCTTACGGTCATCAGCCACTATAATTAAGGCACGTAAGTTGACTGCAGAGGCACTTTTGGCCAGAAAATCTTTAGAAAGAGAACAGGAGCTCCAGCTGCGTGAGCAGCAGCTCGCCGAACAGCAGCTAGCTCGCGATCGTAAGCTCCTCCAACAGGTTACCAGAGTGGAAGAGCTCGAG
This sequence comes from Xestia xanthographa, assembly GCA_905147715.2. Classification (NCBI taxonomy): domain Eukaryota; kingdom Metazoa; phylum Arthropoda; class Insecta; order Lepidoptera; family Noctuidae; genus Xestia; species Xestia xanthographa. Next base: position 10,739,788 of record LR990671.1, read on the forward strand.
CTGTTGGCGAACCTGGCCTCGCAGGAGGCTAAAGAAAATTCATTTCATTAGGTGAGTCAATCTCGTACAAAATCATGGGTAGACGACATTCAACCATTTCCACAGAATGATCCAAAGCAAAAAGACAAGTTGACGTCCCATGATCACCCTATTTTAACTCATTCCGAAAATCATCACTTAGAGCCGAACTTTTGTCTAACAACCAGGCCCGTTATAGCTAGCCAAAATAATTCAAACAGGTTTGCATATAAGTATGTCGAATTAATGCCGTTTAGCGGTAGGGCCACCGAGTGGTTGATGTTTAAACGTACATATAATGACACTAAACATTTGTTTAAACCTACAGAAAATCTCGCTCGCTTACGCTGCGCGCTACGTGGGCGTGCACTACAGAGCGTGTCTGCATTACTGTACACTGCCGAACACCCTGAAGCAGTGATGGACATGCTGGAGCGGACATTTGCGCTACCCGAGACTATAGTACTACATGAGATTTCCCTCGTCCGGAATTTGCCCAAGATAAGCCATGACCAAAGAGAGCTTAATTCTTTTGCATGTAGGTTGCGCGAATGCATAGCGGTCATTAATAGTTTGCACCAAAAAGAATATTTGTATTCTATTGAAATATTCCATACTGTACTTAGCAAATTAACTCCAATATTGTACAGTCAGTGGAAAGATTTTGCTTACCGTAGCAACCAATCTGTACCGAAACTACAAGTGTTGTCAACATTTCTTGATATTGAGGCCGATAAACAGAATAGGTTCGGTTTAGTTCTGGATTACTCCAAACGTCCTAATGCTCACCAAGGCGGCAGCGATTTTGTTCGACGCATGACGCATTTTTTGCATGCACGTTACGTCAACTAGTAGCAATAGTACAGGGATTTGTCGATACTGTAAAAATAAGCACGAATTGAGCGAATGTAGCGATTTTAAGGCTCTACCTTTAGATGATAAGTGGCGTTGGCTGAGAGATGTCAGGATTTGTTACAAGTGTCTTAAATCCAAGGCTCATCGGTGGAAGACCTGCAGGATCAATCGATGTGGCGTCGACGGCTGCGAACGCTTTCATAATCCGCTTTTGCATTCAACGCCGCTTATGCATGCGACCCACACTGTCAATGATTCACAATGTATTTCGCCTGATGCTGACGATAAGGCTCGAATCGTAACCATTTCCAATACTACTGAATCTGTTCTATTTGGTAAAAATATATCTCAATCCCGTGTGTTTCTTAAAATCGTGCCTGTTGAAGTAACCGGCCCTAGTGGTACATATGACACGTACGCATTACTGGATGACGGTTCCACGGTAACCTTGATTGACTCAGAGGTGGCGGCACATTGTATCGGTGCGACAGGACCTGTGGAATCAATCAAGGTCGACGGTGTAACTGGAATGTCAACACACAAACCTATCCAAAAGGTTAGCTTTTCTATTAAGGGTAAAAATTGTAGTGATGCATTCTCTATCACTAACGCTAAGGCTATGGACACACTAACCTTGTTCACGCAAACTATTACCCAAGACGATATCAATCAGTGTTCTCATTTAATAGATTTAATTGATCAGCTCACACTCGTAGATGCGGCACCCAAAATTCTTCTTGGTGCTGACCATTGGTATTTTACTCTACTGTTTACTCACATCAATATTTTGCGTTCCGATTTAGATATCACGATTATGACAGCTAAGAACTGTCATCAATTCGGAACGCTCGTGAACGCGTTGCCAGTGATCATAACCCCAATCACAAGACCTATTTTTGAAAATTGAAGATAAGTTGGTTGACTCTATCGACTCTGATAACTCAGATTTTGAGATATTCTCTATCTCAAAATCGACGATTCGTCCAGTGATGAAAAGGATGACGGAAGTGTTTATATTAGCGTATTTTGCACCCTGCAAAGATTTACCCCTTAAAAAAATAATACGAATTACAAATAACAGATGCAACGATAATTAAATATAATGTATAGTTAGATGCGAGTCATAAGTTCATAACAAAACAACACAACCTGTCAACACAACTGTCAGTTTTGACAGCGCTCACGGTGATATTTATTTGGAGCATGGTCGGTGTAATCGCAAGATGACGCATGTCATGACGTCATCTATGACGATTCAAGGGACATCGTTATTGCGCTTACGGTAATTCGGAACGGGTTTATGGACGTTCAAATCGATTACAGCCTAATTCGGAACGCAGCTATTTTTACTCAGTTTATTTCGATTTTTTTTAAAGTGTTTCTGCGATTTATTCGCATATAATGAAAAACTATTTTATGAAAATGGCATCTGCTGGTCGTTGTGTCATTTGTGCAGTAAGATTTCAAGACAATGTGCGAATACAATTACTTTCTGACTGCTACAGACGTGCAGCAACTTGTATGGTTATTGTTAGATACACGTTTTCATTTTCGAATTTCTCATTATTCCGGTTAGACATGGCTTAGCTAATATTACCATTGTAATCTAGAAATTATAAGGAAGAAATCTCAGTTACAGTTAGTCGTGATTTAAGAGAGGGTTCTAAAAATAAACCTGTAGCATCCCGCACAGCTTTAGGATGGGTATTGCATGGAAAATGTGGTAGGTGGACCAAGCCTCTCCATTTCGTGAACCATGTTTGTCTGGATGACAACAACGATTTCCATTTAGATAGTCTTATCAAAGACTACTTTCGTCTTGATGCCATAGGAATCTCAAACTTAGAAATTTCGTGTTCCAAGCAGGATCAGTATGCTCTAGAAATATTAGAATCTACAGCCAGGCGTTTGCCATCTGGTAGATTCGAAGTTGGACTATTGTGGCGTAACGATATTCAAGATGTACCTGATAGCTACCCTCAAGCGCTGTCAAGATTTTTAGGTTTAGAAAAACGTATGGAACGCGATGACAATTTTAAAAAGGGTTACTGCACTTTCATTAATAATATGTTAGAAAAAGGATATTGTAGCGGATCGTTGCACTGTTGTTGGTGTTTAAAGAAAACTTCGAAAATATTGCTGAAATTGGGTGGCTGCGCAGACGTATACGGTGCGCGTACGATTCCGCCCTCACGGCGTCGTGCGTGTCTAGCCGGCGACTCTCGCCTGTCGGTGGCGCGGGTGTGCGCGTGATCGCGCTTTATTCTGCCTCGCGCGCATTTAAAAAATTGTTTATTATCTGTATTGCGACGTTCGCAACCACCCCGCCTTTTATTAGAATAATATTCAAAATGTTGCCACATTAAATTTACGATTCAGAGGAACACAATATAACATAATATTATTATGTAGGTACACATACACAAACACAGGCAGTAAATCAATTATGGATTCTTAATTTAAAGTAAACACTAAGTAGTTACATTATTCTTTCATAACAGTACTGAGCCGTCCATCATCGCTAACATCCTGCCCCTCAGTGTCGTCATTACGACACTCATCAACACTCTGAAGTAGAGCTATACGCGATGCTGGACGCTTCATTATACCGGTTTTTGTTCTAATATCTACGACTCGAACCCGTCCGTCAGGCCCAGGGTATATTGTCTGAATGATGCCCTTCGGCCATACGTTCCGCGGTGAAGCGGGGTCTACCACAACAACAAGATCTCCTACCTTCAATTGCGCGCCTTCGCGATTCCATTTTTTACGCGGAGCTAAGGTAGGTAGGACTTCTTTCATCCACCTAGCCCAGAATAAATCGGCCAACCGCTGAGCTATACGCCACTGTTTTCTTAAGAGAAGATCTTTGTCATCAAACCTGCCAGGTTGCGGTAGATTTGACGACGAACCTAATAGGAAGTGGTTGGGCGTTAATGACTCTGAGTCACGAGGGTCAACGGACACGTGAGTTAATGGACGACTGTTAATCATATTCTCCACTTCGCATAGGAAGGTGGAGAGCGCTTCTTCCTTAGGAGCGCGTTCTTTTAAAACAACTTTTAAGGCAGTTTTTACACTGCGAATGAGGCGTTCCCATGCTCCTCCCATATGGGGGCTAGCAGGGGGAATAAATTGCCACTGGACTCCTTTATTTAACGCTTCTGTCACCAGTTGTGGCTGATGGTCTATCACCTCCTGGTATGCCTTCTTTAATTCGACATCAGCGCCTCGTAAGTTGGTGCCATTATCAGAGAACACTGTGTGTGGCCAACCTCTGCGTGCGGCCATCCGGCGCAGAGCCATTATCATAGAGTCGGTTGTGAGGAACGAAACTAATTCTAAGTGCACAGCACGTACTGTAAGACAAGTAAACAGTACGCCGTACCTGCGTACCCTTTGTCGACCAACTACTACTTCCAGGGGACCAAACAAGTCTACACCACACATTGTGAACGGCCTCTGATGATGGGTAAGTCTGCACTCAGGTAAGTCACCAAGGCGTGGAGGGTTAGGTGAAGTTTTTCTAAAACGACAAATCAAACAATGTTTGGCAACAGTTCTAACAGTATTTTTGTCTTAATTCGTTAATAATCATCTCGTTACACGAGTGTGCAGCATTTACGTGATAATGCAACACTATGAGCCGCGCTGTATGGTTTTTACCATCTAAAATAATAGGAAATTTAGTCAGCTGATCAACATCTTTCACGTTTCCGATTCGTCCGCCAACACGTAAAAGATTATTTTCGTCAATGATCGGGGTAAGTGTTCGTAAACGACTTTCACGCGTTATCTCTTTATTTGATTTTAACAAATTAATTTCACTACGAAATGACTGTAACTGTGAATGATGAAGTAACAACATCTCTGCTTTATGCATTAAATCTACGGTAATACAGGTAATTGAACTTTTCTTACATTTTTCGATAAATAATAAAACTGTAGCCGTAGCACGTAATAATCGCAGCCAACGGGAGAATCTACTTGGATCCGGTACAGGTAAGTCACAACTTATTTTATTATTATTATCGCACACAATGTTTATTCTTTCTAATATTTTATCATCACTAGTACTTATTTTTATTTCAGGTTGTTGAGGCCAGCACGAAGGCGGTTGGTACAAAAACGACGGTCCGGAAAACCACGTGGAATCACTACTAAGCACGTAATCTGTATTCTTCGTCCCCAAGTCAGCTACGTTTAAGTCGGTAGGCACATAGTGCCACTCGTCCACCTTGCTTAACTCATCAATTTCCCCGAGTCTATTTGCAATGAAAACTTTATAGGTTCGACTTTGATTCTTAATCCAATACAAAACCGTAGTCGAATCCGTCCAATAGTGTACTGAATTTGGTTGCAAACGGTGTTCCTTTTTTATACTGTTAGCTAATTTACACGATAACACTGCTCCCTGCAACTCCAATCGCGGCACGGAGACTGGCTTCAAGGGAGTAACTTTGCATTTGCTCGCGATGAACGATACGGTAACGCGTCCGTTGATGCTTTCGCGCCGCCAGTAAGCGACCGCGGCGTACGCACTCGGTGATGCATCGCAAAATATATGAATTTCCAAACTCGCTAAACTATCGCTTGTCGGGTCAGCCGAAAAATACCATCGCGGAATTCTTATATTATTAATTTCCTGAGCTTGACTAATCCACTCTCTAAATAAATCATATAAATCATCGCTTAATTTATCATCCCAGTTAAGATTCTGTTCCCATACTTTACGCATTAAAATTTTCCCTTTAATTGTGAATGGACTTAGGTAACCGTGAATGTCATAAATGGACATAACTATACATAATAGTTCGCGTTTTGTCGGTATCCGTTTCAGTAGTAATACATCTTGCGGAATCCGTTTAAAGGACAAATCAAACGCTAACATATCGGTACCTGGAAACCATAACAGCCCAAGTGCTCGTTCCGGTTGGTTGTCTATATTGAACCTTATTGCCTTGTCGTTAAGAGTTTCTTTGGGGACTTCACTTAATACGGTAGGTACGTTACTTAACCAATTACGCATCTCGAATCCACCTTGTTTGTGAATATAGGAAACGTCCTTTATTGTTTTTGAAGCTATGTCTAAATCTGTAAAACTATCTATATAATCATCCATATACTGGTTAAGTTTAATTGCGCTAACAGCGTCAGGCATTTGCTCTTGAAAAAGAGAAGCATTCTTATCTTGGTTTATGAATTGTGCTATAAAGGGGGAACAATTAGCACCGAATATGAGTGAGGTCATGGCGTATTTATTGACCTCGTCGCTCCCTTTCTCTCTCCATAAAAATCTTAATGCGTTTTGATCATCATTTTTAATTTTAATTCTTAAAAACATATCTTTTATATCGCCAATTACACCTATACAATTTTCTCGAAATCTAAACATTATGCCGTACAAGGAATTTAATAAATCAGGTCCTTGCAGTAAAAAATCGTTAAGTGAAAAATCATTACATTTGGCAGCGGCGTCAAATACTAACCTCAGCTTCTTTTTATTTGGGTTATCGACCCCAAAGTGAGGTAAGTACCAAGTACGATCAGACTCGCTAAGTCTTCTAGCGTAATTATTTTCAAACAAATGTGTAATTCGGTCTCGATATCGAGATTCATATTCCGGGTCGGATAACATCTTCCGTTCGACTGATTTTAGTCTTTTCAAAGCGACGGAATACGAATCGGGCATAACGCAAACATCTGATTTCCAGGGAAGACCCACTGTCCATTGACCCCCGATTAACTCAGCTGATTCGTTAAGTATGTTTAGAGCTCTTGTTTCTTCGATATTTTGACGCGGATTATTACAAATCCCGATAGAGTCAAGCGAGAAAGAACGACGTATTAATTCGTGTAAATCTATATTATCGTTATTTTGTTTGAAGATAGGAAGATCTCTGTTGTAGGTATCTAGCGGTTCGAATGTGGGCGGCTGACGCTGTGGGGAAGTTGTGCACGCGGGGATGGTAAGTAAATGCGAGTCGCTCGCGCCGCTTGAGAAGCGTGCGCGCGCACGTTGTTTACCATTTCCATAAAATAAGGCTCCGTGCACACACCACCCGAGCAACGTTTGTGTAATAAACGGCCCATTAGGTTCAAACTTTTTACAAACAATTGGCGCAATCAAATCATAGTTATCTTGACCTATTAACAATGTAGGTTTTATGATATCACAATTGCAAGAATTAAACTTAATGTTATACAAGTTTTCGTATTCACTAAAGTCCATACAAGAAGTCGATTGCACAGGTAAGTTCAATTCTTTTAATTTACGAGCACGTAATTTAAACTTATTACCGTCACTGTTACTAATGTCCAAGTTTAATATTTCAGTTTTACATACCAACTCGCTGGAGTCCCATGCACTCGTGGCACGCATCGTGACGCACTCACCTTGTAACCCAGCCTTATCCGCGATATCAGCTGCGATAAGGCTCACTGTCGCGCCGTCGTCTAACAGCGCGTGCGTGTGAACTCTTTGTTTGGGTCCATGTATGGTAACCGGCACTATTTTAAGCACTATTTTTGACACGTTAAGCACTTTACACTTTTCAGGATTATTATTTAGGACAGATACTTCAGAACATCGCGTTTCGATCGTGTGAGCTACGAGTTCGTCGCTGCTAGTGCAGGCGCGCGGCGCCGCGTCCGCGTCGGGCGGCTGAGCCTCGCTCAGCGGCTCGGTTGCGGCCTGGCGCGCTGCCTGCGGTTTCACCCAGTGAAGCAGACGATGATGCGGCCCATCACAGGCGTCGACGTCGCAGTTCTCGGCTGTGCACTCCGACTGATTTTCATGTCGATCTCCGAGACACTTGAAGCACAGTTTGTATATGCGAACATAGCGCCATCGGTCTTTGCGCATAGCGTGTTTGAATTTGCTGCACTCTGTTAGTTTGTGAATAGGTTTTTTGCAGTATTTGCATTTATCAGATGTGGAGGGGTTGTTGACCTCCGCACACACTAACACTGATTGCTTGTGATTTTTATATTTCTCGGAATTAGATCTCGGTTTCGAATCGATTTGACTGTGCACGTAGCTTACTCCTGTCATTGCAACTTTCTTGGCTTCTTGATGAAGAAACTTGGATAATAATTCTAGTTTTGGTGTATCGTCTTGATTATCATACTGATATAGGTAATCGGCCCATTTATTAATCAGTTCGGTGGGCAATTTGGAGACAACAATGGTTACTAGTTCGGGACTTCGTAGATAATCACTTTGTTGCACAGTGCGAGTAGCTGTGACATAATTCTTGACTTTGATGGCGAAGTTTACGATCTCCGTATGATATGCTTGTGGTAGCGGCTGTAATTTTCTAAACTGTTGCGTAACAGTTCTCATTATGTTTTCAGGTCTACCAAAACGAAGTTCCAATGTCTCAAGTATCTCTTGAGGTGATGTGGCGCTCATCAGTAAAGATGACGCTGACTCCTTTGCTTCGCCGCGGAGACACTTACGTAGGCGCCATAAATTCTCGGAATCACTATAGTTGCAAAGGCGCGTGGACTCGTCGAAGGCTCCTTTGAAATGTAGCCACTCCATCGGATCTCCGGAGTATATGGGCAGGTCTTTGCAGATAGCTAACCTTGACAAGAGTTCACTGTTTGTTGATTTTGAGGTTGAAGCACTGATGGCGTCCTTTATGGCGTTAGTGAGCGCTTCAATTGCAGGTTGAGTACCGGCCAACTGATCTGTGGGTTGCCGTGCGCGGCTGGCGCTGTTTTCACAAAATTCGCCGCCCACGTTCCGTTCAAGCGACGACCCGGGTGCGGCAACGGAATGTTCCAACCACTTTTCTACTTTACTTTTGCATGATATAGACGAAGATTGCTTTGAACATCTGGAATCTTCTAGGTGTGCCAAATCGGCGGCAAATTTTTTCTCTAATAACTCCTTTTCTATGCGAGCTTTAGTCATCGTCATTTGGGCTTGAGCCTCTTTTAATTCGATGATGGCTCTGGCTTGAGCTGCTTTATATTCGAGCCGCTTGTGCCTCGTGGCCGATGAGGAGGACGCGTGGCTCGTACACGTGGCGGCTTGTTCGCGGCTACGCACGCCGCCATCTTGAGTCGCAACGATGTCGGACAGGATCTTTCCAGCGCTTTTCCTGTTGTACTGGATGTCTGAACCCGCTTCTAGCTTCATTTTCGTTTCGTTAGCCATTATTTCTCTCGATTGTGCACGTGTTCTCCCGGAACGCGGCGTTTGAAATAATGGCATCCTGCCACACAGGGTTTGTGTTTCCTTCCACTGAACACTGCTGATCCGGCTCGAATGGACCACTTTTGTAGCGGATCGTTGCACTGTTGTTGGTGTTTAAAGAAAACTTCGAAAATATTGCTGAAATTGGGTGGCTGCGCAGACGTATACGGTGCGCGTACGATTCCGCCCTCACGGCGTCGTGCGTGTCTAGCCGGCGACTCTCGCCTGTCGGTGGCGCGGGTGTGCGCGTGATCGCGCTTTATTCTGCCTCGCGCGCATTTAAAAAATTGTTTATTATCTGTATTGCGACGTTCGCAACCACCCCGCCTTTTATTAGAATAATATTCAAAATGTTGCCACATTAAATTTACGATTCAGAGGAACACAATATAACATAATATTATTATGTAGGTACACATACACAAACACAGGCAGTAAATCAATTATGGATTCTTAATTTAAAGTAAACACTAAGTAGTTACATTATTCTTTCATAACAGTACTGAGCCGTCCATCATCGCTAACAGATATGCTGAAGAGTGCTCCAAGGTCTTACAGGCTGAATTAAAACCGATTGCAACCGCTGATTGAAAACTGTTGCTGTCACTGTAAGTATATAATTGCCATATACTAGACGAGTATATGGTCCATCTAAAACTGTTACTTATTTTTTCGTGTCTGTATCTTTCAGCCTGTAACGATCCTTCAACTGAAAATCTGTAAGACAATTTTTTCCTGTTTTTTCCCAATATGGCCGCGCTAGACCGTCATACTCTCGTCTAAGTGGTTCAACTATAAGCTAAGTTATAAAAAATTACTATATCCAGGCCTAGGTCGCAACCTAGGCTACCTGGACCTCGCCAAAGCGTTAAATTATACTAAAACTCCACTTGCGAGCCCATATGTGTCTAGCGCGACTGAAAATTACTATCTAACTATTCTAGATTCACTGATGGCACTTTGTTATCTCACTATATTGCCCATACACTGACTCTACACTATTTTTTAACTATAATCAACACTCTATGTGTTGGATTGGTGACGTTCGTCGCGAACAAAAAGAGTGGAAAAAGGCTCTTCGCCTCTCTGAGATTTTTTGGTGCAGGTGGCTCAAGAGGTATTTACCTCTCCTCAAGACAAAGAAGCAGCAAGGAGGTGGATATCGTAATTTGACTGTTGATGACGTTGTCCTGGTCGTGGATCCTGACCTACCCCGAGGAGTGTGGCCCATGGGGCGCGTGTCGAAAGTATACCCAGGTAAAGATGGGGTTGTGCGCGTGGCTGACGTGGTCACGAAAGGCGGTACGCTTATAAGGCCAACCAGAAAGTTAGCCGTACTACAGGACTCCAGTAGTTAGCTGTGTAGCATCGTTACACGGGGGGGATGATGTTGCGACCTTTTTTATATTCATCTATGGTTTTGTACTCGTTTAACATTTTGATTTAAAAATAAATCAGTTGTGTCAGTGACTCGTAATTTTATTGATGCTTTTTAATACAGTCCACAATTTTTCATACACCTGCTCTCTACATCCGAGAGAAGGGAAAATGGACAGAGGTGTCCAAAATGTGTATGGACAAGAGAATCCAGTACACGAGCGCCACCTCTACTCAAACTGGCATTAAAGTCAAAGTCCCCACGTCCACCGACTACAGAGAGCTAGTCCACGCTCTCCGTGGAAGGAACATTTCTTTCTATACCTATGGACTCTCGGAGGAGAAGCCGACCCGTGTGGTCATAAAGCGGATCCCTAATAGCCTGATTACACCTACCGAGTAGAGTGGCGAGACAGTAAAATCCTTCTCGGCCGAGACAGTGATGCAACCGAGTAGCTGTTCACACGTATTTTTTAAATTGTGGCGAGACAGTCAGTGTGTTCAGTTTGGTACATTTTACCAGACAGTACAAACGCGACGTATCGAAAAAAAAAATAAGAAAATCAATCAGGTTGCTTAGACCTTTGCTGGCAGAAGAACTGACAGAACTGTTGGCACAAGAGAAATCTCGCATTTGGACGTGTCATGGATTTTAGATAGATCAATTTTAGAAAGACCCACATTGTCTTACACTTGTTTATTTAAATCTTTTGCGTAAACCTCCCCTCCCATCTCATATAACCACTTAATATTTGAAATATAAACATTATTGAGCCCTGCTCCAGATTTTTTGGAATCTTGTACTTGCAAAATTCGCGGGAAAAATGACGTGTACTGACCGAGTGGCGAGTAGTTACCGAGTGACCGAAATGCCAGTGTTCAGATTCACCGAGTGAGCGAGCCAGGCAGCGCGGAGAAGCGGGAGGGTGGGTACTCGGCCTAGTAAATAGAATGGGGTCCGAGTGGCTGTCTCGGCCTGTCGCTAGGCCGAGCGCTCGGCCGAGCATTCGGCTATGCTCGGCCATGTGTTTACAAATACCGAGCGCTAGTCCGAGGGCACTGTCTCGCCACTCTACTCGGTAGGTGTAATCAGGCTATAGGAGCTCCCAGTACAAGAAATCCTTGAGGATCTTACCTCCCAAAGAGTCCCTGTTTCGGCGGTCCACCGCCTGCACAAGAATAGATCTCAAGGGGGCGAAGAGTACGACATGGTACTCGTCGTCTGTGACCCGGTCGAGGGTCACCATCCCATATTTAAGATAAAGGCCGTATGCTCGTTGTCGGGCATCTCAATAGAGGCCCAAGAAACTCCACGTGGTCGGGCAGTGTCATCGCTGCCAATTATATGGCCACAGCCAAAAACATTGTTATGCACCTCATAGGTGCGTAAAATGTCTCGGCAATCACGCCACAGCCGACTGTTCCCGTCCAAAGGACAGGAATCTCTGCACAGAGCCGCCTAGTTGCGTGCTATGCGGACAGTCCGGTCACCCGGCTAATTACAGGGGCTGCCCTAAAGCCCCCAAACAATTCGCTGGCAAATTGGCAAATTGCGCCCAAGGTCGCCAGCAGTGGGAAAGTCCCTCAACAAAGGTGTTGCGTGCTATGCGGACAGTCCGGTCACCCGGCTAATTACAGGGGCTGCCCTAAAGCCCCCAAACAATTCGCTGGCAAATTGGCAAATTGCGCCCAAGGTCGCCAGCAGAGGGAAAGTCCCTCAACAAAGGTCCCTTCCAGGGACCTTCCAGACCGTCTCAGCCCTCAGAGGCCATCCCTTTGGAACTCACTGAATCATCAGCGAGCTTTCCCCGCCCTTTCAAAATCTCAACCCACTCCGATGCCAATGCCTGGCCTTCTGGACAACCCTGTCCCAGTGCCCACTCCTGTGGCCGCACCCCAGGCTCCTCTACCCCCCCTTCCACGTCACCCCCTGCCTGCAAGCCAGGCTGAGGAATCCACCATGGATACCGTAATGAGGTTACAGGTATTTGTCTCGCCTGAGGCCGACCGCCTAGCGGCCGAACTCAGGTCAGCCAGGGACCTGAACCAAATATGGGGAATTTTCGAGGCCTATCCTAGGATTAAGGCAGCCCTCCTCCGCAACCTCTCTAACGCACCTGTCGCGTCGTGACGCGAATGTAAATAAATAATTGTAAATAATAGAAATTACCTGGCAATATTAACTCAATAGAGTAACGCATCACAATGAGATCTCGATCTACTTTATGATGAAGACAAACATTTTTGTCTATGGTAAGTTTTCTTGTAAAAGAAATATCGTAGAGTCGGCCATTTGGTTGGTGTCTCGACAACGGAAGGATCGCTCTCTAAGAATTGATTCAAAGCTAAGTAGCCCTAATAGCATAGAAGCTGAGCAGCTTATATAGCATGTAACATAAGAAACTAAGTAGCCTAAGTAGCCTAAGTGGCCTAAGTGCCTAAGTAGCCTGAGTAGCTTGAGAAGCTAGATAACTAAATGGCTTAGAAAACTAAGTAATATAAAGACTAAAGCATATATTACCTAAAGTAGTATAAGTAGCTCTGAATATGCCGATTAGCTGCTGATGATGCTTGTAGATCATTAGATATGATGTAGAACAAGTATCGCTGTAATAATAGTCTGTGCCGAGCCAGCTTCGTTCGCGGGGGGGTAAGGCAAGACTAGCTTATATTGTAGGCGTGCATGGCGTGAGGAAGTTAGTCCCTAAAGTGGTAGTTACGGGTGGTTGCAATCACGGGGTAGCTTACCTACAAGAGGATCAGCAAGGCCAAAACGCCGACCTGATAAGCTGGCTAATGTGTATGCCGCCAAGAAGTCAGAGGCAGAAAAGTGCGAGGGTTGGCCAAGAGGGTCTGAACTCGAGCAACTGCCTAGAACCGGGAATGAGTGCGTGGGTTGGCTAAGAGAGAGTCACACCTGTTAAGCGTCTTCCTGGTTGGGTAATGTATGATTCGCTGACTGGTCATACATGCTTCCTTATGGTGCATGAGTATGTTAATAATGCTTGGTTAAATTTGCAGCTTAGAAGAGGTAGTATAGTCACGGGCCAGATCAGTTGCCTTTGACGATGCTCCTCGCCCGTGGTACAGAAGTAGTTAGTATCAACGGGCATTACACCTACAGATGGTGGACCACCGCGGCTGGCAGCTTGCTTGGTTGTAAGGCGAGGCGGCAGCCGGGGCGAGTCAGATTTGTGGAAGGAGGTGAAATAGGGGCGAGAGCAATAAAGCGAGGTATGATACTTGATATATGGATGCATTATGGTATCCAACATTATTCGTACGCCTGCTTATGTGAGCGAACCCAAGGCACAATGATATTACATACCCCATAGGACTTACATAATAGAGCAGGGGCGTTACGAAATTGGTGGAGATGCTGGGATATGAGAACATCTAAGAGCTTGATGTACCCAGCAATACTATGATTTTGAATATTGCTAAAGTGGTCTCGCCAATAAGTTTGTCAGTACTACAAGAACTGTATGATGCTCGTCCATGTTTCACCTTCTTGTGCATTCGCCTATTTACATGTATGAACCTTGCCTATAGAGGGGTGGCTCCCTATGTAATATTTGGGCAGCTTGTATATAATGAAATTTTTAACAATTATTTGTTTAAACTACTATTGCGAGCTCAAGATAGCAGCTTGCACGGAGAAAACTGAAATGTGTGTTTAATGGGCTCTTCTATGGAAATGCAATTGAACAAGCGTATAATAATGCTATTTGTTTATTACTATTAAACAAAATTGAAATGAAATGAAAAATGACGTCCAAATAAATAATTTCCAACAGAAAAACAAAATCTTTTAAGTCTACTTCTTGAAACCTAAAAGAGATGGCGTTGGTGTGCAGTCCAATCAAGTGACTATAATATGTGTGCAATGATTTATTAAATGTTTGATTATTTATTAAGTGACATCTTATAAATTCATAATTTTTAATAATGAAAATATAAGTTAAAGATATAATACCGATTACGTAATATTTTCGTTGAAACTTGATAATCTGTCAGAATAGTGGCAATGGTACCAACTTAACGATAAGCGAGATTTTATTTCCTATTTCATTTTTATTATGGAGTCGGGTATATTTTTCAACATACGTAAGAATAATACCTAGCGTAATTAAACAAAATAATTATTATAGACTTCAAATGAAGTTAAAACCTTTATGAAGATATACTATCTTTTTTTTAGAACGCGACTGTGAAAAGCAACAGATATTGGTCAACTTTTTCTGCGCTGCGCGCTTGTCATTTGAGTCGACCTGTCATCGGTAAAATAACCGGGTGGCGTCAAATTATAAACAAACTTTGAAACAAACAGTGAATAATAAAGTGAGAATTTAAAGTCAATAGCTAAAATAATGTTGATTATACTGATCAGGTGAGTTGTGACGGTTTAATTTCTCATGATGTACTATGTAATACTTTCAATGTGAATTACTTGTACTGTTTGATGATAAGTTCGGTAAAGATTTCTATAAACCTTTTTAAAAAGGAATAGTGGAATGTAGTAAATCGCAGTGAAGCACGTACATAGTCGTCAAATTACTCACGGTACATAATTTAATCGATGGTTTTATTTGATTGATGTAGAAGTTCGACGGAATGATTACGATCAACGAATTTTAGAAATAAGACATCTACATCAGGAAGGGTAAAGATTCTGAGTGGATAAATAACATTCGGTCTATGAGATATTTCTCGTATCTTCGTAAATCAGGTAATATTCACGGTTTTAAATTGCTTTCTATTATAGTCACTTGAAAGATGATTGTGCAATGTCGCTATCAACTATGTAATAGTGAGATAAATACAAGAGGTATTTACTTGTTTAGTAACACAATTTATCGAACCATTTTCGCTATATTAAATGGTATGTCGTATGGATATTCGAATAAATTTTCAATTCATTCAATTTATATCAAAACAATACACATTGTTTAGAAATATAAAACAGTACCATCCAAATATAACAATAAAATGTTTAACTTGGATTTGCGGATAAATGACGATTGTTATTCGTGATTGAGTTATTAATGAATAACTAAGAATAATTATATGGATCTTATGTGTGTATTATGTGAAGTCTTATATTATTCAGTGTGTGATTTCATTGAATTACTATCGGATTGTATTCTGCTTTCAGCATTATCATACATTTATTAATGACAGAAAAATAAAACTAGAGTCATGGATACCATTTTACTTAATCGTTTGTCAATGATAATCAATGAAATTAAGAGGAACTCTGACCTATCTATGACCCTTTCTGTAAGTGACACAGAAGAAAGACGAGAAGCAGAGGTTGTTGCGGCTACACTTACCAAATTACTAAAAAGATTTAATGACGATTTAAACAATTATTTTCGTCTGATAGACTATCCTTCCGCAGACGAAGTAAGCTCTATGTCACAAATCCAGCTCGAGGCTGAACAGAACCTTATTCAACTCGAAGTAAAGCTACAATCACAGAATAAGTCTCACTCCAGTCTAGGTAGTGAGATAGTGAGCAGCAAATTACCTAAACTTCACTTACCTGAGTTTGATGGAGACATCCTGCAGTGGCACCAGTTCTGGGATCAATTCTGCTCCAATATAGATAGCCGTAACATTGCAGACGTCGATAAATTGCTGTATTTACAGGCTTCAGTGAAAGGAAAGGCAAAGGAGTCGATCGAAGGATTTGACACTACCGGAAAAAACTATCAGATTGCTGTTAAAACCCTACAAGAAAGGTACGGAAGCTCCGTCCATCTGATCGATGCTCATTATGCTGCGCTGTCCAAGGTGAAACCTGCTGACAAGTCAGTGAGCTCCTGTAGAACTACTCTCAACAATATAGAAAGACATCTTCGAGTATTAGAGTCACTTAAAGAGGATGTTAATCATAGTCATCTCCGATACTTGATCTTCGAGAAATTACCAGAAGATCTGATATACGAATTAAAATTAAAATCTACCAGCAACTCTATTAAGGATATACGAAGAAATCTCGAATTGATCATATCGGCAAAAGAAGATGCTAGCAGAATCGCAAATGAAGGAAAATCTAAAAACGAGTACACCATTGAATCACTACATGTAATCCAAGAAGATAAGAAATCAGGTGGCCCTGGTACATCCAATAAGCATCAAGTGGATAAAATTAAATATAAACCCAAAGCTAGAAATATGCGGTACCAAGCTGATAGAGATAGCTCGTTTCGTAAAAGGGGACGCAATAATTGGGAAGATTATAGAAAAAATAACGGAAAAATGACAAGAGGTCCACAGGAGAAGAGAAGAAAGATAGTGTGTATCTTCTGTGGAGAGGATCATTATAATGACCAATGTACAAAGGTTAAAGATATTAAAGGGATAGGATAGGGACAGGGGCCTTTTGGCCTCGTACAGGACCAATTTCATTTCATGTTTTTTTTTTTTTCTCTTTGTTTATTTTTTTATTTTTACTATTTGTAAGTACTGTTAATTTAACCATTTTGTATTTGTGTTTTGTCCTGTGCGGGCTAATAAATGCTTTTTCTTTCTTTCTTTCTTTCTTTCTAAAGAAAGAAAGCAAAAACTAAGAAACCGATGTTTTGTGTGCCTTAGAGATGGACACAACTTTAGTGTTTGCAAATATCAGAGGAAATGTTGTTACTGCAGCGAAAATAACCACAACAGGGCTTTGTGCCCCACCAAATTTTCGACACCATCAACAAAAGCAGAAGATTAAACTAGTCACTAAAGATAACTTACAATGCATGAGATTTTGCAGAGTACCCTTTGGCATAATATCAAGTCCATTCATCTTAAACGCCACTATCAAACACCACTAAAATACACACATCAAAAGTGTCTAGGGATCAAGCATTTTTATGCGGATTTCTTGAGATTGAGATGTGGCTTTGTAATAAATTTATGATTTTATAAATTTATATGGATCCTTTTTGGTGCATTTCATAATTTGAATCAGGAACTCTCAATCAAATTCGAGTAAAAGATGAAAATAAGCTGTCAATATTTTCCCTATAAAAACATACAACGCATTGAAGACATTATTAGTGCTACTGTTTCCCTACTACTGATTAAAACCAACGTTATTATGGAGCGGCGACGTCATTTAAGCAGGGAAGAAATGCTCAGAGCCGTGGGAATGATAGAAGCTGGTTCCCGGCAACGTACTGTAGCTTTAGCTCTGAATACAAGTCAGAGTGTTATCAGTCGACTTTGGACACGTTACCGAAGCACTGGTACCGTGGCTGAGCGCCATGGAGGACGGTATCGCTGCGCCACACGGAGACAAGACCGATACATTCAAATCTTAACTCGAAGAGCTCCAACAATAACCGCCATGATGTTAGCCGTGAGGCTTCATCACTCTTCAGGGAACTTAATTAGCGACCAAACAGTCAGAAACCGCTTGCATGAAGTGAACCTTCATTCCCGAAGACCGCTACGGGTACCACCTATAGCAATGCACAATCGTAGGATTCGATATCAATGGGCTCTTGAACACAGAAATTGGGCAGAAGAACAATGGCGTTTCGTGTGCTTTTCTGATGAGTCTCGTTTTGGTATGAGACCGGATACAAGACGTATACGACACTGGAGAACCCCTGGACGCCAACAGCGATTAAAATCCTGCCAGGAAGTCCATCCTTATAGTGGTGGAACCATCATGGTATGGGCGGGTATTTGGATCGGCGGAAGAACTGAGTTGACTTGGATCAGAGGCAACCTCAACGCTCAAATTTATGCTGAGACGATTGTATCAGACGTCATCGTTCCTCTACAAGTGCAAATCGGTCCCTTATTTCAGTTAATGCATGATAATGCACGACCGCACACCGCAAGAGTTGTAAGACAGACTCTCGCCGCAGCTAACATCAATGTCCTGCCCTGGCCTGCTCAGTCGCCAGACTTGAACCCGATTGAGCATGCATGGGATATGCTACAGAGAAGAGCTCTGCCGAATATGGAGGGTATCCAGTCGCAAGAATACCTTTTTTTGTTGTTGCAACGAACATGGGCGGCCATTCCACAGCGTGATTTGGATGAACTCATTTTGAGTATGCCAAACCGATGTTCTTGTGTTGTTAGTGTTCGCGGTAGAAACACGGATTATTAATTGTTTAAGTTACCCAATAAAATTTTAAAGAAAACTGTGTTTTCAGTCATTTTTTCGAACTTTAATGTTAGTGGTTCAAATGTCAAAAATCCCTTTATTAGGAAAATGGCAAATTTCTTTATTAATGCAAAGGTGACTTGGTTTATCGTTACTGTGACAAACGAAAACACTTTATTTGATGAATCCTTAAAGAAAATTTTAATTAATATCAATCAGGAGAAAAGTTATTGCAAAAATATATGTTGATCCCTAGATACTTTTGATGTGTGTAGATCGCAACTACAACAAATTAAAGAAATGGCAAATGACATATATGTTGACAATCTCATCACAGGAACCTCAACGTTAGAAGAAGCTATACAATTGTATCGAGCTACCAAAGACACTTTTCAACAAATTTCAATGAATATAAGGGATTGGTGTTCCAATTCGAAGAAATTAATGAAACAAATACCGGATACAATTAAAGTTAGTAGCCCTAAAATCTTAGGACTGAGGTGGAATCTGGAACAAGACACACTCGAACTCAAGTTCGACGTCAACACCGAAGCAAACAATAAACGAAGTGTATTAAAGGTTATTGCATCAATTTATGACCCGTGTGGTTTTGCTACTCCACACATATTACCAGCAAAGTTATTCCTACAAGATCTGTGGAAACAAAAATATAAATGGGATGAAACATTTTCAGAACGATTACATAACGAATGGAATGAGATAAGGAAAGAGCTAGAAGAAATAAACAAGATATTCATACCTAGGTGTTATGTAACAGGTACAGAAAAATACCAATTACATTGCTTTAGTGATGCTTCTTTGAAAGCATACGCAGCAGCAGTATACATAGTAAATGAAGAAAATATACATTTCATCATAGGGAAATCCAGATTAGTACCAATGAAGGATCAGGATAATCTTAAGATACCACGTTTAGAACTACTGGGAGTACTCATAGGAAGTAGACTTATTAAATTTGTGATGAAACAACTCAAGATAAAACTAATTAATCAAACATTGTGGACAGACAGTAAAATTGTAATAGAATGGCACAAATCAGATAAACTCTTGCCTCCATTTGTATCCAGACGTATTGAAGAAATAAAGAAAAATAAAGAATTAATCGTAAGATATGTTCCATCTGAATTAAACCCAGCCGATGTAGCAACCAGACCTCTCACATTGAATAAAGACAGAGAGATATGGCAGAAAGGACCAGATTTTCTACTGAAAGAGCCGAAATGGTGGCCCGCGGACCGCGGCGAAGAGACACTTTCTTTTCCAACCTGTGGGGAGGGTCCGATGAACGGAGAGAGTGCAGAACTTTTCAAGAAACGTGAAGTAAAATCTATCACTAAGCTGAAAGAAATAGATAACAAGGATATATCAAGTGATAGGATAGAACAGATCAAGAGATTACAAAAAGAATGCTTTCCATTAGAGGTCCAGGAAACAGAAACTACTAATTAATAATAATAATATTAATAATGGATAATAATGGATTCCACACCATTAATAATTTTAATTTACTATTAATAATGGATAATAATGGATTCCACACCATTTGTGTCGTGCACCCAACCCCGGTCCCTAAAGATAAGTTTTTTAATGCCAATGGCATTGGAGGGCAACGCGATGAGATCGCGTCCTTCCTTCGCGACCACAAAGTAGACATACTTCTCATTCAAGAGACCTTCCTCAAACCCAACCATCGTGACCCCAATATTGCCAACTACTGCTTAGTTCGCAATGATAGGACACGCTGTCTCAAGGGCGGTACGCTCATTTATTATCGCAAGGAACTGCATTGCATCCCAATCGATCCCCCTCCCCTAGAATCCATACTGGAGGTTTCGATCTGTCGGCTAGCCATGACAGGTCATCAACCGATTCATATTATGTCTGCCTATATGCCCCCTAACAAGCCTGAGGATCATAACCTCCTTGTTAAAGATCTTACTAACCTCTTCGGCATGAGTGACTCCGTTATTGTAGCGGGTGATCTCAACGCCAAACATCTCGCCTGGAACAGTAGACTGACAAACCCGAGAGGGAGAGTTGTCTACAACCTAGGCCAGACTATTAACTTTGACCCTATCGCTCCTATGGAACACTTATTACCCCGATACAGTCAATCTATGCGGACCATGGCCTTATATGAAGCCATCAAAAAACCCGACCAAAACGAACGTGGCTCGTTATAGAGCCATGACGTATTAGCGAAAAAAGTTGCCAATTCTTCCTAAAAATCGGTAATTTAAGTCGGTTTTCTCTGTTTCATTGCATTAACTAGAATATTTTCCTTAAAAATTGGCAATATTAGCCCTCAAATGTCTCTGTCGACGGAAATATAAATTGTCAAAGTCAGTTCGTGAATTCATATAAATTGTCAAAGTCAGTTCGTGAATTCGCGCCGCGGAGTGATTTTACTTGTTCAGGAAAAAATTGTTTGCTGATTATCGAGTGAGTATTTTTGAGTAAACTATTGATTTATTGGTTAATTACATTATAGTTAATGTGTGTGCAACTGGGTTTTAACCAGATGTAAGTATATTTCAATTTCTGTGTGGTTTTCAGTGAAGTCGTAACTCGTAACGGACTTTTGTCGGAATACTTTCGTAATTTTGTATATGATTATTATTGATTCTGTGTAAAAAGTAATAACTATCGCATTGAATAATTACTCGTTAATAGTTTTCAACCAAAACATTTACGAAATGTACAAATTTTTTGTCAAGATCATAATTTTTGTTCAACTGGGTCGTAAAAAACGAAGTATCAATAAATTTTAAGATGGCCGCCATCGTAAAGCTAGAGACATACCGGAGAAATTTCGTAAAGGTCGAATTATTTTTTTATTGTTTTATTGTTTTTTTATTAATGTCTTATTTTGAACTATCTTTGTTTGTATGTTTTGAAGATGCTATTGGAATGTTTTTTTTTTTGTTTTTTTTTTATTTCTTTGTTTTCAATTTAGAACGAACGGTGAAAAACTATCTTTGTTATACAAACAAAGATAGTTTTTCACCGTTCGTTCTAAATTACAACATAAAACAAAGACAAAAAAAAAACAACATGTGTGTGTGTGTGTATTAAAACATACATGTTTTGAAGATGCTATTGGAATGTTTTTTTTGTGTTTTTTTTTTACTTTGTTTTCAATTTAGAACGAACGGTGAAAAACTATCTTTGTTTGTATGTTTTGAAGATGCTATTGGAATGGTTTTTTTTTGTTTTTTTTTTGTGTTTTTTTTTTAGGATGAACGCTGCTGGTCGTGGTGTTGGGCGTCCACGCGTGCGTGCACGTGGGCGCGGGCGAGGGCGCGGGCGCGGGCGTGGGCGCGGGCGTACTGCATCCAGGCGCTCCCTAGATTTTAACGACATGTTTGTGCTTTTTTATTTATTTTTTATCTATTATATGTGGTTAACTTAGATCCTTACCCAAAATGTTACTTTTAACAGCGAGCGTGAACTGCATGAGGGGGAGGATGAGCTGGAGGATCCAGATCCGGCGCCGTAAGTCAACATTTGTTTTGAAACTTAATCATACATGTTTCATTTTTTTCATTCCTTTTAACAGCGAGCGTGAACTGCATGAGGGGGAGGATGAGCTGGAGGATCCAGATCCGGCGCCGTAAGTCAACATTTGTTTTGAAACTTAATCATACATGTTTCATTTTTTTCATTCAACATTTTTCTCCTGCTAGGGTGCTTGCTGTGAGCCCTCCTCCAGCTCCAGCAGCCACTGAAACAGTGGCTCAAGTGGTGGCTGCCGATCCAGTGCCGTGAGTAAACATTTGTTTGAAATTTAATCATACATTAATCATACATGGTTCATTTTTTTCATTCAAAATTTTTCTTCTGCTAGGATGCTTGCTGTGAGCCATCCTCCAGCTCCAGCAGCCACTGTTTCATCATCATCATCATCATCATCATCAGCCTATTAATGTTCCCACTGCTGGGACACAGGCCTCCTCTCTATGAGAGGGAATGGGCGATAATCCACCACGCGGGCCCAGTGCGGATTGGTAGATGTCACATGTCTTCGAATTTTTGGTTCTAGTACATGCCGGTTTCCTCACGATGTTTTCCTTCACCGTTTTGAGAGCAGCGGTGTTGAAATAAATTACACAAAGTAATGCGCCTGTCTGGGTTCGAACCCACGACTTACTGTTCGTAAGTCGGGGCCGCCACCACTGGGCCACCGCTGCTCCCACTGTTTCAGTGGCTGCCAATCCAGTGCCGTGAGTAAACATTTGTTTGAAATTTAATCATACATGGTTCATTTTTTTCATTCAAAATTTTTCTTCTGCTAATAAATTGGTCCTTCTGCCAGCTCAGCCAGCTTCCCAGCCATTCTCGGGGCCGCTTGCGTAAGTGAACATGTATTTGAAATTTAATCATCATTGAAATCAATACCATGTGTTTTTTTAACATTGTTTTTTTAATCATTGTTTTTTTTTTATTTTCAAGTTATTCAGAAGAATATCACAAGCTTCTGAAGAAGCGAGCGGCGCTCGAAAAGACGCACGAGCTGAAGCTGGCTGCCAACAAAAGGGCGGCGCTGTATGCCGTACGGAGGAAACGGGAAACCTCGGCATTTGAGCTCCCCGATATGCCTCCATCCAAGAGCAAAAAGTAAGAAAAATATTTCGGAAAATAATAATATGCTTTTCAGTCACAAATGTTTCAATGATTTATGTATTTCCAGACAAACTTTGTCGCCGACGCGGGTTGTGCCGTGCCCTCTGGTGCCGGGAACTCCGGTGGAGCCACCACCGAGGGTACGGCAAAAATGGGAGCTGCAAACGTCAAGTGTGTAAATTGTCTGCTTACATATTTTAATAATTTTTACTTCTTTTCCAACCTAACATATTTGAATACTTTTCAATACAGCGCTGGACGCTAGTGGCCCGTCGAGGGTGACCGCGGAGCTGCCGGAGGAGCAGGAGGTGACATCGTCGCCGCCGCTTCGCGAAGTTACGCCGCCGCCCCCCTCGCAGTAAGTTTGAACTTAATCTCTATTGCTGAATTGAAGAATTTGAAACATTCTTCAAAGGAAGCCGACTTAATATATTTTTTTATTTCACAGGGTTCATCCACCAATACTCACCCCATCCACGGGGGTTATTGCGGTGGCTGACGGTCAAGAGATAGACGAGAATCTCTTGGCCGATGTGGACATTGAGTTCGTTGGCTATTTATGCCAATTGATTTTCAAGTGATACTGATTAAGACAAGCCAACAGATGGCGCTGTTGCTCTTGATAGTTGATACTCAAACGAAATTAGTCAATGGCACTCACATGTGTTATAATAGTTGCCAGAGTATCTCACAAATGGCAGTATTATCGTTTATGGAATAAGAAATTATAATTTAACTAGTTACAATCAATAACATTATGTAATAAGGTGTCCTCGCGGCGACATATATGATATGTTTAGTTCAAGGGCTAGTGTTGGAGATGATGGAGTTTGTGAACGAAACCAATGTCTATGATGCTTGTCTATGGAACTTTTGTAACTGTCACTTTCACGTTCCCCAGTTCTAGAATAATCTGGTAATGTGTCCGTGCAATAAAACTATTGTAATCTTATTTGAAGTCTTTATTCACACCTGAAAACACAAGTAATAACAGAGACCCACTCAACCGCCGCACTATGGGACGAAACAGTATTTTCCATCTCAAAAAGGGTTCGGACTTCGGACAAAAGTCGTGTTACTGAAACCGTTTTGATTGTTTTATATTCTAAGATGATAGAGCTATCCGATATAATAATAAAAAATAAAAAAAAAATTGTTTTAGGTATTTTACATGACACCCAAACTTTATACTGTGATATTCTATTTTAACTAGATTACTCATTATGGAAGTTCAACTTAAGATATTTTCTATGTTCTTCAAGGGAATACATAAGTATTATACATTTTTAGATTGCTGAAGATCTCTAGTTTATAACTAAGTTATGTTTTTATGAGAAATCATGTTTATAATTTTTTTATTTAATTTTGAGTGTCATAAGGAAATTTTCCGTCTTTTTAATTTTCAAGTTGAGGTTTCCTTGTTATCGGTGTCTGCCGGTGTCGAGTTAATGACATTTTTAGATTCCTTAACTATTCAGTAATACAAGGAAATAAAAAAAACCTAAGACATTGCTGCGCCATTTCGAGCTAGAACCAAAAATGTCGACCGAAAAATATTTTCACATAATATTTTTTTTTGCGGTGATCGTTTTAACCACACTTATCATAAAAAATATGATGCATAGTTCTTATATCTTGAGGTAATTATGATCAGTATTGGTTACTGCATTTCTGTGAGAACTGTTTTCATCAATTGTCTCATTGGTTTTGCACAAGTCACTGAAAGTAGGGTCCTATAAATACTCGGGTTTTCAGCGTGTTCGTCAAAGTGTCCGTATACCTTCCCTCAATAACTGTAAATTTGCTGTAAAAAAGAGTGAAAAAAAAAGTTCAAAATGAGTGAATTCGTTTGTTTTCGACGCGATATATGTGCTCAGATAATAAGCGGGAAAAGTACTTCAGATATTGAAAAATATTTGTTGGACAATTTCCATTTATCAAAAACGGATGTGAATACGGTTATGCAAAGTATACAAAAAAAATTGATAACGATTTGTAACCAAAAATGGGTGAAAGCTCATAGAAAACAAGATCGTTTCGAGAGCCAAAACACAAATTGGTTAGTAGGTACCGTTGAATTCGTGCAGTACCTCAACATCTGAAAATTCTGACTTGAATACATCTGGAGATCGTAGTAGACCCACAAAACTATATGACGCGTGTTCGGAGAGTACAAAAAACGTAAAAACATGGAATTACTTCTGGAGAATGGAATGGGGCATGTGCATTACCTTATGTATTATAGTGTTTATTTTTTCATGACTTAAGTATTTTATACTTATGTAATTAGGTAGGTATTAACTTATAAATAATTTTAATTTAACCTAATGTAAGCAAACAATTCATTTTAATAATTTAATTTTTGTATGAAAATTTACAATATTTTATTTTAGTATTTTTTTTACTCAATAAACATAGTTTTTAAAGTGGCAATGTTTTAATTATCTATTAGCATAAGTATTCAGGAATACATATATAAAATTTCAATTCAAAATATCAAGTAACAAAAAAGTTATAGATTTTTGAGATAGAACACACCGTTTGGTCCCATAGTGCGCCGTGCTCTCAGCCCATCCCACCTCTAATGGCATCTAGTATAACACCCCCTCCCCCCCCCAGACCAATTATAAAAGCGGCCGCGCTCTCAGCGCCCAGACCCCCCTTACCCTAAGTGCCCTCAGCACCAGGCATCTTTCCCCCAGCGCCCTCAGCGCCCCGCCACCCAACTAAGGTGCACTTCTCGCCCCCCCCCCCCCCCCCAACCCCTGCGTCAAATGCCCCGCCACTTGACCCATTTGACCCCTTCAGGGTTATCACTAGCACCTTCGCAGTGTTCCACTCCCCGCGTGGTCACCAAATGGCAAGAGACATCATTGCTTGCAATGGTGACTTCTTCGCCTTACTCCAAGTCTACAATGCGTACCCCGATGTTACGCAATCCCTTAGAAACCTCCCCCACAACTCGAATTTATAGAGCTCCTCCCCCCTAAAATAGGGACCTTCAACGCCGAACGCTTAAATGGCCAACGTGATGAGATCACCACTTTCTTCCGCGACCATCAACTAGACATCCTCCTAGTCCAAGAGACCTTTAAACCCCACCAGCGAGACCCTAAAATTGCCAACTACAGGTTAGTTCGCAATGACAGGACTCGCTGTCACAAGGGAGGTACTCTCATTTACTATAAATCCAGTCTGTACTGCATCCCCTTAGACCCCCCTACCCTCTCCAACTTTGAAGTCAACCTTTTACGATTATCTCGGCGTACCTTCCGCCTCCAAACTCCAACACCGATTCTGTGGCGATTAACGCCTCCATCAAGGATGACCTCACTGTCGTACTCAACCTCAGTGACTCCGTCCTTCTGGCGGGGGATCTTAATGCAAAGCACCCCGCGTGGAATAGTCGCTTGTCCAACACCAGAGGTAATGTCCTCTACGACCTCTGCTCCTCCCTCGATTTCGATGTCATCGCTCCGATGCATCCCACACATTTTCCAAACAACCCTAATCACACCCCCGATGTGCTAGACGTCGCGCTTCTGAAGAATGTAAACTTGCGATTCTATGGAAACGATCGATGAGCTCAATTCGGATCACAGACCTGTGATTATAGAATTTGCCCCCAGATATGGTCCTTCTGACCCCTCACAAACCCTGCCCGGCGACTTTACGCAGAGCGGCAACACTTGGAGTCGCTCCGTCTTCGCGGGGTTCTGAACCCCCAAGTCCCATCTCCACGGACGATCGTAGCGGCGACACAGCGGCTACTAGATCATGGACAGTTCCATGCACCGGCACATGTACAGGGCAGAGGTCGACCAGCCGTTATTTTGCCAGCGCTCGACGAGGAGATCATCGAGTACTTCGAACGGGATCCGCGTCGAAGTACGCGCCAGGCCGAGGCTAGGTTTGGCGTAAGCCAGTACTACGTCTGGAAACTACTCAACTCTGAAGGACAGCATCCTTATCATTTTCGGGGTGTTCACGATCTCCACGAAAATGACGGGTTGGGTTTTAAAACGTGCTGCCTCGCTGGAGGAAATGTGATAATATTGGGGGTTCCTAGGGGTCTTACTGATACCCTTGCAACACTTATTTTTCATAGGAAACGCAGTTTTAGCCAAAAAATCAATAAAGGAAAAACCTAATTTTTAGGTTAGGAACGAACATATTTAGGCCAAAAATAAACATAATTACGTCAAAATAAACATAATTACGTCAAAATAAACATAATTACGTCAAACTAAACGCAATTTTGTCACTTTGACAGTTGAAATTACACAATTACGTGAAACTAAACGCAATTTTTACAGTGTGCTAAGTGCGAGTTTTTTACTAAAATTCAAGTAATGTGTCGACCGACCGAGTTTACGTTACCATTTACGTCGTCGGTAATGACAATAGAATGCCTCTATGAAAATGAGGTCCGTTTGGAGCACATCGCTAACGTTTGCATGCTATCGCGAGTGCAAGTTACAATTTTGACAGTTTTGACAGCTCGAATACGAAACGCGAGCGTGAAAAGTTTTCACTTAAGATTTTGTGGTGAGAGCATCATGAGAGTGGTGAAATAACAAAGTAATTTAATTTAATTTCGTATTGTGAATGAAACTTACCATGGAATCTCGTATTATTTCGTTTGGACCATGTTTGAGACCGCAAAAGCACAAGATAAGCGTAATATAACGCCCAAAAAAGTAAACACGGTTACGTAAACAAAGATAGAAACATCACCACAAACCACTCGGGCATTATAAGATCATTTGCTTAGATCTCCATGCCTAAAAAGTAACAAACTTAGTTTTACAAACTTCACAGATGGATCAAGGTCACTCACTACACACCAAAAGACATAAATTACACTAACTGCTCCATTTATGTCACCAGCATTTCAAATTGGGACGGGCTAGTCTTTATTTTAACAATAATATTCAAAACTAACACAAACTTTCGTAAACACAAACAAAACTAATGACCATTGACCACAGATAAGTAATGTCGTCTAACTTCGTTCTATAACGCCCACGCCACCACGCCACGTTCGTTCGTGCCTAGCTATTTTAATAACCAATAAAGAATGTAATTTTTGCCTGTAGGGGGGAGTCCCTGGTGTCCTGAAATACAAGTTTAGGCTTAGTTTAGGCACCAGTCTCCCACAAATAAACATAGTGATCTTTTTCAATCAATTTACATGTGTTAGTTTATAAGTATTATTTGTGGAAGAAAAATAAACATTTATTATTATTTTTTTATTATAACCACCTGTAACTGTGAGTGGACTGTATGTTTTTAATATTGTTTTAATCTATTAAAAGAAAGGCGCTTTTTCAAATGGTAGGAAATTTTACTGACTTTCTTAAGAGTAGAACAAAAGCTTTTTTCTTCCTACAAAATCATAAAACAATCCATAGACAAAAATAAGAAGGTGCGTTATGCACATGCTCCCCTTTCAAAGTAAAGGAACGACCTTCTTAAGTGGCCTACGGAGTATGCCTCCCTTAGTAGCAATATCTACTACCCGTGTGACGCCGTCTTTACCCGGATAGGTAGCGGTAATACGGCCTTTGGGCCAGGATCCTCGTGGTAACGTACCATCAGCTACCACTACCATGTCACCAATATATATTAATGGGGCTGTTCCAATTGCTCTTCTAGGAGAAAGGGTAGGCAGGTACTCTACGACCCATCTGTTCCAAAAATGGTCGGCCATACGCACTGCTCTTTTCCATCCTGCTCTGCTGCAGACATCACTGTCAGTTAATTCTGCTGGAATAGGGCGTCCTGAAGAGTATCCCAGAAGAAAGTGATTTGGAGTGAGCGCTTCAGGGTGTTGAGGGTCATTCGCGACGTGCGTCAAAGGTCTAGAATTGACTAATGCTTCGGCTTCACATAGAAGGGTAAAAAGTATCTCATCGGTCGGTGTCCTTACATTATTTCCGAGGGTCACTTTTAGAGCTGTCTTGACTGATTTTATGAGTCTTTCCCAGGCTCCTCCCATGAAAGGTGCTGATGGGGGAATGAATTTCCACTTGATCATTTCACTAGCAGCGAAGTTTGGGACAGCTTCCTCGTATAGGGTTTTGAGTTCTCTATTTGCGCCAACAAAGGATGTGCCGTTGTCAGAGTGGATTTCAGTTGGTGTTCCACGTCGAGCTATAAATCTTCTTAGGGCCATTATTGCAGCGTCTGATGATAATGAGTGGACAACTTCCAGGTGAATAGCTCGAACCGTTAAGCAAGTAAATAAGCCAACCCAGCGCTTTTCCGTTCTTCGCCCAATCTTCACGGTGATGGGGCCAAAATAGTCTAAGCCCACGAAAGAAAATGGTCTGCAGTGATGAGCGAGTCTGGCTGCAGGAAGGTCGCCGATGGGTGGTTGAAACGCGACGCTTCGACGGACCTTGCAAAACTGACAATTGAAGGCTACCGAACGTACAGTGCTCCTAAGGCTCAATATCCAATATTTTTGCCGTAGTTCGTTTACGATCATCTCTGTGTATGCATGAGCCGCCTTTCGATGGTAGTCTAGCACGAGAAGTCGGACAGCAGGATGTTTTCCGTCAAGCAGAATAGGAGACTTGACAGCTTCTGGTACCTCTTTGACAGCGGCTATTCTACTAGATAACCGCAAAATATTCTCACTATCATTAATAGCGGATAATCTGAATAACCTACTACGGCGTGACACGGGTAAATTGTTCCGGATGGATCTGATTTCCTCCGAGAATGAATCTATCTGACTCGTACGAAAAACATGAATCATTGCTAAGTGTAAATCATCAGAAGTCAGCGTATGAGGCAGAAAGCCACGGCCACTGTTAACGTTTGGGGTTGGTGGCAAATTAAAAGTGAGTATGAGGTTTGGAACTTTATGATTGAAATCAACGCAAATATTTTTCTTACGTAATGAATGAAGTCGCAGTAATGATAAGTACCGGTGAGCGTAAGCAGTAGCTCTGATTAGGCGAGACCACGAACTAAAACGTCGTGCGTTCGCAGACAATGAATGATCATCGTTTGATATAATGTTGATGACATGAGCATGAGTTTCATGAGTAGTTCCCATTGTCATAACAGGCTCTTCAGGCCAGTCTGAGGTCAATAAAAAGTTGGGTCCCTTTATCCAACGGGACTCTGGAATAAGAGGACCTCGACCCAAACGGGTTGCGTCGTCAGCGACGTTGAGGCTGGTGGGCACCCAACGCCACTCTCGGACATCAGTGAGTTCTATTATCTCACCCACTCGATGAGCTATGAAAGGTTTGTAGGTGCGTGCATCGTTTCGAAGCCAACCCAAAACGTTCATTGAATCGCACCAAAATATGCGTTTGTGAGGTTTTAATCTAACTGCATCTACGATGGAACTAGCTAGACGAGCAGCTATTAGTGCAGCTTGTAATTCTAATCTAGGAATACTACATGGCTTCAAAGGGGTGACCCGTGATTTGCTAGATATGAGTGCGAGTTGCACATCTCCATTCAAATAAAGAAAACGCCAGTATGCTACAGCAGTATAAGCTTGTGCGCTTGCGTCTGCAAAGATGTGCAGTTCAACTTGACTGGGCTCCGTTCCCCGTGGATTGTAACAACGAGGAATTTTGAGCTGTGTAGTTAAAATCAAATCTTGGAACCAATCGTTCCATGTCTTGATTTCAGAACTGAGAAACTGAGTGTCCCAATCCAGATTCATTCGCCAGACATTTTGAAATAAAATTCGACCGCGAATTACAACGGGAGCAAGGATACCCAGTGGGTCAAATACTTTCATAATTAATGAAAGTACTTTGCGTTTTGTAAGTAGGCTAGGTAAAATAGCTTCTTCACCTTTACCTGGAGTATTAAAACTTAAAAGATCAGTAGTTGGATGCCAATATAGTCCTAAAGCTCGTGTACAAGAAGTAGATGAAGGAAGATTAGCAAGACTGACGTTTAATTCACACACTGTCTCAGATATAAGACTTTTAGGTAAAAGTTTAAGTGCGGAGAGGTCATTAGATACCCACCCACGCATTTCAAGTCCAGCACGCGCGTGAACTTTTACTATATCAGCAGCCAAACTAGCTGCTATGTCACTGGAAGACACGGAGCCAATATAGTCGTCCATATACGTATCATGTACAATAGCATGTGCTGCTTGTGGAAACTGATCCTTGACCTCCAGTGCATTTTTATTTTTCATATACAGAGCAGTAAATGGACTAGATACTGCCCCGAAGATCATGGAAGACATCCTATAGGTTTGAATGGATTCATCAGGACTGTCTCGCCACAAAAACCTTTGCGCATCCTGGTCCTGTTCAATTATTTTAAACCTAGGAAACATTTCCTTTATATCCGCGGTCAAAGCTACTTTACCCTCCCGAAAACGAAGCAAAATGTCATATAGAGACTGTAATAAATCTGGCCCTGTTAACAAAAGCGAATTTAGGCTGACGCCATGAGTTTTCGCTGCAGCATCGTGAACGACACGAAGCTTTGCTGGTTTATTTGGGTTTACTACTCCAAAATGTGGAAGATACCAACACACAGAATCAGAAGAATGCTCTATTTGACACTTTTCAGCATAATCTTTGTTAATCATCTCGTGAATATTTAGTTTGTAGCGCTCAGGAAGAAAAAAGCTTTTGTTCTACTCTTAAGAAAGTCAGTAAAATTTCCTACCATTTGAAAAAGCGCCTTTCTTTTAATAGATTAAAACAATATTAAAAACATACAGTCCACTCACAGTTACATATTGGTCCTTCGAGCCGGATTTGAAGAAGAAGAAGAATCGTCAGCCTGTACTACATGAACTTTATCACCCTTTTTCACATAATTGATTGGCTCGGTGATTAGACCAAACTTGAGCTGCAGGTCTACCTCTCGAATTAGAAACCGGGCCAGGAGCTCCAGCTTGGTACAATCTCCTTGCTGTGAAAAATATTTTGATGCATAGTCTGCCCAGCGTGTCCGCAACAGAGGCGTGAGTTTACTCAAAACAGACTGAAAAATCTCGGGCGACTCCAAATAGGAACTTTGGTTAAGAAGCCTCATCACCTCGGCCGAGTTACGAACGCGACAAGCAAACTTATGTAGATCGCTACCGTCATTATTTATCTTTGGTAACGCACGAAGGGTACTGGCTTCCTGTAAAACAATGTGTTCAGGCCTACCGAACCTAACCGCTAAAGCTTCCATCACCTCAGAAGGATTGCGTGCTGACACTAGCAGCATCGCAACAGCTTCACGAGCTGCTCCTTTAAGCGCATAATTGATGCGCGCTAAATTATCTGAAGTTGAATACTCTACCTTGGTATTTTCGTACGTTTTATTAAAAGTTAACCAGTCCAAAGCTTTACCGTCAAACACAGGTAGGCGACCGTCCCAAAATTTAGGTCTGGATACATTCCTGCTTGACAAAGACGCAATTGCTTGGGCTAGTTGAGCTATATCTGAGGATGGAGTACAATTATTATTGTTAGTAGATAAAATGCCTGGTTTTAGCGCAATAGGAATGGAGCTGTTGTCTGCTAGACAGGAATCATGCTTGTTAGGCACCTGTTGAGGAACCAAGGCAACCCCCGGACGCTGTATAAAATTGACCGTAGGTCTCTTAACAGAAGAATCTGTAATGACAACGTCCTGTGGTTCCTTTGTAACATCAACCTGAATAGAGTCAACACACTTATTTAACCATTTATGTATCTCCCTGTTGGAAATATGGCTTGTACGACTTGATTTACCACGCACGCTACCTCCTTCTATCGCTTCGGCAATTTCAGCTTGCTTGCGTAGTTCTAAAGCCGTCCGCTCCAATTCTAGCGCAGCACGCTCCCGCATGTGCTCCCGTTCTACGGCTGCACGTTCCAAGTTCGCAATTTTTAAGGCATAGTCTGCCTCGATATTTAAAGTACGGCTCCTTACCGTACTCGAAGAACCTGAAACAGAAGTAGTAGCGCTGGGCAGCCCAGCGGTTTCTACGACCGCAGTCGGTGCGATGACAGGAGGGTCTCCGTCCCCGACGGTCGAAGCACCCGGCACCGCATTGGTATTATCAGTTTTTCTTCCAGATCTTGTTTCTACCATGTTATTTAAGGTAGAAGGACCAATATGTAACTGTGAGTGGACTGTATGTTTTTAATATTGTTTTAATCTATTAAAAGAAAGGCGCTTTTTCAAATGGTAGGAAATTTTACTGACTTTCTTAAGAGTAGAACAAAAGCTTTTTTCTTCCTACAAAATCATAAAACAATCCATAGACAAAAATAAGAAGGTGCGTTATGCACAACCACCACTAATTGAATAGGCAGTCGCTTATATTATGAACACAAAATACGAATGTCAACTTATTTTGGCCGGTTATTAATGTACGCAACACAAGTTACGGTGAATTAACGCGAAAACGAATGAATGTATTCTAGGATCTCACACTCGCAAGTTAACGATTGTCGATGCGGCACTCACACTACCTAGTTCTGACATATTACGCTAGATGGCGCTACCCCAGCGCCATACAAATTTGCCTAAACGTTAACGCGCTCGAATGTGGTGAACGAAAATAACAAATCTCACACTAAGCACACAGTTGACTGCTAAAATTGCGTTTAGTTTCACGTAAACTACCAGTATTAGTATATTATCTATGGTTGGCACTAAAGTACATCTACCCTACCTACTTCTCATTCCGTTCTCATTTAGGTGGTTTCGTGAATGTGTCTCTGTTTTGTTATATTTCGTGGCTTTTCTAACGACTTTGGCTTGCTCACTGGATTCCGACGATATTTGTTACGAATTTACCTTGGCACGCAAAACGGACTTCGATTTATTGCACGAACGATTGAATACGGCTCTCAAAATGGACTCTGGTGTACCCCATGATACCGGCGCTTCTACTGATAATAGGGCGGTTGCTACCTCGCCTGTGGCGACTGAAGCTGTTCCTAGTTCTTCTACAGAAGAACCATCTACTTCAACGGGTCGCCGTCGCCGCTCTGACGACAATGCCAACGAGCGTTCCAAGGTTAGGACATTACTCTCTGCCGAGATAATTTCTCATTGGAATTTGTTCCGAATCGCACGAGTATTGGGAACTAGAGAGCAGTGTGTCGCGTTCGCAGAAGAAAACGGTCTCGTGGCTTCGGAAAAAATGTGCAAGACACAGAGTGCCAATGAAAATAACATTGTCCACAAATAATAATGTAGGGTCATGGGTTTGCCATAAAGGAAAGTGCAAAACAATATCCAGGATCTCAAGAACGAAAGGAACCTTTTTTGAAAATATTAAAATAGATATTAGATTAGTATTTTATTTAATATATGCTTATGCCCATAATTGGAGCTATGATCAAAACATTCATGAAAGCCCTTTGAAAGAAGAGTCCCAAACCTGCATGTCACGGGCCACAGTAGCAGACTGGTTTAATTACTGCAGAGAAGTTATAGTATTATACTATTTAGAGCACCAGAAGAACTCAGGCAAAATTGGAGGAGTCGGCAAGATTGTTCAAATAGATGAATCAAAATTTGGGAAAAGGAAGTACAATAAAGGTAAATATAATAGATTATTTTTAATTAAATACACAGACAGGACTTGCCCTCAGAACCGACACAGGGCACCCCGACCTCACGTGGTCTTGTGGTCCCTACCCCTAGTGTTTTTTATAATTGCGGGAGCCAGATGCTCGAAGGAGCTCCTCCACTCAGGGGTGAGCGAGAGTGTCTGGCGGGAGCGCGTCCGGAATCCGACTCAGACCAACTTGACCGGATTAGGTTAGGTCAAAAATGTTAAATCTATATTTCGACGGGTCCCAAGAACAAAAACTTATGTAAATATAAGTCGATTTTTAGTTTTTTGATTAAATGTATTAAGTATCATAGTAGCTATATGGTAGTGTAATTATTTTTCAAATTGTGTTTTTACTTTATGAAATAACCAATCGAACATTGCCTTATCTAAGAAATAGTTCCACGAACAATGACGCATCGACATGTAAGAACTTGTTCGCCGCGGTAAGCACCACGCGCATCGCGATGTAACGTCAGACACAAGTTTGTTCTCCTCAGTGGCGGTCGATTTTGGAGGTTCAAACAAGTTTTCAATTGTGAGTCAAATTAATGACAAAAGGTGTAAATACAGTGTCACAGTGTATTTTTTGCGATGTCTGCATTGTCAAGAAAGAAAAGAATTTTGAATTTAGCGCTACAAATCAACGAAAATAATTGTTCTGATCCTACTACAAACAGAAATAACAATGAAGAATGTAATAATCTTGGTAAGTTTGATTTTAATATTTAATATTTTTTTATTTTTTCAAGTCACACGTATTTTAAAGATGGCTTAGGGATTTTCTATTATATAAAGCTAAATTACCACTCACTCACTCACTCACTGACAGAATTGTTCTCCCAGATGGTGGATGGGGAGTGGGGTATATTTTGACAGATTCGTAAACAAGTAACTCCCGTGAGTATGGGAAAAGTCCCAAACCTCCCCTTTTCGCCCCCTCCCTATCGTATCTCGGAAACAAAGAGTCCCGTATTTTTTGTTTTTTACGGATTCGTGTAGAGGAGGCTCGGAAAAGTAAAAACCAGTTTTCAAAATTGACCCCTTTTCCCCCCTTTAGGCGGATCTCGGAAGTTGAGAGACTTGGATCATTTTTTTTCAGATTCATATAAAGGGGCAATGCGTTAAAAAAAAGAAAAATTCCCCACTCTCCCCCATTTCACCCCTTTTTTACTACTGAATTTTTTTTTAATTCTTACCTAGAACTATTATTGAGGGGCGTTGACATTAAAAATTTGTATACCATTTCCTCCCCTCCCCACCCGGGGAGGGTGGGGAGGGGAGGAAATGGTATACAACATTTAAAGGGCTGTAACTTCGTAACGGTTAGAGATAGCCATTGGGTGCTTGAACAAATATTATAGTAGGCGTCGAAACCTGTCCGGTTGTAGGTAAGTCCTGAGTGGAGCGAACCTGCGAGACCGAGTGGAGCGAAGGGTGAGGTGACGAGCGAAGCGAGCCGGCGACCTCCGTAGCGTAACGAAGGTTGAGTGGGTGAAGCGTAACTCAGCGGCGACGACAAGCAAACTTTAGGGTATTGTTTTATTTAATGGGTCTGATTTTTTAAATAACGTTTTTTACTTTAATTTTATTTGGTTTTTGTAGGTAATATTTTTTTTATTCGTTTTTAGAATGTTTTAGGGGTTCTTAAGGGTTTTCATACTGATTTAGAGGTAGTTGTAACGGCTTTTCTAATTATTTTAAGGATTCCTATGGATTCTCAAAATTTTATGATGGTGAGGAATACTTCTCAAGAACATGACAACACGCGAGCTGCGCGCAGCTCGCGCTCCCACGCAAATACTAGTTGTATTATAATACTAAACATTGTAAGAAAAAATCGAAAACTATTATAATTACCGTCGTGTGTGATTAAAGTATGTTGTTCTACGATAATAAAAAAAAAGTTTTTTTTGTATATTTTTTGTATAATTTGTTGTAATAATTTCATTCTTTAGAAAAACTACACAATAACATTTCATTTTGTTATATTTATTTTTACGACATTATTTTATTTTCAAACGTATGTGCAGATAGGATGTTGTTCTACGTAAACTTAATATAAAAATATAGTCGAATGTGATAACAAGATTTTGTTCTTTGTAAGAACTTTCACATGAGACTTTTTTCTAAACAAAAATACACCATTTAATACTCTCCTTTTAATTAAAATGATTGATTTTTACTAGTGATAGGCTAGTACTCAAGTAAGGTAATGAAATTCAGTAGCTATATTGTTTTCTATTTGACTTTATTACAGAATCTGCAATTGAACGTGACAGCAATACTAGCTCCCCGTTACCGTCCGATGCCCAAAACATTATCGTCGAAATGGCAGAAGTATATCATGCCGTATTTGATGACACTAATCATACAGAAGTACCAGAACTACAACTTGAAGCCACCGAAAATAATACTCATACCACACGTCAGCAAGTTGTTTCACCCTCTAACACTAATACAACAGTATCTGAAAAGCAGCATGAAATTACTAAAAATACCATTTCTAATACCTGTCATCAAGGGTAAGTGAGTCGGGTAAGTCCCCTCAATCTATACAGGCTAACGCCACGGGCCGGGTTAAACCGACCCATGGCAATGTCAATTTCTCCGCAGGCAAGCGGTCGCAGGCCGCGGCCGGCAGCAGCCGACCGGGACCCAGCCAACCAGCAGCCAGCGGCGCGAGTGGACCAGCCACGCAAACGCCACCGCAACCCGTTCGGATGGATCAGGCCGCGGCCAAGCGAGCCCTCAACGAGACTTTAACACCTCGAGGAGAGCGCAAGCGGCCGCGTCTTGATAAATCCAAACGGGATGCT
This sequence comes from Xestia xanthographa, assembly GCA_905147715.2. NCBI lineage: Eukaryota > Metazoa > Arthropoda > Insecta > Lepidoptera > Noctuidae > Xestia > Xestia xanthographa. Next base: position 10,777,368 of record LR990671.1, read on the forward strand.
AAGCGTAGCTACGCCCAAGCTGTGAGCTCCGACCTTGATGTCGCAGTCACCTGCGGCCGTACGGGGCACATCAGCAAGGAGGTGTCAACCCTGGTTCTCGCGGCTATCCAGAAGAAGATACTCGTCGAGGCCTCTTCTCCTACACAAGACTCACCTGCACCGACCTTCAATGCGAGGCCGGTGTTCAGCAGCGGGGTCCTCAGACTGTGGTGCGGGAACGACCACACCTTAGCATGGCTAAGGAAACTGATCTCCGAGTTGCCTCCCCCCCCTAGCACCCTGCTAGTGGTCAGGAGGCAGGCGGACATCAAGCGCCGGGTAAGATGCGGCATCCTCATTCCTGATGAGCAGGGGATCTTCGCGGAGCCGTCCGACATCGGGCGTGCTCTGTGCTACCAGAACTCTTGGGTTGGCATCAAGGAGTGGGTGTTGCTGGGCGCCAACAAACAGGCCGAAGCGTGGTACGTGATGGTCGGGGTCCCTGAGGACCAAATTCCGACCCTGATGGAAGCCGAACGCCGTCTCTCATTTGGTGCAGGGACGGTGTACGTTAAGTTCCAGGGTCCGAACGGCAGATTTGTCGACGTCCCTCAGGGATATCCGGGCGCCGCCAGCGCTGGGACACAGGTGGAGGAGGCAACTCCCCCCCCAACAAACACCGCGGAAACACCCGCGGTTGAGCCTGCAGTAGCAGCGCCAGCCGCCCCTACCGCCGCTAGCGTGGGCGCCGTCCTCTCGGGGGAGGAGCTCGAGGACATCATCCTGTCCTCGGCCTCTGACCTGGAGGGGGACGGCTTCGACGCGGGCGACCTGTTTGCTGGGCTGCGGCTGGCAGGAGACGAGGAAGGAACGTCCAGTGATGGCGTCCCCTTCGTCGACCTGTAAGGTCCTGCAGGCCAACCTCCACCACAGTCAGACCGCAACGGCTCAGCTGCGGAAGTGGCTGGAGGTACAACATACGGCCATTGCCTTGATCCAAGAGCCGTGGATTAGGGCGGGCCAAATACAAGGACTCTCCAATCTTGGTGGTAAGCTCTTAGTAAGTACAGATCATGATAAACCAAGATCATGCATCTATGTGACACGTAACATAAAAACACAGCCACTAACAGATTTCTGTTGCAGGGATGTCTCTGCAGCTAGGCTACTGATACAGCGGGGGGACACAGTAGCAACTGTGGTCTTCGCCTCCGCTTACATGCCCGAGGCAGAAGAGCCGCCGCCGCATGACCTCGCCCGCCTCGTGACTTACTGCGAGAGCACTGGGCTGGAGCTTGTCATAGGCGCCGATGCGAACGCTCATCACCCTCTGTGGGGCATGGACACACAAAACGCAAGGGGTAAGGCGCTAGTAGATTACTTATTTACAACTAACCTAACCCTACTAAATACAGGTTCCGAACCAACCTTCGTAAACAGACGTAGCCAAACAATCATAGACCTCACTCTGGCATCGGAGGGTGCTGCGGCCATCACCACCGGCTGGCAGGTCTCCAAGGAGGCCTCCTGCTCGGACCACAGGTGGATCCGCTTCGATATTGAGGTCTGTGTGACACCAACACTGCCACGGCGAAACCCGCGAAACACTGACCGTGCTGCTTATACACGCATCCTCGAAACCAAACTTGCGTCAGTAAACTACGGAATGACCTACGAGGACACGCAGCAGATCGACGAGCGTGTAAGTCATCTCACAAAATCAATGCTAGACAGCTACCATTCATCCTGCCCGGAGACCACTCCGCCCACAACACCAGGGAAGCAACCATGGTGGGGTGCGGATCTGGAACGTAAGCGCGGGAAGGTAAGGTCAGCCCTAAACAGAGCCATGAACACCTGTGCTGATGAGGATTGGGACGCGTACTACGCGGCCAAAAAATCATATAAAAAATGCATCAGATTCAGGAGCTCCACTGGATGGCGCAAATACTGTGGCAACATCGAATCCTGCCAACAAGCAAACAGGGTAAGGAAAATATTGGCACAGCAGAACCCGACTGGGCCTGCTGTCCTCCGTAAACCTGACAACACACTTACCACCTCACCAGAAGAGGCGACGCGCGTCCTTATTGAAACTCACTTCCCAGGCTGCGCTTTTACACAGGCTATCGACTGGACAGAGGTAAATCAAACACCGTCAGAAAACGACTGGCGCTATGCACACAAAGTCGTCACGCTGGAAAAACTCCAGTGGGCGATTCGGTGCTTCCATCCTTTCAAGGCGGCCGGTCCAGACGGGGTCTTTCCTGCCTTACTGCAGTGGGGTGGGACCTCTGTCGCCAACATACTGGTACCCATAATGAGAGCGTGCCTGGCCTTCAGATACGTTCCAAAAGGATGGAGGGAAGTGAAAGTCATATTCATTCCTAAGCCAGGTAAGAGTGACTATACCAACGCCAAACACCACCGACCAATCAGCCTGACCTCCTTTCTCCTTAAAACTTTGGAGAGAATTTGCGAGAGAGAGCTGAGGGACGGCGTTTTGAAAACTATCCCACTCCACACTAACCAACACGCATACAGCTCGGGCAAGTCCACTGAATCCGCCCTCCATCTAGTGGTCGGCCGGATAGAAGAGGAGATTCACCAGAAGGGCATCTGCCTGGGCACCTTCATAGACATCGAAGGAGCCTTCGATAAAACAAACTTCGCCAGCATCAACACCGCGCTCTCCCGTCACGGAGTAGAACAGGTACTGACAGACTGGATCACCAATATGTTAAGCAAACGAGTGGTTCGACTTGAAGGGGAACAGCAGATGGCCTTGATAGCCAGAGGCTGCCCCCAAGGTGGAGTACTATCCCCGCTCCTCTGGAATCTGGTGATAAATGACCTCATCACAAAACTCAACGCGAACCATTTCTACACAATAGGGTATGCTGACGACCTCGCTATCCTCATTTCAGGTAAAGTGACAGGGACAATCTGCAACCTCACTCAACAAGCACTACGCATCGTTGAGCGGTGGTGCAGAGAGTTCGATCTCTCAGTGAACCCCACGAAAACTGAACTAGTCATGTTTACCCAAAAACGAACACTAGGCCCTTATCGCCTACCCAAACTTTTCGATACGGAACTCCAGTTAGCCGACGAGGTCAAATATCTGGGAGTCATCCTGGACAGTAAGTTAAATTGGAGTAGTCACTTAGATAATAAAATAAACAGGGCCTGCATCACCTTTTGGCAATGCAGGAGGATGATAGGTAAGAAGTGGGGCCTATCCCCTAAAATTATACTTTGGTTATACTGCGCGGTTATCCGACCTATGATCACTTATGGGGCAGTGGTCTGGTGGCCCCGTACCAAACTAACTACAGCCTCCATCAAACTGCAACGCATGCAAAGGCTTGCCTGCATGGCGATCACAGGCTGCATGAGGACTACCCCGACCGCAGCTCTCGAAGCCATGCTGGGGCTCCCACCGCTTCATCTGTTCATACAGCAGGAAGCGACGATGACGGCTGTACGCCTTAATACACTTCAACTATGGGGTAAGAAAAAAACACAGCACACCGCGGTACTGGAGGGATTCCACAACGAGTTCCCCCTGACGAAAGCAATAAACGATCGGATACCAAAACAATTCGTATTCGATAAGAAGTACAAAATCCAGCTCCACGAGGATCACCGCTGCGAGGGATTAAACCCCGCGGAACTACGGATCTTCACGGATGGATCTAAAACAGGTACTGGCACAGGTGCTGGAGTCTTCTCCGAGGATCTCAACATCCAGATAGCCAAACCTCTGGGGGCCCACAACACGGTATTTCAGGCAGAATGCATGGGCATTTCCCTGGCCGCATCTGCCATCTTAGCCAGGAAGGTTGTGGACCACTCAATCCGTATACTCTCAGACAGCATGGCTGTACTGCTGGCACTAAACAACCACACAGTCAACTCTGGGTTAATACACGAGTGTCACCAACGCCTGAACCAGGTTGGTAATCTCAATAATATAACCATCCAATGGATTAAGGGACACAGCGATTCCCGTGGCAATGATGCCGCGGACGAACTCGCTAGAAGGGGATCGAGCATGGCAGCGGTGGGACCCGAACCTATCGTGCCACTCCCTTTCGGATACCTACGCACACTGGTAAGGAACCGAACTAGTGAACAACACCACAAGCTATGGCTAGACCACGGCGAGTGCAGGCAGGCCAAGGAAGCACTTCCTACTATCGACGGCCGCCTCACTAAACGCGCGCTTCGGTTGACCAAACCGCAGCTGCGCACAGTTACAGCTGCCATTACTGGACACGGCTCTTTTAATAAACACCTCTTTGTCATAGGAGTCACGGACAGCCCCCTGTGCCGTGCCTGCATGGAGGAAGACGAGACAGCAGCCCACGTGCTTCTGCACTGCCCAGGGGTTGCAACATACAGGGCAAAGTACTTCGGTAACCCAGGTACTCTCCGCGAGATTGTCAGCAACACCAAGGCGCTGCTGGCCTTTCTCGGGGAGTTAGGGTGGATCGAATAAAATTCCCACCCGCACGCAAAATACGCGCTTTGACGTGGAGTTGCGGACACCAGCCCGCTATACAATACAATACAATACAATACCTGTCATCAAGTGGGAACACCACCTGTACCTTTTTCACAAGATCCGTATCCAGAAGAAGTACTGACTCCATTAAATATAGAGGTAACCTCTAGTTTTAATAATTCACCAGTGGTATACCTAGAAGAATTTGAAGAACCAGCTGTTGCCACACCTTCCACTTCACATATCACATTAGCTACACCAATGCCCTCTCCAATAAATGTACACAGGAAGTGTGATTATCATTTTTGTCCCGACCATAGTTCTTAGATAGATTCTATTCAATCTGCAGTGTAGTGATACATGTAATTTTTAAAGTTCGCGCGCTTATAGTTTAAGTCGGCACCATCGTGCGGGAGCCATCGTCTGTAGGTTGGCGACCCTGAAGACAAGCTGGCGGAGAATACTTTGTTGCATCTAACTGAACGCAGTTACAATACATCGGACGCGTTTCAGAGCAGAAACCTTGCTTTGTCTCTAATTGGTTGCAGTCGCCTAGACAGTGACAGACAGGATGACATTCGGACTGATTCGATGATCGTCGGAGCAAAGAGCGAGCGAGATAACAGATACGGACATAGAGCTGTCCTGCTTGGGAGAACGAGGGGATCAGCTCGCTTGGACATCGGGACAGCAACGCGGGCGGACGTGACCTGAACGACGCTACAGCCTACAGCGGAGGCTGCAAAACGAATTTTTGGACGCCGCGCCGGTTGGTTTGGTGTGGGGGGCTGGTTGAGCCACCCGAATCCTGAGTTGGTCTCCGAGAGAGTTCCCCTGCCATCGCGAGCTGGAAGACGTTGCGGCCTGGGCACCACGTTGGTTGGTATGGATGAATCCTGACCCTCATTCGCAAGCCCCGGTCTTAATAAGGTCCCTGTCTCTTGTCTGTCTTTTGTATGACTGTTATGCCTGGTATTCCGATTATAGTTATCATTTTGTACTTGGTTGTTTCTGTGTTGAGGAGCCCCAACCCCCAATTACTGCTAGGTACTCCCATGTCACGGCCTTAGTAAGCAGGACACTCTGGCATCGAACCCCCCCTCAATGCTCTGCTGGCTAAGCTGCTGGCCCTGGGTATTTCCAAAGGAATTAAAGCGTGACAGCAGGTACTAGTGTTTCGACTTTGACATCAACACAACAAAAAAAGAAAAGATCAAGAAAACGATTAGTTAATAAGGATAATTGGTCTGACGTGAACGAAAATATTTAAAAAATCTCGGTAAAAGCTATGTGTCAAAAAGATGTCCGTAAGGATTGAGGAGCCATTTTTTGTAGCTTAATGAAATTAATATACTTATTTAGTAGTAAGTTTAAAAAAATTGTAGGATCGATCCTCGATTTTGTAGTTTAATACTTCAAAAGTTATATAATCATAAAGGTGGCACCTCAATCTAAATGTTTGGATTGAGGAGCCACGTCAGAACTTCGAACATCATGGATTAATAGATACCATAATTTAGTATGATTTTGTAGCATTTGAGAGTAGTTAGTAGACAAAATCTGAAAACGGTTGTTTTAAAATTAAAAAAAGTTACCATACATTATGTATGTGGCTCCTCAGACCATAATACGACTCGTCATTTTTCAAAGAAGCAGTTGTTCAATTAATGCGCAATTTCTTCGTCATTTAGTAGTAAGTATATCAGATTTGTAGGACAAGATTCGTTAATTAAAAATGAGTGAATTGAGAGATATAGCACATTTTAACTGGCTCCTCAATCCTGACGTTACTATACATGCGAGATCACAACGTTACTCTGTAGCTACCTGAGATCACAACGGAATCTAAAACCAGATACACTAATATTTAGTAGTAAATGTCTATTAAACACATATGTACAGAACAACATTGTATATATTCTGTATCTGTAAAACAAATTACTTTTCGAAATGCCCTAAGAAATCGCTGCTAAGGGTGACCATGGTATATGAATGAAACCAGGATAACTAGTTTTGAAATTTTATTTTGCAACTAATCGACAATGTCTAAATAAGTAAAATACCTAATAAATAAATAAAAATCATTTATTTCAGATTCATCCTAAGATTACATCCCTACTTGTTAGTAAAATTGCGAGCTTACAAACTAGGGTTATAAAAAAATATTTATAGTAATAAATAATGAACTTTGAAACATAATTACCTATAATAAAAATAAAGAAAAAGTGGCAGCCTACTACCTACATAAGAAGACAAATAGAAAAAAAAATATGCTAGTGATTTATATACTCTTTGATATGCACGTCAAAGAAACTGACATTCATTGGCGACGAAGCTCATTTCTTTACGCACATATTTCAAAAAATAAATTTATTATATATACTCGTAACTTGCAGTTTTATAACTGAACTAGGTATATTATTATTAATCACGTCATTTGTGACTGATATGACTGATAATTAATCTGCCAATCCGCACTGGGTCCGCGTGGTAGCCCATTCCCTCTCATTGAGAGGAGGCCGTGTCCCAGCAGTGGGAACGTTACAGGCTGTTGATCATAAAGAATGATACAAGTTAGTTGAGTATAAATGATTTATGGTATTTTGAATATTGTTGTTTCAGAACTATTATGGCGAGAGGTCGAAAAGCGAATGTAGATCTTGAAGATCAGAAACAAGTTTTTATGAAATATGCCGAGATACTACAAAATCCTAACATTAAAAGTAGTGACCAAATTTTCCCAACCATATCTAAAGAACTTCAATTTAAAATGTCCCCATTAGCCTTGTATATATCATTGAAACGTAACCATACATATTTTGACGAGACAACGTCTTATAAATTGGTTTGCCGGGTGACACTTCAAGAAACTGCGTTACGCTCCGCTCACGTTATGCGCTCACAATGAGAGCGAGTGAGAGGCACGCGTCCCTTCCACTCGGGCATGGTTAGCCCGCCTAAGAGCGAGAGAGTGTGTTGAATATTCACATTAAAATTATTTTACCACTCAAAGTCGTTGTCACGTAAAACTTTCGCCCGTATACCGACATTACAGGCAACCAATTTTTTATTTAAAATATGATTCTTCTTTTGAGAAACAAACGACTGGTGAAAGCCGTACTATTGAACGTGTTAGTAGTTGCAGTTCTCTATCAAACACATCATTTGAAGGAAACAATATTGATTTGGAGAAAAATAAACAAAACGAAACAAAAATATTTTCATATGAAATGGACTTCTATGATTGGAAAAAAATTCAGCCCCTTTACGCATATCAGAGAAGAACAGGCACCAACACCTTTAAAAAATACAGAACCATGCCAAAGTTCAAGTGGAGTAATTTGTTAAAGGAGAACATTTATAAATATACTAAGCTACCTTGCATTTGGACCTTAAAGCGTGAAAAGGTTGTTCAAAATCAAATCTTTGTGAAAGGAAATTGTTCCAAATGTAAGGCAAGCGTTCAAATAAAAAGTAATAATAATAATAATAAGCCCCCTAAAATCCTACCTTACGTCCGAGCTGAACATCTAGCACACGTGGGGGGCGGACACGCGTATTGTACACCGGTACAAAAAAACTTACGCAGCTAACAAGGAGGTAACCCTTTATGGATGAGTAGTAAAAGAGTATATAATTTACGGCCGCTTCCCGGGGAGCGCCGGGGCGCATCTGGAGCCGATGCTAGATGCCACAGCATGCGATCCATCGGCGGTGAGGAGTTGAGCAAGCGGGCTCCCACCGACAAGATAGTTACAGCTGGTCGTAGTGAGCTGAACAGGCGGGCTCACATCGTAGATGCTACAGCCGAATCCACGGGCGATGATACCAATTCATTATTCTCATCCATCCCTTCAACTCGCCCATCATACATGACAAGAAGAACAACTACCTTGTCCACCACTACAACGCTTGACAGTGTTGTGCAAGAAGTCAACCTTGACTGTGAGCTTGCACCCGCTACAAGCGCTCCTAGAACACGCAGACGATGGACGCCAGAAATGAATAAGTTCATACTGCGTACTTATCTTCAACTTACCTCATTAGATACAGATAGAAAAAGTTATCTTGAGCCGCTACACTTGAAATTCATAGAGAAATACCCTAACATGCAAGTCAGCAGACAAAGAGTACGAGACCAACGCCGAGCTATAATTAATAACAAACTACTAACACAAAAAACAATAGATGAAATAGAAGTTGAAGTCAGAGAAGAATTAAATCAATTACAAATAAGTTCTCAAACTCAATTCCCCACTAATCACACTCAATCAACAGCCACAATTTCACAGACACAATCTACAACACTGGACACACTGAGGGCTCAAAATAAAACACAAACTCGAATGAGATGGACCAATGAACAAAACGAAGCGATCATGCGGTCATATTATCGAGTTACAACTTTGGAGACTAATCAAACAGTATACCGAAAACTTATGCATGAGGATGTTATTAAAAAAATTCCCTCACTAGCTCATTTAAGTGAGCAACGAATCGCTGATCAAAGAAGAGCAATAGTTAACAACAAATACATTAGCAATGAAAGGTTAAATTCACTAAAATTAGAAATATGTAACGAATTACAATTAGAAAATAGCAACCATAATAATGTAGCAGTCACAACTGAAGTCAACAGCATTGATACCCACTCAAACGCAAACAGTATAGAATTATATTCTACAGAAAATCCAATAGTACAAACACTGAATAACGATCAACTAGATATAGCAACAGATATACTACATAACCCTCAAACAAGTCTAGATAGGGACCTATTAATAGATGAAACTTTCCAACAGACACACCAATTTTACATAGCAACTAGTCCTACAAACAGAATGTACATCCCCAAACAAAAACCATCAAAAAATTTGGCCAGAATAGTAGACTACATCAATAAAATCACACTCCCTGAAAACGTAAATAAAGACACTAACTTTCATACATTACAGACTGCCATATACAGTGCGGCATGGACCGCAGCTAAAGTCAACGGAGCGAAGTTAACACTCCAACCTAGGGAAATGAACACAAACACAAATACAAAAAAGATACACACGCCGCATTGGCAGAGGCGTTTAGAACGAAAACTAAAAGACTTACGATCAAAGATAGGCAGGATGACACAATTTATTAACGGAAATAGAAGCAGAAAAATAATAAAACATGTAAAGCGTATTGCTAAACAATATGAAATCCACACCATACACGAAGCTCCAAATACACAGGCAGAACACACATTAGACACACTCAAACAGAAACTCGCAGTTGTATCAGGCCGGCTACAAAGATATAAAGCGTGCACACAAAGAAAACAACAAAACAACCAATTCATTCATAATGAAAAACTTTTTTATCGTAATCTAAGACAGACGACCACTAATGTTCACGATAACAACACCACTAATGCAGAGAGTCACACCAATCTGGACCCAGAAGCCTTACAAAGTTTTTGGGCAGGAATATGGGAAAAACCAATCGAGCATAACACCCAAGCGGAATGGATACAAACAGAGTTGACTAATAGCAACACGAACATTCAGCCAATGTCATTTGAACAAATATCGCCACAAATATTTCATGGGGTGCTAGCTCGGTTACATAACTGGAAAGCACCTGGTTCTGATCATATTCATAGTTACTTGTACAAAAAAATCACAGCTGTTCATTGTTTTCTTTATAATTACATAAATAATTTCATTCAAGACCCCAAATCAATTCCATCTTATTTAACCTTGGGCACAACTTATATGATATCAAAAGACCCGAACGACCTCTCTAACCCAGCAAAATACAGGCCTATTACATGTCTGCAGACCTTGTACAAAATTATCACATCCTGTTTATCGGAATTAATATATACACACACCGATACAAATAACATCTTAGCCGAACAGCAGAAAGGATGTCGAAAGTTTAGTCAAGGATGTAAAGAACAATTGATCATAGATTCCATAATTCTTAAAAAGGCTCAAAAATCCAAAACTGATCTTTACAGTATGTATATTGATTACAAAAAAGCATACGACTCGGTTCCCCACTCATGGTTAGTACAAATTTTAGAAATTTACAGAATACACCCAACAATTATCACATTCATGAAAACTATCATGGAAACCTGGTCTACTGTCCTAAGAATCAATAGCTCAAAAGAAACTATGGATACCCGCCCAATTAAAATACAACGAGGTATCTTTCAGGGAGATGCACTGAGCCCATTGTGGTTCTGCCTCGCCCTAAACCCTCTATCAAATATTTTAAATTCAACATGTACAGGATTCCCCTTAGAATATACAGCCAGCGATGGACAGCACGAGGTACAAAATAACGCTTTAAATCATCTATTATACATGGATGATATTAAATTGTATGCAAAAAGTGAAGAGCCAATTGAATGAACTAGCAAACCTTACAGAACAATTCACTAACGATATCAAAATGGAATTTGGTATTGATAAGTGCAAAATAAATTCAGTTAGAGCAGGACAATACTACCAACACCAATACACATTAGAAACAGGAGAACACATAGAGCCATTAGACGAACATGATACATATAAATATTTAGGATACAACCAATCACGCCAGATTAACCATAAAGAAACTAAACAAAAATTGAAACAGCAGTTTCAACACCGATTAAATACTATTCTAAAAACACAACTTTATTCAAGAAACACAATAAAAGCAGTCAACACTTATGCAATACCTGTACTTACCTATTCTTTCGGAATTATCAACTGGACCAAAACGGACCTAAAAAACCTACAACGCAAAATAAATACCACCATGACCAAATTCCGAAAGCATCACCCAAGATCGTGCGTGCAAAGGCTAACACTGCCAAGAAAAGAAGGAGGCAGGGGGCTCATTGACATTCAAAACTTACACAATAACCAAATAACAACCCTTAGACAATATTTCTTTACCAAGGCAGAATCTTCTGCACTTCATAAGCAGATAGCAGACAACGATCACCACTTTACTCCTCTAAATTTAAAAGACAAATCCGAACAGAAAAACGAAAAATTAACCGACAACAAAACCAAACTACTTGAATGGAGCCAGAAGTCTTTACACGGAAGGCATTACCAAGATTTAAGCCAAATTAATGTCGAAAAGGAAGCGTCGAACGCATGGCTTAAACGAGGCGAGCTCTTCCCAGAGACTGAAGGCTTCATGCTTGCAATACAGGATCAAGTAATTGAGACTAAAAATTATAGGAAGCACATTATTAAAAACCTAAGCAATGATATGTGCCGAAAATGCAATAGTTCACCAGAAACCATCCAGCATATCACAGGCGCGTGTAAATCAATAGCCCAGACAGACTACAAACATAGACATGACCAAGTAGCTAACGTGATACACCAGAAACTAGCACACCAATACAAACTAGTAGACTCCATCGTGCCCTACTACAAATACATCCCCGAACCTAGAGGTTGGGTAGATGGCGCTGTCTCGCTTGACACCTCGATAAATTAGCTCCGTGTTTACATTCAATTTAAAAATATTTAAATTCGTACTTTGGTGTTAAAAACCAGTAAAATATATGTTTAAAGGCCTAATTCACCAGTGTAAATGTTATCAATGTGACTAATTCGACAGTGACTGAAATAATTAGTGTTAAAATAGCAACCATGACTGTTCGTAATAAGCTACAAAAGTGACAATTAAAAGTAACAATAACAGTGATATTACCAGAATCAATACAATCAATCAACCAAACTATATTCAAAGTGAACATAATCAAACTATTTAACATAAAAAGTGTTCGCATTAGTGTCTCAAACAAAGGTACCTACATCAAGTGAAAAAAAAACCTGACACATTAGTCATACAAACCGCTTTGCAAAATTAAAATTTGTCGTCGTTTAGCATACGATACTTAATTTCAACGTAGTGTCCAATCTACATCGTGGCTTAGATAAATAAGCAACTACATGTGACAGACGTTCGCTGCACATACCAAGTTCGAATCCGAGTCACACATCAATGTCTTTTTGTGAGATTTAATTTCATCCGAAACAACTTTGTACATTTAGTTACTAAAAGTGCTAACAGAGGGCGCTTCAGTAACATAGCTACGACTCATAGCCGCGCAGGAATATGGATACAGATAATATCACACTTCGTAAGCAGAACACTGGCTCTTTGACTAACCTATCTGCCTTGACAAATGACGATGAAAAAGCAATATTTGACACCACAATGATGAGCATACCGGACAGCCTACATGATTATAACTACGACGACACTGTTAACGACTTGAACGAACAAATAAGTACACTGAAGAAGCAACTTTCGAGTGCTCATCAGGAAATAGATGACCTTAACAGCGAAAACTTCCGATTAAAATCCGATCTACAAAAAGCTCTTAAGACTGTCGAGACATGTAAAAAGATCTGCATAACGCCTGACAGGAAAATTAGCACACCATCATCATCTAGCAAACAAAAATCCAAGCATTACAAGATTCGACCAACTGCTTCAAATAATGATGACTCCCAGACATCGATCTATTGCAAGGACATAAAAGTCGACACTCTCAACAAAGAAACGCAAACTTCCGAGATGACCAATGACACATTGACGCAAAAACAAAACCTGACATCAATTACACACAAACTTATTACGAAGCCGAGGCAAAAAAATAAATTGTGTATCTTAAGCAGCAGCACATCTCGGGGGTCCTTATCCACAATTCAAGACGTTTATTCGGACTACTCCCACTACTGCCACTACATCAGGACTAACAGCACCGCAAAAGACCTCTTAACCGACATTGAACTTAAGCTAAAAGGCTTCACTCCAAATGATTACTGCATACTCTTCATCGGGGAACATGACATAAAAGAGGAGGGAGACTACATCAACATAATAAACAAAATTAGAGAATCCCTACAAAAAGTAAATCATACTAATGTAATTATCTGTGCAGCTACCTATGTAGCAGGTGCTCCAATATATAATTTCAAAGTAGAAATGTTTAACAATCTCCTGTACTTAGATATTCAAAGTAATAAATATGCCTATTTCTTCGATAGCAACCATGATTTATCACTTGAGATGTTCTCCTACAGAACTGGCAAAATAACAAAGTACGGAATGAGAAAAATACACGACCGAATTGTAAGCAATATATTGTACGATCTAGAACTAACTGATCAAGCAGACAACGAAACAATAAATAGTAAGCTAGAAGACACCGGTTCCAATAACCATGATCTTTTTCGTGTTTAATCATATATTTGTAATGCACCAAAATATCAATGGTCTAATAAATAAATCGGATCTATTAGGTATACATCTAAATGAACTCTCAGACGAAGGTAAGTCAATAGACATCCTCTGTATAACAGAACACAACATGAAAAAAGATGACCATCAACATCTACATATCTCTAATTATTCACTTGCAACATGCTACACTAGACATGATAGAAACGGGGGCTCGTGCATTTTAGTCAAAAACACACATCAATTTGAAGTCATCAATATCAAAAAATGGGCCATACCACATCTAATAGAATGTTGTGCAATAAAACTTACTTCCCACCCCATCATCATTATTTGTTTATACAGACCGCCAAATAATAAAAAAGATAAAATATCGTCGTTTTTTGATAATCTGGACTTGATGTTAAAAGATATTTGTCTAAAACGAAATAATAAGGTCATACTGTGTGGAGATTTTAATATAGATATTTCCAAAAATAACAAAACCTCTCTCACTTTTCAAAATATACTGCGCAGCTATAATCTGATTTTGGGTACTCGTTCACCGACACGTTTACGCAGTGGGACCTGCATTGACAATATTGTTCACAATATCAGAGGCAGCAGATGTGAGGTTAAAGAATTAGCATTGTCGGACCATACAGCGCAATTGCTAAAATGTCGCGTTAAGAGAACATGCACATTAACTCATTGGTTTATACATAAACGTGATTATAGTGACGAAAATATAAAAAAATTTAGAGAATGCCTTCAAAATTTAACGTTTCATGATGTCTTTATGTGCTCCGATCCCAATAATGCATTTAATGAGTTCCATGACCTATATAAATTATTCTATGACTTATGTTTTCCAATTCATAAAATAAAAGTTTCGGTAATTAAAAGACCCAAGTGGATAACATCGGGACTAAAAAAATGTTCAAAACGGAAAAGGGACATGCTATGGGAATATCGAAAGTCACCTAACCCAGAAAATAAAAATAAACTTAAAACCTACACTAACAGATTAAAACACATAATCAAACAAACACAAAAAGCACAAAACAGTCACTTCATAGATACTTCTGAAAACAAGAGCAAAGCTACGTGGAGTATAATTAATAAACAGAAAATAAATAACCCAAAAGAAGGTATCAGTAGCATAAAAATAGACGATAAAGTTATAAATAGTCCAGAACAAATAGCGCAATCTTTTAATGAATATTTTATTAATCTAATTCAATCTCAGAATGACATTAACTATTATAATCCACTGACATCTAACACAAATTCTAATTCAATTTTCATGATACCAACGATACCATCTGACATTATTAAAATAATTCAATCTCTGAAGAATACTAACAGCGCTGGGTATGACGATATAACCACTAAAGTGATTAAAGCTACATCTACCATTATTGCACCAATACTCAGTCATATTATAAATAATTGCATTGAGAAAGGCGTATTCCCAGAACGGCTGAAAATCTCAGTAATTAAACCCATGTTTAAAAAAGGTGACAAGCAAGATCCAAGCAACTACAGACCACTTGCACTTATTCCGGTCTTCTCTAAAATATTTGAAAAAGTACTGCATAAAAGTATATATTCCTTTCTAGAAACCAACAAAATCCTAATCAGCGAACAATACGGCTTCAGGAAAAATAAAAGTATTAATTCTGCAATATATGCGCTTGTGGAACATGTTCTGACTAATATGGACAATAGAACTCCTGTAGTTGCATTATTTATGGATATGTCTAAGGCCTTTGACCACGTTAGCCATAAAATACTCATAAACAAATTGGAAAACTGTGGCATCAGAGGCAATATCCTTGAACTCATTAAATCATACCTGACGAATCGGCAACAATTTACATGCATCAATAAAATCAATCCCCGTACAAAAACAGAAATTACATACACCTCTGAACGTCGCGAATGTTTATTCGGGGTACCGCAGGGCGGTGTCCTTGCCCCATTATTTTTTATTGTATATATTAATGACATGCCTGAAATTATTAATAATCCCATGATTTTATTCGCGGACGACAGCACAATATTATTTAAAAGTCAAAATGATGAGACATTTGAAAAAGAGATAAATGACAATCTTAATGACATAATAACCTGGCTAATCGGAAATAACTTAAAAATTAACTTCGAAAAAACAAATTACATCTCATTTGAACAAAGAACAAACCATAAAAAACCAGACATTCGATATGGTGACAAAAGTATTCGCGAGACGGATCATACCAAATTCTTAGGCATCTGGATAGATAAAAACATGAACTGGAAAATACATATTGAAAACGTATGCAAAAAACTTAGCCAATGTTCCTATGCCCTCTATAACTTAAGAAAAGTCTCAAATCAGGCAACTCTATTAATGGCCTATCACGGATATGTCTCATCAACATTACGCTACGGACTTATGTTTTGGGGGAACTCACCAGACAGAGAAATGGCGTTTAAAGCACAGAAGAAATGCATAAGGGCAATATGTGGCATACAAAGCACAGACAGTTGTAAGCCACATTTTCAAAATCTTCAGCTACTTACACTTCCATGTCTTTATATATATGAAGTAGCCACCTATGTCAAAGCAAATCTACATCTATACAACCACCCAAAGAGCATACGGTACAAAAATACAATATGCATAACACGACACAAAAAAGCTGTGTTCAGTAAAAATTTTTTAGGTATGGCACCCAAAATCTATAATAAATTGCCTAAAGAAATTATAGATATTACCAATAAAGATCTGTTCAAAAAATGCTTAAACGAATTTCTAGTCGAAAAATGTTATTATACAATTAATGATTATTTAAATGAAAGATACTAGACCTGCTACATCCGATTTATTATATTTGTAAAACCTTGACTGAAATTAAAATTACATTAGCTAATAACATCAAATTGTAATACCCATTTATTTATGTGACATGTAATCTTCTTATTTTTATATTATTTTGATTCCATTTTAAGTTTGTATTATTCTGACATTGTGTACTCTTTTGATAATATAATAAATTTTCATTTAAATTGATAATAGATTTTAAGTATGGATTTAATTTGTATGCTTCAACGCAAGGCATAGATGGACTCGCTATTAATATTTATTTGGAACACCCCTGTACAACCTATGTCTACAAATAAAGATTTCATTTTCATTTTCATTTTCATTTTCAAAAAAAAACCTGTGCTGGAAAACCCTTCGACAAAATTATATTTTGACCGAGGGATTTTTACAGACCGAACCATACACTTTAATAGACCAGACATCACTTTAATAAATAAAACAAACAAAACTGGATATCTCATTGACATAGCTGTACCAAATACACACAACTTACAAACCACGATTGCAGAAAAATTATCGAAATATATCGAATTAAAAGACGAAATAACCCGCCTCTGGCATCTGCAAAAAGTAACAATAGTCCCGATAGTGCTGTCCACAACAGGAGTAATACCAAAACAACTCCACCAGTCCCTTACTTCTCTAAACCTGCCCTCTAACACATACCACCTGCTGCAGAAAGCAGTGATACTAAACACGTGTAGACTGGTGAGAAAGTTCCTACAGTGTGAATCAGACAACCCGCACCAACATAGCCACTTAAACATACCCTCATCACTCTCCCAAGCTACAACACAAAACCGTAATGTACCTCTATAACTGTTAACCCAGCTGATAATCACTTGGCTTAGGCCCGTGTTATCAGTAATTTCCGGCTACCCGGTTAGCCGAGCAAAATAAACGAAGGAAATAATAAAATTTACAACGCAAAATTAACACTACTATGACTAAATTCCGTAAACACCATCCAAGATCATGCGTGCAAAGGATGACACTACCGCGAAAAGAGGGAGGCAGGGGACTTATTGATATTTCAAATCTTCACAATCGACAGATCACAACTCTCAGACAATACTTTTTTGCTAAAACTGAATCTTCCACACTCCACAAACTCATAGCTCAAAACGACCAACGCTTAACACCTCTAAATCTTAAAGACACAACGGAACAGAAAAACGAAAGAGTGACTGATGACAAAACGAAATATCTAGAATGGACCCAGAAGTCTCTCCATGGAAGACCGCCAAGATTTATGCCAACCAAATGTCGATAAAGAAGCGTCGAACGCATGGCTTAATCGAGGCGAACTCTTCCCAGAGACTGAAGGGTTCATGCTAGCAATACAGGACCAGGTAATAGAAACTAAAAACTATAGAAAGCACATTATAAAAAATCTACCAAACGACACATGTAGAAAATGCAATAGTTCCCCGGAAACAATTCAACACATAACTGGTGCCTGCAAATCTATAGCTCAAACCGACTACAAACACAGACATGACCAAGTAGCTAACATAATCCACCAGAAACTAGCACATCAGTACAAACTTGTAGACACTGTAGTACCATATTATAAATACAGCCCTGAAACAGTACTAGAAAACACCACAACAAAGTTGTACTTTGACCGAGCTCTCTTCACTGACCGCACAATTCATTATAACAGACCAGACATCACATTGATAAACAAATTAAACAACACTGGATTCCTAATAGACATAGCCGTACCAAACACTCACAACTTACAGACTACAATAGCCGAAAAACTATCGAAATACATAGAGTTAAAAGACGAAATAACCCGACTTTGGCGCCTACAAAAAGTTATAATTGTCCCTATAGTTATTTCGTCAACAGGAGTAATCCCTAAACAACTTCGATAAGTTCTTTAGATAAGTCTATGTCTCTTGTATCAATAATAATAAAATATATTTTAATTTGATATTCCTATTGATTTTGATTTTAATGTTGTTTATATTTTTGGTTTGATTTTGATTTTAATTTTTTTTTTATTCTATTTTGATTTTGTTTTTAATTTTGATTGTAATTGTGATTTTGTTTGTAATTTTGAATTTAATATTGGTTGAATTTATTGTCTTTTATCAAATTTGTGTATTGTTACTGTAAATTGTTATTTACCTATGTGGATTTATTTTGTATAACTCTTGTACAGTAACTACTGATCCTGTTTAGATGCTGTTTCAAATTTCAAATTTAAACACACAATTTTTATATAATAACCCGCCAATTCAGGGGACCGGCACTGTCTCTCCTTAACACAGGCTAAATTTTAGCCTATCTAGGAGAACAGTACTTCACCCGTCTTTATTGTATAGTTGAACCTAAAAAATTGTATAAATCCAACATTTGTAAACTTTGCAATCCCATTTTGAAATAAACTATTATTATTATTATTATTATAACTTCATCAGTCCTTGAGTTCTCTTAACTTACCAGCTAGCACCTACTACTTACTGCAGAAGGCAGTGATTTTAAACACATGCAGACTAGTAAGAAAGTTTCTGCAGTGTGAGTCGGAAAATATTACACAGTCTGCGCATAACCGCGTGGTAACTAATATCTCCATACCCGAAATTAACCCAACTGATGAACACTTGGCTTAGGCCCGTGCCATCAGAACTTCCCGGCCAGCCGGAGGAACAGAAATGTCAAAACAAAAATAATAATAATCCAATAATAATAATAATAATTATTATTATTATTAGTAGTAATAATCCAATCTCTCAGTGTGCACCCTGACTTCTTTGTTTATTACTGGAGCGAAGAACAAATTAATTATTATAATCAATATCTACGGAAATTTGAAAGAGTTACTCTGACAATCGATGCTACAGGCTCATTTTTTGAAGCTATGCGCCTCCCAGATGGAACAACGATCACCAAAAGACTATTTCTGTATGCAGGTCTTATAACAGCAAATCCTAAATTAAAATCTGAATTTAAATTTTCAAAAACTCCTTGTTTCAATCATATACCATGGTCACCCTTAGCAGCGATTTCTTAGGGCATTTCGAAAAGTAATTTGTTTTACAGATACAGAATATATACAATGTTGTTATCTACATTATGTGTTTAGTAGACATTTACTACTAAATATTAGTGTATCTGGTTTTAGATTCCGTTGTGATCTCAGGTAGCTACAGAGTAACGTTGTGATCTCGCATGTATAGTAACGTCAGGATTGAGGAGCCAGTTAAAATGTGCTATATCTCCCAATTTACTCATTTTTAATTAACGAATCTTGTTCTACAAATCTGATATACTTACTACTAAATGACGAAGAAATTGCGCATTAATTGAACAACTGCTTCTTTGAAAAATGACGAGTCGTATTACGGTCTGAGGAGCCACATACATAATGTATGATAACTTTTTTAATTTTAAAACAACCGTTTTCAGATTTTGTCTAAGAACTACTCTCAAATGCTACAAAATCATACTAAATTATGGTAAATATTAATCCATGATGTTCGAAGTTCTGACGTGGCTTCTCAATCCAAACATTTAGATTGAGGTGCCACCTTTATGATTAAATAACTTTTGAAGTATTATACTACAAAATCGAGGATCGATCCTACATTTTTTTTAAACTTACTACTAAATAAGTATATTAATTTCATTAAGCTACAAAAAATGGCTCCTCAATCCTTACGGACATTCAAAAAGAGGCAAATTCGTTGAGGATAAAGTAATGGGAAAACCTTGCAATTGTCGGTATAAATGTGCGGAAAAAATAACTGAAGACCAAAGACTGGAATGCTTCACTAGGTTTTGGAAACTTGGTAGTTCAGAAAAACAATGGGGATTTGTTGAAAAATATGTAAAAAAGCTCCTAAATATAGATGTCTAAACCGCAGTACTCCTAACAACCGTCAGTTTACATTAAAGTATTTCTTGCCAATTAAATCTTTAAACGCCGATTCAACTACTATAAACGTCTGCAAGACTATGTTCTTGAAAACATTAGCTGTTAGTGAAAGTATAATTAAAACTACATTTCAAAAATATGATGGTGTGGCAGATTTTGAGGAAGACCACCGAGGCAAACATAACCATCACAAATCTATCATTAATAATGACATGATAAAGAGTGTGTGTGACCATGTAAATTCATTTGTTCCCATTGAGTCTCACTTTATTCGAAAGGACTCGACCCAAGTTATATCTAGATGGTAGTCTCAGCATAAACCGAATGTTTTAACTGTATTACGAATGGTTCGATCAAAACATATACGCATCAAAAGCAACGACAGTACGCCAGTATAGGGAATGTTCGCGACGAACGTCACCAATCCAACACATAGAGTGTTGATTAATAGTTAAAAAATAGTGTAGAGTCAGTGTATGGGCAATATAGTGAGATAACAAAGTGCCATCAGTGAATCTAGAATAGTTAGATAGTAATTTTCAGTCGCGCTAGACACATATGGGCTCGCAAGTGGAGTTTTATAGTATAATTTAACGCTTTGGCGAGGTCCAGGTAGCCTAGGTTGCGACCTAGGCCTGGATATAGTAATTTTTTATAACTTAGCTTATAGTTGAACCACTTAGACGAGAGTATGACGGTCTAGCGCGGCCATATTAGACAAAAACTGGAAAAAATTGTCTTACAGATTTTCAGTTGAAGGATCGCTACAGGCTGAAAGATACAGACACGAAAAAATAAGTAACAGCTTTAGATGGGCTATATACTCGTCTAGTATATGGCAATTATATACTTACAGTCACAGCAACAGTTTTCGTGTAATTCAGCCTGTAAGACCCTTCATCCAAACACTTTTGGAAAAGTTGTCTGGTTTTTTGGAAATAATTTCCACGTTTTAATAAAGATTTTCGTTGTTTTTATGTCTGTACATAATAACGTTATGTGGAATTGTGGCGATGTATATAATGTGTTTAAACATAAGCTCAAAATTGTAATTTGCAGAAAGATTGTACATTTCCATAATCAAATTTTCATTAAAGTTTTCCGAAATCAGAAAGCGAAATCAGGGTTCTCGTTACAGTAAAGTTCTGGAGTACCTTAGTAAACTCGACTTTTCTTAGAATCGTAGTCATCAGTACGGCAATTAAATATGTATAAGTAAACAGTGAAAAAGTAGTGCGCGAATTAATCCTGAAATCGCTTCCTGTACAGTCATGAAAGTTAAATAAGTGTCTTATTTTCCCAGTAACCCCTATCCTCCCTCGTTAGGTCAACGCCCTGAGATAGCGAACAATGATCAGCTACAGCTACAGTTAATTAGGTGTAGGACGTCAGCGCCGTCTGGCGGCGAAGTATAGTACAAGCGTGCGCCCGGTAGTAATAGGGTATAGGCAGAGCACCAGGTACACGTATCCACGCCATCAGCGGATAACGCCCATCCGGCACATTGGTCCTTCGAGCCGGATTATTCTCGCGAATCTCAGTGCGTCGGAAGTGTCGATACCTATGTGAAAGTGAATCGAAGTTATATACATTCCAAAACTTAAGTAATAGCAGTGCGACGAAGTTATAAACT
The DNA here is from genome assembly GCA_905147715.2 of Xestia xanthographa. Taxonomy (NCBI): domain Eukaryota; kingdom Metazoa; phylum Arthropoda; class Insecta; order Lepidoptera; family Noctuidae; genus Xestia; species Xestia xanthographa. Next base: position 10,799,476 of record LR990671.1, read on the forward strand.
TACGAGAACAGTGTATCAAAGTTAAATACTCAAAGCTTGTGTCAACAGTGCGTCAACGTTATATACCAAGCTTATGTGAACAGCACCTCAACGTTATACACAAAAAGGCTTATGTACACAGTCAAGTACATAGGTTACAGTTAATAGTCACGTGTATAACGGTTTAACCACATAAGTTTTAGTAAACAGTGAAGTATATAACGACAGTACACAAGTGATAGTAAATAGTGAAGTATTTAACAACAGTACATATGTGACAGTATACAGTGAACAGTACGTATGTGATAGTAAACAGTGCATATGTGACAGTCAACAGTAAAGTTTATAACAGCATATAAGAACAGTGAACAGTTTATGTGACAGTGAATAGTGGAAGTATATAACGACGATAATACGAGGGACAGAAAATAGTGAGGTAAGCAGACACATTTGACAGCCAGTGTATAACAGCAAGTACATAACAGCAAGTACATATATAACAGCAAGTATATAACAGCAAGTATATGTATAACAGCAAGTACATAACAGCGAGTATATAACCAAGTATATAAGGCGAGTATACAACTAAGTATATAAGCCAAGTATATAACCAAATATATAAGCCAAGTATATAAGGCGAGTATATAACCAAGTATATAAGCCAAGTATATAAGCAAAGTATATGAGCAGGTACATAACTTAAGTACATAAGAAAGTATATAACACAAGTACATAAGTTAAGCTCATAAGAAGCTAACAGAGTTAAGATTGTTTATTTACACCGAAGGATTATACAGAGAAATTTACAGAGAAGCTTATATTACGTTGATAGTTATACAGTGAAGATATAGAGTAAAGATTGTTTATTTACACAGGAAGGTTATACAATAGAGTTTACAGAGAGTTTACAGAGAGGCTTATATACATATTATACTTATATACTGAAGCAAATAGTTAAACATCAAGATTTAATTGTTTAATTCCGAAACCAAGATCATAACAAGATCGCAAGGCAAATCGTATGCTGAGCCACGCCAAGAGACACCGTCGGCATCAGCTATTCATCATCAGTTGCCGCCACGATCACCGTCATCTATAGAACAGCTGGCAATTCGCCCTACTGTTACACAGGGGGCTCAAAGCGTACCTGGTTCATCAGCTGCTACCAGGAGAACCAGGTCCAAGGAAAATTCGGAAACAACAGTGAAGCCTTCAGATAGCGCAAGAAAAATACAGGATGAGGAATCATCACGAGCCGACTACCCGGGGTGACGCCCGTAACGAACAGATTCGGTACCAAACAGAAAAATTTCACGAGCCCGCGAGGCTTTATTAAAGATTAAGTTGGAGCTTGCACAAATAGCACTTCAGAGGGCCGAAGAAGAGGACTCCGAAGCTGAATACATGGATGACAGAAACTCTAACGATGAATACGTGCGTTCCTGGTTGGAAGAAGCGCCCGACGCAGCGCGGATTCCGCAAGATGACGTCGCCGAGGGGAACCCTACAGAAATACAGAACCCCCCCCCTGCGGTCATCAACAGTACAGATATAGATAACCAGAGACAGGCACCATCGTTACATCCTACAGTTCCTACAGATAGAAACGTGCAAAGCAATATAGAACCAACTCAGAAGATCAAAGACAACAGGGGGGGAGATTTACGTCCATTTATTACGGAACTTACGTCCGCCATAGCGTCGCTAGCCGACAAAAAAACAGATACAGGGACATCGAATCAACCCTCGGCGTCGAAGATCATCATGACCCTACCGAATTTCAGTGGGTCACATACAGAATGGCTTTCATTCCGCGCCATATATGATACGACTCGGGCGTATTTCAACGATGTCGAGAATACAGCAAGACTCAGGAGGTGCTTACATGGAAGAGCATTGGATACAGTGAGTTCAGAGCTCATAGGACACGCAAGGCCAGATGACATCATGAGGGAACTTGAGCTGCAGTTCGGCCGTCCAGATTCGATAGCACAGGCCGAAACAGAGAGGCTGAAAGGATTGCCACGCTGCAGCGAAGCACCGAAAGACATCTGCACGTTTGCCAGCCGGGTGAGAAGCGGCATAGTGACTCTGCGAGCACTAAAAAAGGATTACTACCTCGTCAACGCTGAGCTAATGAGAATCCTAACAGAAAAGCTGCCGAACTCCCTGCGTGTACGTTGGTACAGAACATTCACAGATAAGTACCAGTCAGTGCCAGATCTGTCACTTTTCAGCGAGTTCATTACAGAACAAGCTCGCTACTGCAGTGCCTTCGCTCCACCTGAGAACATACACTCGACAGAAAATCCGGGAAAGCGGGTTGTGCAAAGAGCACATACGACCACAGACAAACCGACTTCAAAATGTCGAATCTGTGAAAAAGAAGGTCATCAAGAGTCTGATTGCAAAAAGTTCAGAGAGGCATCCAACAACAGCAAATGGGAATTAGCGAAGAAGCACGGCCTCTGCTTCCGCTGTCTGCAACGTCGTCGCAGCGACCACAAGTGCAAGCCGAAGAAATGCGATATACAGGGGTGCAAAGCCACACATCATAGACTGCTGCACTTCGTCAGGAAGACAACGGAAGAGGAGGCGAGACAGGAAGCTTCAAACGAAATAGTCGCCAGTTCACGAGCAACAGCCAGTCAAGCGTACCTCAAGATGGTACCAGTACGAGTCGTCGGACCGGCGGGAGAAGCATCCACGTTCGCTTTCCTCGACGATGGATCTACAGTTTCGCTCATCGATGAGGAAATCGCGGAGCGAGTTGGAGCGAGGGGCCGCATCGAACCCCTGAAGATAGGCGCCATCGGAGACACCGTGATCGACACACCCATGTCGAGAAGGGTAACAGTTACACTCTCCAGCCAAGTGAAGGACAAGATGCCCTTCAGAGCGCGCACCATACCGAAGCTCAACCTCGCAACGCAGACGGTCAGTGAGGAAGACATCGCTCACTGCAAACATCTGGATGACCTCAAGCAACAGTTGACGTACAACAGCGGCGCGCCGAAAATATTGATAGGCCAAGATAATTGGCACCTTTTACTGGCCACCGAGGTCCGCAGAGGGCCCAAGAACTAGCCAGTCGCCTCACTTACGGCACTGGGCTGGACTCTACACGGCGCGCAAACCAGAACACTGGGTCACCAAGTGCATTTCGTCAACAGACTCACAGCAAAAGAAGAAGATCTCGACGAACAGTTGCGTGAATTTTTCGCGCTTGAATCGCTGGTCATTAACCCCCGCAGACCAGACTCCGACCCGGAACAGAAAACGGAAGCCATATTGGACCGTCATACCAGACAGAATGAAGACGGCCATATAGAAACAGCGCTGCTCTGGAAAAACGAAAATATCGAAATGCCAGACAGCTACGGGACAGCACTCAACAGGCTCGTCTCAACAGAAAAGAAGCTCGATAGCAAGCCTGCTCTTCGAGATAGATATACAGAACAGATGAACGCGTACATCAGCAAGGGTTACGCCGAGAGGGCACCCAAAACAAGTACAGTTGGTAGGACTTGGTACCTACCCCATTTCGACGTGTTCAATCCGATGAAACCGGAGAAACTCCGCATAGTTCACGACGCCGCAGCCAAATCTAGAGGGATGTCATTGAACGACTTCCTACTCACGGGACCAGACCTGCTACAGTCGCTGCCCGGCGTCATGATGAGATTCCGCCAACATCCGATAGCAGTCGCCGGCGACATAGCAGAGATGTTCATGCAGGTGAAGGTGCGTAAACAGGACACATGACGAGACGCGACGAAACGCCCTTCGTTATCTTTGGAGAGGCGACAGACGAGAAGGCGCCCCTGAAGAATACCGCATGACGTCAATAATTTTCGGCGCTGCAAGCTCACCATGCACAGCTATATACGCGAAGAATTGGAACGCGAAAAAGCACAGTGAGACTCAACCAGAAGCGGTGGAAGCCATCATACAGAGTCACTATATGGATGACTACCTAGATAGTTACAGAACCGTCGAAGAAGCGACAAAAACAGCAACAGCGGTAAAGAACATTCACCTACAGGCAAAGTTTGAACTCAAAAAATGGGTTTCAAACAGCGCAGAATTAATAGAAAATATAGACCCGACACAGAACAGGACTGAAGAAGTCAACATCGGGAAGACAGACACAGAAAAAATACTCGGACTAATATGGAAACCGAGTGAAGACAGGCTAGGCTTCAACCTTACGCTCGCACGATTACCGAGCGGAATCCTGGATAAAGAGGCGCCAACGAAGAGAGAAGCACTCAAGATCGTCATGTCGTTGTACGATCCACTAGGCCTCGTCTCCCCAGTAACCATTCGAGCCAAACAGATACTTCAGGAGGCTTGGAGGCGAGGAACCAACTGGGACCAGGTGCTCGAACCCGACCTGTCCGCCCAGTGGAGGAACTGGGTACAACATCTACGACAGCTGAAAAACGTCAGCCTACCGAGGTGCTATCCAGGATACAGCGAAGCCCTAGAAACAGAAGTCCACGTATTCACCGACGCGAGCGAAATGGCATATGCGACAGCGGTCTATTGGAGATCAACAACAGCAGATGGCAAGCAGCATGTCACCCTCGTCATGGCAAAGGCGAAGGTGGCACCGATTAAGCTACAATCAATACCGCGCCTCGAATTACAGGCCGCGGTGTTAGGAACCCGCGTAGCAGCAGCCGTCATAAAAGAGCACAGCATTAAACCCGCATCAGTGACATACTGGACAGACAGCAAGACCGCCCTCACGTGGATACGAAGAGGATCGCGGGTATACAAACCGTTCGTAGCCCATCGCATAGCATCCATTGAGGAAAACAGTAAAGTCGAAGACTGGCGATGGGTGCCCACGAAAATGAACATAGCAGACAGCGCTACTCGCGACGTACCGCACCACTTTGACTCGAGTCACGAGTGGTTTAGTGGACCAGGTTTCCTGTATAACGAACCATCCACATGGCCAACAGAAAAACCTCCAATAAACACAGAAACAGGGGAGGAAAGAACACACACAGTCATCGAAAGCAAGGGCAACAATACCCCATCGCTAACAGAAGTGATTCCGGATCCGATACGATTCTCGAAGTGGGAGAGACTACTTCGTACTACAGCTTGCGTTCTACGCTTTATAAATCTCTGCCAAAAGAGGAAAGAGAAAACGTTCTACAAACGAACACAGAAGAACGCCGAAAAGGATCCGGATTGGAAGAAACAGAAGAAGGCGACCACCCTTCCCAAAAAGACGGCGAGAACAACCGGCACTCAAGTCGAGGGATATCCCCTAGAAGCGGAACTTCTCCGAAGAGCAGAGACATTACTCATACAGGTCTCACAACAACAGTCGTTCGCTAAGGAAATAGCGAATCTACAGCAAGGGAAGTCCGTGGAAAAAGACAGTCGACTGAAGCCACTCCGCATAGAACTTACAGATAAAGTTATACGACTGAAAAGTCGTATCGCCGCCGTCACAGAAATAGCCGAAGATGCGAAGCGACCACCCATATTAGACGGTGATCACCGCATCACCCAGCTGTATATAGACTGGACTCACAGGAGCCTACAGCACAGCGGCACAGAGCTCACCATCAACGAGGTGCGACAACATTATTGGGTCATCAGAATGCGACCCACGACAAAGAAAATACTGACACAATGTCTACAGTGTCGTATTCGCAAGGCACAACCATCCGTGCCTGCGACCGGCGACCATCCGAGAACGCGCCTAGCACATCATCAGAGGCCGTTCACCTACACAGGCCTTGATTATTTCGGGCCATTGTCAGTCACAGTTGGTCGACAACACCAAAAAAGGTACGTAGCCCTATTTACATGTCTGACCACCAGAGCCGTCCACCTCGAGATAGCCGCCAGCCTCAGCGCAGACTCCGCAGTACTGGCATTGCGCCGGTTCGCTGCGCGCCGAGGCTGCCCAGCCGAGATCCACTCCGACAACGGCACCAACATGCACAGTGCCGACAGGGAGCTCCGAGACGCCTTCCGATGGGAGGCCAGTCGCCGTGGCATCGTGTGGCGCTTTATAACGCCCTCAGCGCCCTTCATGGGGGGCGCCTGGGAGCGCCTCGTCCGCTGCGTGAAGACCGCACTGTATGCCGTCCTCCACGAGAGACACCCGCACGAAGAGGTGTTGTCTACCCTATTGTGTGAAGCGGAATATACAGTAAACAGCCGACCGCTCACACACGTATCAGTGGACAGCAACGACGACGAAGCCATCACGCCCAACCATTTTCTTCTCGGCGGGTCAGCAAGGTTGCCAACCCCTGGCACCTTCACCGAACAAGACATCGACAGTAAAAAGATGTGGCGGCGCTCACAGATTCTCGCCGACATGTTCTGGCGTCGCTGGGTACGAGAGTACCTGCCAGAGCTACAGTACCGGCGGGAGCCGCACAGCCGCGGGCCGGGTCTACAGGTCAATGACCCCGTCCTCATAGCCGACGGCCAGCTGCCACGAAACACGTGGCCGCGAGGCCGCATAGTAGCTGTCTTCCCCGGGGGCGACGGTGAAGTCCGGACAGCTGAGGTGCGCACTTCCGGCGGCACCTTGAAGCGTCCGGTGAAGAAACTCGTCCCACTACCGAAGTGATCCAGACAGCGGGGCATCCAGGCGGTGAGCATCGTGACGGCGGGAGTCACGACTACGGTCGTCGCTCGCCGGCATGATGTAGCGCCGCGCCGACAAGACAGCGAGTCGTCACTGCACTACACGGCGGGAGAAATGTTCGCGACGAACGTCACCAATCCAACACATAGAGTGTTGATTAATAGTTAAAAAATAGTGTAGAGTCAGTGTATGGGCAATATAGTGAGATAACAAAGTGCCATCAGTGAATCTAGAATAGTTAGATAGTAATTTTCAGTCGCGCTAGACACATATGGGCTCGCAAGTGGAGTTTTATAGTATAATTTAACGCTTTGGCGAGGTCCAGGTAGCCTAGGTTGCGACCTAGGCCTGGATATAGTAATTTTTTATAACTTAGCTTATAGTTGAACCACTTAGACGAGAGTATGACGGTCTAGCGCGGCCATATTAGACAAAAACTGGAAAAAATTGTCTTACAGATTTTCAGTTGAAGGATCGCTACAGGCTGAAAGATACAGACACGAAAAAATAAGTAACAGCTTTAGATGGGCTATATACTCGTCTAGTATATGGCAATTATATACTTACAGTCACAGCAACAGTTTTCGTGTAATTCAGCCTGTAAGACCCTTCATCCAAACACTTTTGGAAAAGTTGTCTGGTTTTTTGGAAATAATTTCCACGTTTTAATAAAGATTTTCGTTGTTTTTATGTCTGTACATAAATAACGTTATGTGGAATTGTGGCGATGTATATAATGTGTTTAAACATAAGCTCAAAATTGTAATTTGCAGAAAGATTGTACATTTCCATAATCAAATTTTCATTAAAGTTTTCCGAAATCAGAAAGCGAAATCAGGGTTCTCGTTACAGTAAAGTTCTGGAGTACCTTAGTAAACTCGACTTTTCTTAGAATCGTAGTCATCAGTACGGCAATTAAATATGTATAAGTAAACAGTGAAAAAGTAGTGCGCGAATTAATCCTGAAATCGCTTCCTGTACAGTCATGAAAGTTAAATAAGTGTCTTATTTTCCCAGTAACCCCTATCCTCCCTCGTTAGGTCAACGCCCTGAGATAGCGAAGAATGATCAGCTACAGCTACAGTTAATTAGGTGTAGGACGTCAGCGCCGTCTGGCGGCGAAGTATAGTACAAGCGTGCGCCCGGTAGTAATAGGGTATAGGCAGAGCACCAGGTACACGTATCCACGCCATCAGCGGATAACGCCCGTCCGGCACAGGGAAATAGTGAATAAAAATTTTAATCTTGGTTTTCATATACCTAAAAAGGACCAGTGTGAAGTTTGTCATGCTTTTACAAATAATGGGACACCTACAAATGAAGAAATACAAAAACATAAAGTACATATGGACGCAAAGAAAACTGCACGTACCATGAAACAAAAAGACAAACATTATGCTATAGAGTCTCAAGGGTCCATTATGACAGCAGTTTTTGATTTCCAGAAGGTATTGACTTGTCCGCATGGCCAAATAAGTATATTTTACTACAAAAGAAAATTATCTGCCTGTAACTTTACAGTTAACAATACAATAATGGCCAAAAGAAAGCAGTGTGCTATATGTGGGACGAAACAGTAGCTAAACGAGGAGCTAATGAAGCGGGAAGTTGTTTGTTAGATTTCATAAAAGATAATTGTACAGAAGGCACAAAAGAATTTCGTTTCTGGTCCGATAATTGTGCGGGCCAAAATCGGAATAGATTTGTGTTTTCTGTATATTTATTTGGAGCAAAAAAATACAAAGTGTCTATTACACATCGTTTTCTAGAGAAGGGACATACCCAAAACGAGGGAGATAGTGTCCACGCCGTCATAGAGCGTTCGTCTCAATCCAAAACGATTTATACACCCGACGAATGGCGCCTGCTCGTGCGATGGGCAAAAACAGAAGGAGAACCATATTTAGTTAAAAATATGCTACAGGAAAACTTCTTTAACTTTAACACCCATGTAAATGACAAACTATGGAACAAAAAATTAAGAAAACAAAAAATATTGTGGACTAAAGTTAAAGAAGTTTTCGTTGACAAATCTGAACCAAATAAATTGTACTTTAAGTATGATTTAAATGAAGAATCTTATGAATGCTTAGTTATACGAAACGACACAAGAAACTCATCTGTATTGCCTGTCTTGGAGCGTGCTTATTCTTCACCACTTAAGTTAACAAAAGATAAACATAATGATTTGGAGAGCATGTGCAGAACAAGTGTTATAAATGCCACTAATGCAATATTTTTTAGATCTTTACCCTACAAATCTAACAATGCAAATGACGACTTAAGTGATGAAAATGATGAATAATACTTTTATTTTATATTTTTCTTTTATACGAGAGACAGAGTCTGGTTAAATTAAATAAGACTGATTAAAACTGTATTAAAATAATAATAGGTACCCAGTTGTTGATTACTTAAATTAGTCGAAGTAAAATAAAGATACCTGATTTTGTGATTACACTGATTACTTAGCATTGAATTAAATACAAAAAAAAAGAGAACAATTTTGTTATTATAATTTATGTTGTGATAATGTTATACTTAATCTTTAACCGTAAAGGAATACATTTAGTTTGCTACAAGAGTTTTTGACCTTTTGTTAAGTATTTTTTTAACTGTTTGTTGGAGACGGTTTTTGAAGGCTATTAGTTTTTTTTTAAGTTTTTTTAAGTGATTTATAGGCATAAATAACATGCTCAATTGTTTTAGATATTAAGGTAATTGTTAGATTTTTACTGTATGTTATTAATTTTTGATACATTTAACTAGATTATGTCAAAAATTGATTATTGATTATGAGTACTACACACATCAAAAGTATCTAGGGATCAACATATATTTTTGCAATAACTTTTCTCCTGATTGATATTAATTAAAATTTTCTTTAAGGATTCATCAAATAAAGTGTTTTCGTTTGTCACAGTAACGATAAACCAAGTCACCTTTGCATTAATAAAGAAATTTGCCATTTTCCTAATAAAGGGATTTTTGACATTTGAACCACTAACATTAAAGTTCGAAAAAATGACTGAAAACACAGTTTTCTTTAAAATTTTATTGGGTAACATATACAATTAATAATCCGTGTTTCTACCGCGAACACTAACAACACAAGAACATCGGTTTGGCATACTCAAAATGAGTTCATCCAAATCACGCTGTGGAATGGCCGCCCATGTTCGTTGCAACAACAAAAAAAGGTCTTCTTGCGACTGGATACCCTCCATATTCGGCAGAGCTCTTCTCTGTAGCATATCCCATGCATGCTCAATCGGGTTCAAGTCTGGCGACTGAGCAGGCCAGGGCAGGACATTGATGTTAGCTGCGGCGAGAGTCTGTCTTACAACTCTTGCGGTGTGCGGTCGTGCATTATCATGCATTAACTGAAATAAGGGACCGATTTGCACTTGTAGAGGAACGATGACGTCTGATACAATCGTCTCAGCATAAATTTGAGCGTTGAGGTTGCCTCTGATCCAAATCAACTCAGTTCTTCCGCCGATCCAAATACCCGCCCATACCATGATGGTTCCACCACTATAAGGATGGACTTCCTGGCAGGATTTTAATCGCTGTTGGCGTCCAGGGGTTCTCCAGTGTCGTATACGTCTTGTATCCGGTCTCATACCAAAACGAGACTCATCAGAAAAGCACACGAAACGCCATTGTTCTTCTGCCCAATTTCTGTGTTCAAGAGCCCATTGATATCGAATCCTACGATTGTGCATTGCTATAGGTGGTACCCGTAGCGGTCTTCGGGAATGAAGGTTCACTTCATGCAAGCGGTTTCTGACTGTTTGGTCGCTAATTAAGTTCCCTGAAGAGTGATGAAGCCTCACGGCTAACATCATGGCGGTTATTGTTGGAGCTCTTCGAGTTAAGATTTGAATGTATCGGTCTTGTCTCTGTGTGGTGCAGCGATACCGTCCTCCATGGCGCTCAGCCACGGTACCAGTGCTTCGGTAACGTGTCCAAAGTCGACTGATAACACTCTGACTTGTATTCAGAGCTAAAGCTACAGTACGTTGCCGGGAACCAGCTTCTATCATTCCCACGGCTCTGAGCATTTCTTCCCTGCTTAAATGACGTCGCCGCTCCATAATAACGTTGGTTTTAATCAGTAGTAGGGAAACAGTAGCACTAATAATGTCTTCAATGCGTTGTATGTTTTTATAGGGAAAATATTGACAGCTTATTTTCATCTTTTACTCGAATTTGATTGAGAGTTCCTGATTCAAATTATGAAATGCACCAAAAAGGATCCATATAAATTTATAAAATCATAAATTTATTACAAAGCCACATCTCAATCTCAAGAAATCCGCATAAAAATGCTTGATCCCTAGACACTTTTGATGTGTGTATTTTGAATTGTTTAGAATGTTGTTAATTTTCTTTTGTATTTGAGTTTAAACATATTTTTAAGTACCTATTTGGAAAAAATATTTCCAAGCAAAACTGTGATTAAATTTGAATAATAAATAAGTGATCAAATCAAAATGTGTGTCAGAATGGCTGGTTGCCTGTGGCTTTGGTCTATGAGAGTTGATTAGAAAATTGCTACATAATTGCTTATATTTGCTACATTTAATAAATAATTGCTACATACTATATATATTTAGAAATAACATATTTTTTTTGTACAGCCATCCTGACGTTTGGTTGGCTGGTCGCCTCCTAGTTTAAAGCCAAGCATGCAGAGTTTCCCGAAATGTATTGCGTCAATAATTGCTACATATTTGCTTCATTTATCTAATTTAGTTGTATCTTCAAACATATGTTAAATAAAGTATGCAGCAATTATTTTAATTATCCCAAGGAAAAGTGCCTGATAAAACAATAAAGGCAAATACTTAGTTATGTTGAATCGGTTTAATCGTTTAGGCTCTGGCAACAGCGTAAGTAATGCGATTCATTTGATTTATTATATTTGTTAGAGGGATTTGATCCTTATGATTGACCCTATCGATTGGTGCCATAAAAGTACAGGGTATTATTTTTTTGGAATTTAGACGGTTCGATTCCCGAGTGTGGCACGCGAATTTTCAAAATCTTTGAATGCAGATTAATTTCTTTTTAAAAATGAAGGAATGTTTCCTTTGAGTAAAATTTGCTATCTCCGGTATTAAGAGTCCACTCTTTTGAAAAACGAAATATTTAAGATGGTAAAAGCGTTTAATATTAAACACAAAACTAAACTATGTTGTAAACATCTTGGCTTTAAAACGCAGGAAGATACCCCCATATTTATTACGGAGCATTTAACAACAAAAGGATCTCGCCTGCATTTCCTCGCCCGAGACTTAGTAAAATCAGGCGCCTATAAATACTGTTGGACAGCCTACGGTAAAGTGTATGTAAAAAAGGACGAACAATCGCAGACCATTGTTATTAAAAGTGAAGACCAGATTCACAGTCTGACCATGCAGAAATGACTACATACATGTTGCTTTCGGTATTTATGCCACTTTATGTTTTATAATATAAATATTGTATACTGCATTACTGCTTCGTTCCGTGTTTTTTATGCAGTCACCCGCATTCTACTGTATATTGTTCACACTTTCTGCGCGGTGCTATTCACCGTAGTTATAAATAGTTGCCATATAACATGTCGTAACTTTATATCACCTAAGCTTACACAAAACTCATATACATGCATTATACGCCTACACCACAATCATTTAACCAAAACATTATTATTTCTCATAGACTTATACTACGCATCTCCAACCAAAACACATTAACACATAAACACATTCTTCCTTACACTTACAATACATTCAGTCGAAATTTTCATATACCTCACACTGCGTTATGTAGTACGGTACATTAGTAATACAAAAAGAGATATCGTTAATTACTATATAAATTCTACATTATCTTCTCTTGTAACCGTTAACTATGAGAGTACAATAATTACCATTACTTTATGGTATTTGTTCCGTGTTGTGACATTCATTCTTTCAAAATTCCAAATAAATGAGTGATACGCTTCAAACAGTACCTCTACCATGAGTTTACACAGCCAAAACTCGCTAGCGTCTCCGTAAATTATTTGTATGAAATGTTGTACAGCGCCCCTAGCGGTCACAGAAAGAATCAAAATTCGTACCATGAGCACTATAGATTACGATAGGTTAAAAACCTAACGTATCTATTCGATAGTCGCTAACGTTTTTCAGCTGTCACCATACAAAACGGTACCATGACTGCCTAATTTCATTGACGCTATCGAATAATACGCTTACGATAGTGGTTACGTAGCTCACTAGCATTTTGACGTGTGAAACATGTGTTTACATTAAAATTATTCAAGTTTTTGAGTCTAATACAGTCAAAATAATGTCTGCAAGAGCTTATTTAGCATAGAGTATGTTAGTGGCGGCTGAATTTGAAGACCAACGACGAGAACAACGTGATTTTCAAGCCAAAATGAGAATTCATGTAGGATACCAATCGGAAAATATAAGTGAAAGAAAGTTTATGATTCGTTTTAGTAAGTTTATGTAATATTAGAAAACGTAATTTATTAAAAGGTAAATTATTAATTAAAATTAATTACCTATTATCAATCCAAACAACAAATTGAATAGAAAGTTGGAACATACATTTCCATGAACTCTACCAACAATTGAAACTGTGAGACACTGGTCCTCATTGTATTCAATAATCTGTTTGAATCTATTATTGTAAACTTTTAAACCACACAACACAGTACATAGCTCCCCTGTGATAACGCCACCAATCCAAACAAAATTGAAAATTGAATAGACGACCTTGACATATTATAAGGAATAAAAATTAAAAAACCACTAAATAACATAAGTAGTCCACTAACCGTCAACTTTTCTATTTAGTCGGTTTATTTGTGATATTGACTGTCTTAACATTTTTAGCATAGCGATAACAGTACATTTTGAGCTTAAGAGCCGTTCTCTCTTCTTATCAGTGGGAAAGAAAGAAACAAAACATAAGTAGCAGTGAGTGGAGTGAAGTTAGCTAGACGACACGATCTATCGAGCTTACCTTAGCGCCTGCGTAAGACTCCGTAAATCTCATGGTGCAAGCATTAACGAAATATATTTGATCCGCGTTAGCACGCTAGCGACTTCAACGCTAGCGAGTAAGTTTTCGATGACAACTCATGGTAGAGGTACAGTTACTGATATAGATAATTTTGAGATTGCGCGCTCCATTGAATGCGACAGTAATGAGCTGTCTAAACACATTTTTGTAAAGAAAAGTGACCTAACTATTTTCTCACAGAACATTAGAAGCATTTATTGTAACTTTGATGATTTTTTATTGACATTGTCTACATTTAACTTCGAAACAGATATCATAATATTTACAGAATGTAGGTTAAATTCTAATAAACCCATTCCTCTACTTAACAACTATAGTTCATATATGACTTCAAGTCAGTTAAACCAAAATGATGGGGTGGTCGTTTACGTGAAGAGTGCACTCGAACATCGGGTTACAGAAGTATCACTATCTCAGGCCTCTTGTCTAAGCCTGGAAATATTGAATAACGTCATCCTGTGTATTTACCGATCACCATCAAACTCAAACACCGACAGTTTTGTCAGTTCGCTCAACAATCATTTGGAGACTATAACACCGAATAAAAACATTATTGTGGCAGGCGACATAAATATTAATATTATACCTAAACTAATTGAGCAGTCCCATGAACTGACAAACAGAACGAACTACCTCAACATGTTGTCTTTACACGGTATCCTTCCAGGGCACCTGTTGCCAACGAGAGACAAATCATGCCTGGACCACTTCATGCTTAAGGTAAATAAGAAAAAGTTTTCACCCACTATTGCTATCCTTAATACCACAGTAACTGACCATTACACAACCCTTCTAGTTTTGTCTAAACAAAAATGTTTACAAAATATTCGTAAAACCAAGACATTTGTTGACTTTGATCAGGCCCTACATTATTTAAAAGAAAAGAACCTGAGTGAGTTACTTTTCTGTGATGATCCTGATTCCCTGTGTACTCTGGTGATACAAACTCTATCTGACTCCATCAAATTAAATACAATAACATTAAAGATCCCCAGCAATAAACGCATCCTAAAACCATGGATTACCAATGGTATTTTGCGCTGTATACAAAATCGGAATAAACTCCAAAATAAACTTGACAGGATCAAACCAATGAAATTCTAAAAATAACATACAGACGTTACAGAAGCCATTGTAACAATTTGATTAAAAAATTAAAAAGACAATATGAAAGGAATCTGCTATCTAAATCAGTTCATAACAATAAACTACTGTGGAAAAATATAAAAGCTATTACCTACTCACAGAAAACAAATAACTGTGATGCAGAATTGCTAAAACTTCAGCCAACCCCGTCTGATTCAGTAAATTTTATCAACAACTATTTTTCTAAAATTGGTCATGACCTGGCTAAACAAATCCTACCTACTACCGGTAATTATGCCTGCGGTCAGAGCAGTAACCCATCAAGTCTATTAAATTCTTTTGTGCTTCTTGAAACTGACCCCGAAGAGGTGTACAGAATATTAATTAACCTAAAAGCTGACAGTGCCCCAGGCTGGGACAATATCTCTACGAAATTTTTAAAGTTTGTAGGCATGGAAGCCGTCCCTATCATAGCCCATCTTGCGAACCTCTGCTTTAAAACTGGCATCTTCCCTGCCCCGTTAAAAATAGCTATTATTACTCCTGTGCACAAGGGTGGGGGTAGTGACGATATTAATAATTATAGACCAATTTCTGTTCTTACTAGTATATCCAAAATTATTGAAAAATTAATTAATGTTAGGCTACTTAATTACTTAAACAAATTCAATATCATCTCTGACTCACAGTTTGGTTTTCGTCAAGGTATTTCTACTGAGGACGCCGTCATATCACTAACTTCATTAGTAACTAATCATCTAGACAATGGAGATAAGTGCCTAACTGTCTTTTTAGACCTTAGAAAGGCATTTGATACCGTCTCTGCGCCTATCCTTGTAAGCAAGCTGGAAAAAGTGGGTATTAGAGATATCACGCTTGATCTGTTCAAGAGCTATCTCTCAAATAGGAAGCAGAGTGTCAAAGTGGGTCAACATATAAGTGATGTCACGCATGTATCATACGGCGTCCCCCAAGGAAGTGTATTAGGTCCAACGCTCTTCTTGTTGTACATAAACGACCTGTGTAACATGAAAATTCCTAATGCCAAAGTCCTGTCGTACGCCGATGATACAGCTGTCGTCTTCTGTGGCAGGACATGGCATGATGTGCAGCGAAGTGCTGAAACAGGAATGTCCCTGGTTGCGAATTGGCTCAATGCTAATGTTCTCACATTAAATACCTCCAAAACAAACTTTATAAGTTTCTGCATCTGCAACCGTACTCAACCAACCGGCGATTTTCGTATCACTATACACACTTGTGATGGTACTAATGTTGATAATTGTAACTGTTCTAGTATTGGCAGAGTCTCTAGCACAAAATATTTGGGGGTAATGCTGGATCAGAGACTGAGCTGGTGTGGCCCCCATCTTGAGCAAGTTGCAAATAGAGTCCGCAAGCTAAACTGGATTTTTAAGACCCTGCGTCACGTGCTGCCTAGGTCTATACAGAGTAGCGGAAAGCCGGGTGGAAATGTGCTCACTAAAATTTATATTTCTCTTGCGCAATCAATATTGATATACTGTATTCCCGTCTGGGGTGGGGCAGCAAAATCTAAATTCATCCAATTAGAGCGAGCACAACGAGCCCTGCTCAAAATAATGTACTTTAAAAAAAGGAGATATTCTACAGAGAAGCTTTACAAACTAAGTGATGTATTGTCAGTTAGGAAATTATACATTACTCAAACAACTTTAAAAAAGCACAAAACCTTACCTTACAACTCGGATATACTCTCTAGGAGAAGGAAACACAATATAGTTCAAATACCTATAACCAAGACCAAATTCGGATCTATGCAATTCAGTAAACGATCAGCTCAATTGTATAACAAAATAAATAAGGAAATTTTCGTATATGCAAAACCTTATCATATATGTAAGGAAATGTTAATTGACTGGATAAAACCACTGACATGAAAATACTGAAGCCTTCCTACAAAACGTAACTTAATACATGTACACGACCCGCTCACGCTCACACACACACATACGTAGACTCTCCCATACCTTCACGTTCACTCACACACACATATTCATACATCTACACATCCTTAACACTCTTTACACTCAACAACACACACACACACACTCATGCACACACTCACTCATATTCACATAATTATATTTTGTTAGCTTGTTTTACTGCACCCATGTACTGTTTTTATTGTGTTTTAAGTAAGTACCTACTGTTGTGAAGGAGCGGAGTCCTCTAATACAGGCATAATCTGCTTAATTGAAGACTCCAAACCCAAATTGTTTGTGTATTATTTTTGGACACAATAAACGTTATTATTATTATTATTAAGAGTACTTTCCCTCCAGGTGGCATTACAAAATTCCACCCTGTATATGAAGAAACAGTGAATAAGTTGTGCGCGAATAAGTCCTGAAATCGCTTCCTGTACAGTCATGAAAGTTAAATAAGTGTCTTATTTTCCCAGTAACCCCTATCCCCCCCCCCTCGTTAGGTCAACGCCCTGAGATAGCGAAGAATGATCAGCTACAGTTAATTAGGTGTAGGACGTCAGCGCCATCTGGCGGCGAAGTATAGTACAAGCGTGCGCCCGGTAATAATAGGGTATAGGCAGACCACCAGGTACACGTATCCACGCCATCAGCGGATTATGCCCGTCCGGCACAAAAACATTAGCGAGCAAAAACAAGTAAACTAAATAAACAAATACCTTTCACCATAATTTTCTACAAATTTTATTTTTTTGTAACTTTTTGATTCGCGTAACTTTATTGCTACGCACTGCAACTAGACAATATTGAAGATAGGACTTTGTTCTTGGGACCCGTCGACATATTGGTACCAAATTTCAGCTTTCTAGTGCTAATGGTCACAGAGATTAAGCGAGGACGGACAGACGGACGGACGGACGGACAGACATGTCGAAACTATAAGGGTTCCTAGTTGACTACGGAACCCTAAAAAGCTCAATTCGTTATAACAGCTTTTTTTCAACCATTTTAGACAACAAAACTACAAGATTTCAACATTTTCAACACACTTATTTTACTGGCAGTTCAACTTTTTTTTATAACCTAATTCATAGATAAGTAAGTAGAGTGACAAGACTATCTTATGCACGCAGACAGAAAAAAAAAATCTATCAAACCACAATTCTATGAAGTGCCGCTCATCGGCTTTTGGGTACAGATCTCCCACAAGATAAATACGCTGAAAACGCACTTGGGGAGATATGTGCCCAGTGACGTTTTTAACGAAAAAGTTGCCAATTCCTCATAAAGATCGGTCTTTTAGGTCGGTTTTCTCTGTTTCATTGCATTAACGTGAATATCTTCCTTAAAAATTGGCAATACTAGCCCTCAAATGTCTCTGTGGACGCAAATATAAATTGTCAAAGTCAATTCGTGAATTCGCGCCGCGGAGTGATTTTGACGAGCGAGAAAAAAATTGTTTCCTGATTATCGGGTGAGTATTTTTGAGTAAACTATTGATTTATTGGTTAATTACATTATAGTTAATGTGTGTGCAACTGGGTTTTAACCAGACGTAATTATATTTCAATTTTTGTGTGGTTTTCAGTGAAGTCGTAACTCGTAACCGACTTTTGTCGGAATGCTTTCGTACTTTTTTATATGATTTTTATTGATTCTGTGTAAATAGTAATAACTATCGCATTGAATAATTACTCGTTAATAGTTTTCAAGCAAAACATTTACGAAATCTACAATTTTTTTTATCAAGATCATAATTTTTGTTCAACTGGGTCGTAAAAAACGAAGTATCAATAAACTAAGATGGCCGCCATCGTAAAGCTAGAAACATACCGGAGAAATTTCGTAACGGTCGAATTATTTTTTATTGTTTTATTGTTTTTTTATTAATTCCTTATTTTGAACTATCTCTGTTTGTATGTTTTGAAGATGCTATTGGAATGTTTTTTTTTTGTTTTTTTTTTATTACTTTGTTTTCAATGTAGGATGAACGGTGAAAAACTATCTCTGTTTGTGTAAATAACAGCTTAGATATAAGGCTAGATACATGTGTAAAATAGCCATGTAAAAGTGTTATTTTTGGTTTGTTAGTCCTGCTAGACTCTTATTAGTCATTTATTAACGTAATTGGAATCTTATTGCTCATTTGTATACATAAAAGAACCTCTTTTCATTCTTATTTTGTATATAACACATAAGTTATTGTGATTTAACTCGCTACGTAAAGATATTACGTAGATATGTATAGAATTTAAGTAAATATACGAAGATTATACGTAGCATGTAAAGCTTCGACCTAATATGTAATAGATTTTACCATAACAAGTAAATAACTGTGTATTATGTATCTGATTTACGTTATAAATAAATAAAGCTGCATTACACACACATACAGACATGCGATTACGTCTCACACACACATGTACAACTCAAATACTCGTTTCTGATTGGCCAAACAAAGTTGCCATGTTAGTTCGACACCGCTGCCCCGCGGCGCTAGGAGCATTGTCTATAAATATGACGCACCCAAATTCTGCGAATTATTACGCACCTGGGACCAGCTGACAGGCTCAGAATCTCGGGCTACCTCGCTTACAGGAAAGATGAAAGGTCGGCACTCGGCACTCCCTACCGTGGTCTGGCGGTACTGGTGAGGCGTAGGGTCGTCCATCAAGAACTCCCTGTGCCGTCGCTCGGCACGTTCTACGCGCTGGGCGTGCAGCTGCACGTCGCCGGCGAGGATCTCGCCATTTACGCCTGCTACAAGGCGCCCTCGGCCAAACTTGATCCCACAGAGCTGAGGGCCCTTCTCGAGGCCCACAGCGGCGCGACGATCCTTGCTGGTGACCTTAACTGCAAGCACCCAGCGTGGAACTCCGCCGCGACCAACACGGGGGGCAGGCGACTCTACGCGGACGCGGAAGCCTTCGGCTACACGGTGTCCGGCCCAGAGACGCCCACCCACTACCCGGACGCCAACGCTTACATGCCGGACGTGCTGGACATCGTGGCCTACCGAGGGCTACACTGCCAGATCGCACAGCAGGTGCTAGACGACGAGATGCAGTCAGACCATCATCCTGTTCTCGTCGTCCTATCGGGGATGCCGACCCGACAGCTGCCCGCAGCGCCACGTCGACGAATAAACTGGGAAGTTTTTAAAGAAAAGGCTGAGGCCACCACTCCGACTCGGCCCATGATTACCTCCGCGGACGTGAACCAGACCGCGGATGACGTCACTGCTTGCATACGGAGCGCCTTGGAAGCGGCGACAACGCTGGAACCGCAGGGGAGAGTGCTGCAGCCGCCCCTGCCTGCGTATCTACGACGGATGATCGCCGACAAGAGGCGCCTTCGCAAGCAGTGGCAACAGTCGAGATGCCCTTCATTGAAGACCAGAGTGAACCGCCTCGCGGAGAGGATTAAGGCCGAGTTGCGGGACCGGGAAGCCCAGAGCTGGGAAGACCGCATCCAAGAGGCGGCTGGCAGCTGGCCATCCGCCCACAGACTCTGCCGCCAATTGACGAATGCCCCAGCTCCGGTGCGCCCACTACTGGATAGCGGCGGGGCGCTCAAGTATGTCGCAGAGGACCGCGCGGAGGTCTTCGCCGAGCACCTGGAGCGTCAATTCCGACCGAACCCGACCAGCGACGTCGACCATGTCGCAACAGTCGAGAAACACCTTGGGGACTACTTCGCCACGCCGATAGCTCCCGAGGAAGAGCCCATATTTTTCTCGCCTGGGGCAGTAAGACGCGCCATCCTGAGGACGAAACCCAGGAAGGCCCCCGGTGCGGACGGTATCACCAACGCAGTGCTGCGCCAACTGCCGTACCGTACGGTAGCGGCGCTGGCGCGCCTGTACACGGCGATACTGCGCACTGGGACGTTCCCCTCCTCGTGGAAGGAAGGGCGCGTCATCATGCTGCCCAAGGCGGGGAAAAACATACTGAAGCCGGAGAGCTATCGGCCTGTAACGCTGCTGCCCACCACCTCCAAGGTGTTCGAAAAACTCCTGTTGCGGCATCTCCAGCCGCACATCGACCCGCGGCCCGAACAGTTTGGGTTTAGGTCGGAACACAGCACGACGCTCCAGCTGTCGAGGGTGCTGCACCACATGGCGCAAGCCATTAACAAGAAGGAGTATGCGGTCGCAGTACTCCTCGACATGGAGAAGGCCTTCGACCGCGTGTGGCACGAGGGCCTCATTTTCAAGTTGGCCACGTCCGACGCGCCTCGCCGCGTTGTAAAGGTGGTCCAGTCTTTTCTTACAGATAGAAGCTTCCGCGTGGTGGTCGAGGGAGCGCTCTCCAGTGCCCGCCCGGTGCTGGCTGGAGTGCCCCAAGGCAGTTGCGTGTCGCCAGCGTGTTACTCACGTTACACCGACGACGCCGCGTACATCACTACATCGCTTAACGCGAAGTACGCGGCAGTCAAGATGCAGCGCGCGCTAGACCTACTGCCGGACTGGCTGTCCAAGTGGCGGCTGTCGGTTAACGTGGGTAAGACGCAGGCGATGGTCACTGGACTAGTGCCCCTCCCACCACCTCTGACTCTACAAGGCGCCGACGTCGAGTGGTCGCCCCGGGTGAAGTACCTGGGGGTCACCATCGACCGTCGGCTCACCATGGGCCATCATGTCCGCCAGGTCGCGGCTCGGGCTGGGGTAGCCCGCCACCAGCTCCGTCCGGTGCTCTCGTCCCGACTGCCGGTGCGCGTCAAGTTGGGCGTGTATAAAACCTATATACGTCCGATTCTGACGTACGCCGCCCCCGCATGGTACGTCTTCACATGCGAGGGTCACAAGAAGCTCCTCCGCACGCAGCAAAATCTTGCGCTGCGGACTATCGTCGATGCCCCTCGCTTCGTGAGGAATGACGTCATCGTGCGGGACCTCGGGTTCGAGAGCCTGGACGCCTTCATCCGGCGCCTTGCGACGGGAATGTTCGCGCGAGCCGACGCATCTGCTTGGCCCCACGTCAAGCACATTGCGCCCTGGCATGCGCGCCCCCCTGACGCGAGGCGCCCCCTCCCCCGCGACCTGGTAGCGGAGGATGACCCATCACCACCGGACTTGACGCCTGGGTAAGCTGTTTTTCCAGGATACACGCAGCTTACCTACTCATGAATGACTCCACACACACAACACACACCCAGTTGCGCGACCTGTGCTAAGTTAATATAGGCAGGCCGCGTAGCTTCGACCACACATGCATCCCTACACAGGCACGTTAACTCACGCGTAGGATCGCGGCGCGGGCTCGCGAACCACGCTTGCACTGGGCGGTGTTCACACAACACATTACCGCCCATACATACACTACGGTTCTTCGTCCGTAACGTAACCGGCTAGCTCTGGAAGCGGGGCGGGCGGGAACCACTACATCCTCCGTAGGTGCGTCGGAGTCGGCACCTCTGTCGCTGGTCGTCCCCCGCCGGGCCTCCTTCGGGTCTCACCTGGCGGGGACTGACCGCCGAGGTGCCGTGAAGAAAGCAGCGCTGTATGGACAGCGCTGCAGGCGCGCCTACGGAACACTTCATAGCAATCTTTCACAGGCATGCGACATTGCTGCCGCATGCCACAAGGCCTTGCCTACTAGGCAAAACAATGATAGGCCTGTCGTTACAGGCCTCGGTATGGCTTCCGCGGCCAGGGGGCATAGCCCCGAAGCCGCCCGCCGCGCCCCCTGACGGGGGCGCAGCGACATCCTCGTATGCTGCGAATTATTATTCGCCCGACCGCTGCTGAAGACACTAGAAGAAGACACTCGCCTCACCCTACACTCCACACGCACTACACTCTACGCGCAGTTTACGTACGAAGATTCGTCTTATTATTTATCATCCTGAATCCCTGAAGTCATCTACCTATGGTCTGCAGTCTACGAAGTCTGGTGTAGCGCCCTGCTGAAAAAGTCTACACCTTTCAATGGTCCTTCTCGGCCGGATCACTGCATCAGCTCCGGTTTCATCAGTCAAGAAAGAAACAAGTACGCGCGAGTGTTAGTAGTCGGTCTTGCCTAACCGCTGCTAATTACTTGGAAGCAATCACTATCACACGGGGTTATTCACCAACTGGACACGAAAGACTGGACACGCGTGTGTCCAGTTGGTGAAACTCACAATTAGTATCACTTATTATTTCGTCATCTGGACACGCCAAAATTTTTACGCGTGTCCACATAGTGAAACTTAAATTAAATCACTTTTATATTTTCGCCAACTGGACACACGTTCGCATTTTATCTGGATTCATGAGAAAGTACAGTCACGCAGATTGATATGATTGATATTCTGTATCACTGTATGTTCGGCCACGTCCCACTGTTGGGAACGGGTGATTTTGACAATTTCTGAATAAAAATAATAATATCAGAAATGGTGAATATTTTACATTGACATACAAAATCACCTGTTCCCAACAGTGGAATCTGGCCCAACATGATAGTTGTTCGCGACGAACGTCACCTAATCAGCATATAGTGTTTTTGTTATAGAAAAACAGTGTAGAGTCAGTGTATGGGCAATATAGTGACAAATAATAAATGCCTTCAGCGATTAGAATAGTAAAAAACAGTAATTTACATAAGTGCTAGACTCATATAAACTCGCAAGTGGAGTTTATAGTTTAATTTAGTATTTTAGTAAGATCCAGGTAGCCTGTATAGATTGCGACCTAGGCCTGGATATAGTCTTTTTTAATATCTTAGCCCTTCAGGAAAACCACTTTGATGAGAGTATGACAATCTAGCGCAGCTATATTCGTCAGTAATAGGAAAATTTGGTCTAACAGAATAACAGTTAAAGGATTGTTACAGACTGAAAAATACAGACACGACAAAATAAGTAATAATTTTCGATAGGCCATGTACTCGTCTAGTATATGGCAATTATATACTTACAGTCACAGCAACAGTTTTCGTGTAATTCAGCCTGGAAGATTCTTCAACCAGCCACTGTTGGAAAAGTTGTCTGGTTTTTAGGAAATAATTTCCTAATTACAATAAAGATTATTGTGATTTTAATGTTTGTACATAAATAACTTTATGTAGAAGCCATATCATGTATATAATCTACTTAGATATAAGCACAAAATTGTAATTTTCCGAAAAGATGCATGTATTGATAATCAAAATGTTCACTAAAATTTTCCAAAATCAGGAAGCGAATCAAGGTTCTCGTTACAGTAAAGTTCCGAAGTACCTTAGTAAACACAACATTTCTAAGAATTGTAGTCATCAGTACGGCAAATATATTATGAAGAAAAACAGTGAATTCTACGCCTGAGATTGCGTAGATTGGCTACAGTTAAATAGGTGTAGGACGTCAGCGCCGTCTGAGAGCGAAGTATAGTGTATGCGTGCGCCCGGTGTAGAAAGGGTATAGGCCGACTGCTAGGTACACGTTATACATCCACGCCTTCAGCGGATCACGCCCGTTCAGCACAATTGTGATACAGAAAATCAATCTGCGTGACTGTACTTTCTCACGAATTCAGATAAAATGCGGACGTGTGTCCAGTTGGCGAAAACATAAAAGTGATTTAATTTAAGTTTCACTATGTGGACACGCGTAAAAATTTTGGCTTGTCCAGATGACGAAATAATAAGTGATACTAATTGTGAGTTTCACCAACTGGACTCACGTGTGTTCAGTCTCTCGTGTCCAGTTGGTGAATAACCCGTACGTGGCCACCTAGCGGTGTTAACGGCCATCCTATACGTACGGAGGCATAGTGGACCACCTGACGGCTCCACGCACCATCCCAGGTGTTACAGTCAGACCCCGCCGGTACGGTGCGGATACGTTCTGGGGCCACAAGTTGGTACGCAACGACGGGTGTTGGTTTTCCCGCCACACTCTGATGCACCCGTGAGCGCCCGCGCCCTCTGCTGGGAGGTTCCTACCTTTCCAATCCCCTGTATTCCCATTCCTGGTCCGGCATCACCGCGGTAGGAGTCCGGCCAGGCTGATAGGCAAGGTAGGCGTCACACATCAAGAAAAACAGTGAAAGTGAAAGTGATAAAGTGTTAATCCTAAGTAATTGGTAGGGATTAGGGACCCTCGTGCGCAATGGAAAACGCACGTGTATTGCGTTCAGGCAAATCTACGCCTGCCACCGACGCCACGCCGGCGTCCGGTCAGACAATGTCGACCGAATCAAATACTTGGAGTAAGGGCACCAGCACAGAGGACACGAGTGGTGACAGCAGCACGCATAGTGTCGAGAAAATAATCATCGAAAATAGGTCCGCGCAAGTCGAAGATTTAAATAACACGTTGGTTAGGAGTGCGCCGGGCACCGTAATTAATGTTCCCATGGATAGGGCATGTAGCCGATTATCTATATTAAAAGCCGAATTAGAGTTACATCATTCCGAATTAGCACGGGCTAAGGCGGCATCCGCAATTGCCTTAAGTCGTTTGGAAATAGCCAGAATAGAACTGGAAAGCTCCGACGACGCGGAGCGACCGCTCAGAGTTGAAGAGTCACGTGTTGAGGGCTGGATTTCGGAACAGTATGTAGCAGAGCAGCCAGCAATATTAGATAGCGCCCAAGCCTCGGGACAGGCGCCGCGACCACCCAACTCGACTAAGAATGAGCCGCGCGTTGGCAACGACACGTCGAATAGTAGCAGCGACATGGCGATGCTGGCCAACGCGATAATGCAGGCGGTAAATTCAAATAAATCCGACCCCGCGGCACCAAAGTTCATCCACGAACTGCCTCATTTCGACGGGGCGATTGCCGAGTGGATGGCTTTTAAATCTGTCTTTAGCGACACAGTAGGCATGTTTTCTGACGTACAAAACGTGGCCCGCCTAAGACGAGCACTGAGAGGTGCAGCCCGCGAAACGGTTAGGGCGTTATTATTCACCGTATCGGATCCGTATGAAGTAATAGACACGTTAGAACGACGTTACGGCCGACCGGAATTACTCGTCTTATCAGAACTCGAAAACATTAAACGCATGCCCCGCATGAGCGAAGACGGGCGTAATGTGAGTAGTTTCGCGAGCAGAGTATCAAACACAGTAGCGGCGATAAAATCACTCAATCAACCGCAATATCTGTACTCACCTGAGTTAGTAAGTCGAATCGTAGAAAAACTCAGCATAATTCTAAAATATAAATGGTATGAATTCAAAGCGGAACGCACCGGCGCGCCCGAGTTAGAGTTGTTGTCTCGATTTCTGAACATCATGGCCGACCAGTGTGGCGCTATGTTCGCCTACGAGACAGCGCGAGATGAAAGGAAAAACCGCTCAAAACCGCGCACGGTGAACACGGCCCGTGAATGCACGCGTCGTCAACACTCGGACTCCGAAAGCGAGGATTCAGAAATCGAGGCCAGCTCATCGCATAAAACGGTCGCAGCCGTAAATAAGTCGAGCTCAAAGAAACAGGCGTCAAAACCGCAGAAGCCACGCCCATCACGACCGAATAGCGAGTCGTCGGCAGAAACGGATAAAAATAAAAAATGCGTTATTTGCGCGGGAAATCACGGCGCCGCAGAGTGCGCGGACTTCGCGAAATTAACCATTAACGATCGATGGAACGTGGCTAAACGCGATAGGTTATGTTTTAGGTGCCTGAATAACTCGCACATGCGGATGGCTAGGTGCCTATACGTGCCATGCGGAATTAACGGGTGTGAAGCGTCACACCATAAAATGCTACACGGCAGCGACAATACAGCTCTGCCTACCCGCGGTAACGTGAGCTCGGTGAATCACGTAAACACGTCTAGTACCTACCTAAAAATAGTACCGGTCGAGTAAAGCGGCCCCATAGGCTCCACTGCCACCTACGCCTTGCTGGATGAAGGTTCAACCATGACGCTCGTTGAGCGAGGCGTGGCGGACAGCGTTACACCTAGAGGTCGCGGCCAACTATTATCGCTAGAAGGAGTAGGAGGTAATCGTATAGACGAGACGGAGTCGTGTCGCGTTAAGCTGTCAATCCGCGGTATGTGTAGTCGAAACTTAGAAACTATGAGTGCGAACACCATAGGAAATTTAAATTTATCTCCGCAGGAGGTAAGCAGAGATATAGTGCGCCAGTGCAGCCACCTAGCGGAATTAGAGGATGAACTATGCTACGAGCTGGGAAAACCGACTATTTTAATAGGTCAGGACAACTGGCATTTAATTACATCCAGACAGCTACGAGTCGGCCAAAAGACCCAACCCGTGGCATCGTTAACCAAACTAGGATGGGTGCTGCACGGGCAAGACGCACGCCTACGCAACACGGTAGCGTTAGTGAATCACGTGCGACCTACGCCAACAGTCGACCCCGCGTTAGAACTTATCAGAAATTTCTTCAGCTTAGAATCGTTAGGAATAGAGCCACGCCGGCCAACGTCTGACCCAGATCAGCGCGCCCTAGCGATCTTAGATAAAACGTGTAAGAAGGTGAGCTGTAACAGGTTCGAAACGGGATTACTGTGGCGGACAGACGACGAGGTAATGCCTAACAACAAAAAACAAGCTCTCAGTCGTCTGTACAGTCTGGAAAATAAACTAGACAAAAACTCGAACTTAAAGTCCGAATATAGCAAGCAAATAAACAATCTGTTGGAAGCGGGCTACGCCGAAAAAATAGACACCCCGTCTACATCGCCACGCAGCTGGTACTTACCGCACTTTTCAGTAGTGCATCCGCAGAAGGGTAAAGTACGTTTAGTGTTCGATGCAGCAGCCAAGTATGGGGGAAAAAGCCTAAACGACGCGTTATTAGCAGGCCCCGATTTATTGCAATCGCTATTCGGTGTACTGATTAGGTTTAGAGAAGGCAAAATAGCAGTAGTAGCCGATATTAAAGAAATGTTTTTACAGGTCAAAATCGCTCGGCAAGACCGTGATAGCTTACGATTTTTATGGAGGGGTGAAGATAGGGAAAGACCGCCACAAGAGTACCGAATGACGTCGTTAATATTCGGAGCGGCCTCCTCCCCATGTACCGCCATCTATGTTAAAAATAAAAACGCAGAGCATCACGGCCAACAATACCCCGAGGTCGCGAGGGCCACAGTGCGCAATTTTTATATGGACGATTACTTAGGCGCGTTCGACACCGAAAGCGAGGCGAAACGTGTAATTAACGCCATGTACAAGGTACACTTAGACGCGTCTTTCGAATTACGCGGATGGGCGTCAAACGTGCCCGAAGTGATAAGTAGCGTCACCGACACGCGCAGTAGCGATTCGACCACGCTAGGGAAAAGCGATACGGAGCGAACATTAGGCCTTATATGGAACCACGCACGCGATACGTTAGGTTTCAACGTCAACCTAAGAAGCACGCCCGCGAGCGTCATTGAAGGTGACACTCTGCCTACCAAGCGACAGGTAACCAGCGCGGTAATGTCGGTTTTCGACCCGCTAGGTTTGGTTTCGCCGATTACGATGATAGGCAAATGTCTCATACAGGAAGTATGGCGCAGCGGGATAGATTGGGACGACCCCATCACAACCGAGCATCACGTGACATGGTCATCTTTTATTAAGAACTTACAATTGCTGAAAAAACTAGAAATAGATAGGTACGTACCTGCCACGCCCTCTAACGAAGGGGAGTTGCACGTTTTCTGTGACGCAAGTGAAAAAGTGTATTCAGCCGCGATTTATTTCGTAAGTACAATGTCGAACGGTACAAGAACATCGCGACTGATTGCAGGTAAAGCCAAAGTGGCTCCGCTGAAACCTATCTCGATACCCCGCCTAGAGCTTCAGGCCGCAGTGTTAGGCAGTCGATTAGCCGAATCGGTCAAGCGCGAGTCGGATTATAAAATATTAAAATGCCATTATTGGTCAGACTCTAAAACAGTATTAGCCTGGATAAAATCAGACCCGCGCACGTTCAAGTCGTTTGTAGCACATCGACTGGCTGAAATCGAAAGCCTAACTACTCCGAATAACTGGCGATGGATGCCCAGTGCCGATAACGTCGCGGACGACGCGACCAAGGGCATTCCTATCGATTTCGACTCGAAACATAGATGGTTTTGTGGACCCGAGTTCATAAAGAGCGACCCCGCATCATGGCCGCAGGAAAAGCGAGCCGCGGCGCCGCCACCCCCTTCAGGGGAGGAAAGAGTATTAAAGCAAGTCCACGTGACTATTAGGCACGACGTAAGCGATTACTTACCTCATTTAGAACGTTTCTCGAAATACACTCGATTACTGCGTGTTGCTGCCACCGTTCTGCTCGCCGCCGAGGTATTTAAAGCCAAACTACTCAAAAGAATCACAAGTAAAGAACTCGCACCAAACCACATAAAACTAGCTGAACTATTGCTAGTAAGGAGAAGTCAATACAACTCGTTCGGCGAGGACATCACGACGATTGAGGCTGGACGGCGACCGCCGAAGAAGTCACCGTTCTACAAGCTCTTCGTGAAGATCGACCGCAACGGCATCCTGTGTCTTGACAGCAGAATAAAAGAAAAGCACAACCTGCCAGTCCTACACGTCAAAGAAGGCCTCACTCAGCTGTTGGTGCATCACACGCACGCAACATTCAATCACGGCAACCATCAAACTGTCATGAATGAACTGAGACAACGCTACCACATAATAGGGCTGCGTAGTGTTTTACGCTACATATGCAACAAATGCCAATGGTGTCGGATCTATAGGGGGATCCCCTCAAAAATCCCCTTAGGCGACTTACCAGCAGAAAGGCTGGCCCAAAACCAACCGCCCTTCACAGCAACCGCGGTGGATTATTTTGGGCCCATGCACGTCAATGTCGGGCGAAAGCTGGAGAAAAGGTGGGGCGCGCTATATACATGCCTCACCACACGAGCAGTGCACCTGGAGCTGGCCACATCCCTCTCGGCCTCCTCCATGATCATGAGCCTGCGAAGACTGATAGCTCGCCGCGGCACGCCGACTGTGATATACAGCGACAACGGAACCAACTTCGTAGGCGCTGAAAAAGAAATCGCCGAAGCTATGCAAAGCAACGACCATGATTTGAGAGCTTTCGCATCTGAGAAGCTGATCACCTGGAAGAAGATACCACCTGGTGCCCCAAACATGGGCGGCGCCTGGGAAAGAATGGTCAGATCGGTGAAAACAGCGTTACGAGTCACTCTCAAAGAAAGAAACCCCCCTGACGACATACTTCACACGTTGTTACTAGAAGCTGAACACGTGATAAACTCGAGGCCATTGACCCCGGTGAATCCCAACTTGGATGAAGAAGCGCTGACTCCCAATCACTTCCTCATTGGGCGCTCAAGTGGGATGTCACCACTTGGCTCGTTCAAAGACGTAGCACCGAACTCGAACTCCTGGAAAACCACTCAAGCCTTAGCCGATGCCTTTTGGGCGCGCTGGACAGCAGAATACAGGCCTCTCTTAATGCCTCGATCCAGCTCCAATCCTCAGCACAAAAATCTAAAAGCTGGCGACATCGTCGTAATATGTGATGGCACGATGCCCAGAGGAGTGTGGCCTCGGGGTGAGATCATGAAAGTTTACCCAGGCCCAGATGGACGAGTTCGAGTAACCGAAGTACGAACAGCAGCTGGATTACTTCGTCGTCCAGCCTCTCGCCTCATCTTGATTTCAACGGCGGACTAAAACGTTATGTTTGGTGCTTGCGCACGAGGGGGAGATTGTAAATAACAGCTTAGATATAAGGCTAGATACATGTGTAAAATAGCCATGTAAAAGTGTTATTTTTGGTTTGTTAGTCCTGCTAGACTCTTATTAGTCATTTATTAACCTAATTGGAATCTTATTGCTCATTTGTATACATAAAAGAACCTCTTGTCATTCTTATTTTGTATATAACACATAAGTTATTGTGATTTAACTCGCTACGTAAAGATATTACGTAGATATGTATAGAATTTAAGTAAATATACGAAGATTATACGTAGCATGTAAAGCTTCGACCTAATATGTAATAGATTTTACCATTAGCAAGTAAATAACTGTGTATTATGTATCTGATTTACGTTATAAATAAAGCTGCATTACACACACATACAGACATGCGATTACGTCTCACACACACATGTACAACTCAAATACTCGTTTCTGATTGGCCAAACAAAGTTGCCATGTTAGTTCGACACCGCCGCCCCGCGGCGCTAGGAGCATTGTCTATAAATATGACGCACCCAAATTCTGCGAATTATTATTCGCCCGACCGCTGCTGAAGACACACTAGAAGAAGAAGACACTCGCCTCACCCTACACTCCACACGCACTACACTCTGCACGCAGTTTACGTACGAAGATTCGTCTTATTATTTATCATCCTGAATCCCTGAAGTCATCTACCTATGGTCTGCAGTCTACGAAGTCTGGTGTAGCGCCCTGCTGAAAAAGTCTACACCTTTCAGTTTGTATGTTTTGAAGGTGCTGTTGGAATGTTTTTTGCTTTTTATTTTGTGTTTGTTTTTTTTTTTGTTTACTTTGTTTTCTATTTAGCATGAATAATGAAATAGTAGCACGTGGTGGTGGTGCCCGTGGGCGTCCACGCGGACGTGCACGTGGGCGTGGGGTCCGTCCTGCTTCAAGGCGCTCCCTGGATTTTAACCAAATGTTTGTGCTTTTTTATTTATTTTTTATTTATTATATTTGGTTATGTTAGATCCTTACTCAAAATGTTACTTAACTTTTAACAGCCAGGAGGAGTTAGAGCTTTTGGAGTGTGGGAGCCCTCCAGCAGCGATTGCTGCTGCAGAGGCTGCCGAACCGGCGCCGTGAGTGAACATTTATTTGAAATTTTAATCATATGTGTTTTTTTTTTCATTCAACATTTTTCTTCTGCTAGGTTGTTTGCTGTGGTACCTCCAGCAGCAACTGCTGCTGCTGCAGAGGCTGCCGAACCGGCGCCGTGAGTAAACATTTATTTGAAATTTAATCATACGTGTTTTTTTTTTCATTCAACATTTTTATTTTGCTAGGTTGTTTGCTGTGGTCCCTCCAGCAGCAACTGCTACTGCTGCAGAGGCTGCCGAACCGGCGCCGTCGAGTAAACATTTATTTGAAATTTAATCATACATGTTTTTTTTTTTTCATTCAACATTTTTCTTCTACTAGGTCGTTTGCTGTGCAGCAATTG
This sequence comes from Xestia xanthographa, assembly GCA_905147715.2. NCBI lineage: Eukaryota > Metazoa > Arthropoda > Insecta > Lepidoptera > Noctuidae > Xestia > Xestia xanthographa. The sequence goes on from LR990671.1 coordinate 10,831,319, forward strand.
CTGCTGCTGCTGGAGCAGATGCGAATTTCCGGTTGAGTGTCCGGCGAGCTCCTGGGCCATTTCAGGGCCGCTTGCGTAAGTAAACATTTATTTGAAATTTAATCATTATTGAAAGCAATACCATGTTTTTTAATCACTGTTTTTTTTTTACTTTCAAGGTACTCCGAAGAGTACCACAAACTCATTAAGAAGAAAGCGGCCCTCGAAAAAAAAAGGAGCTCAAGTTAGCAGCTGTCCAAAGGGCACAACTGTACGCCAAGCGCAGGGAACTGGAGAGTGGGTCGTTTGACTGCCCAGACACGGCGCCACCCTCCAAGAGCCAGATGTAAGAAAAATATTTCGAAAAATAATATGCTTTTCAGTCACAAAAATGTTTAAATGATTTATATATTTCCAGACGTAACGTGTCCCCCAGGCGCGTCGTACCGTGCCCTTTGGTGCCGGGCACTCCAACAGTGCCACCGCCGCGAGTTCGCCAGAATTGGGAGCTGCAGGATTTAAGTGTGTAAATTGTCTGCTTACATATTTTAATACTTTTGAATTCTTTTCCAACCTTACATATTTTAATACTTTTCAATACTGCTAATTATGCTGTGGTCCCTCCAGCAGCAATTGCTGCTGCTGCTGGAGCAGAGGCGAATTTCCGGTTGAGTGTCCGGCGAGCTCCTGGGCCATTTTCAGGGCCGCTTGCGTAAGTAAACATTTATTTGAAATTTAATCATTATTGAAAGCAATACCATGTTTTTTTAATCATTTTTTTTTTTTACTTTCAAGGTACTCCGAAGAGTACCACAAACTCATCAAGAAGAAAGCGGCCCTCGAAAAAAAAGGAGCTCAAGTTGGCAGCTGTCCAAAGGGCACAACTGTACGCCAAGCGCAGGGAACTGGAGAGTGGGTCGTAACCCAAACATATCAAGTTTGGTATCAAAATAAAGGGTTTTGAATGACCATTTCAAAAATATGAATAGACCTGCAGTCGGGTACATAAAAAAAACCTAGGTACATAGATAAATGCTTCCACACACACAGTCACACACAGAGTCACACACACACACACAGTCACAGACTCAGTCCCGGGGAGACGTATGATACTCTTTGAAGCATTTACTCGTACACAGGGCTACGTCGCAGAGCTCTCACTTAAAAAGTGTCCGTGCTTCTTTACGGTGCTTGGCGCACCATTTGGGGGTACGCCCTTAGGCAGCTTAACAGGAAAGTGGCCGGCTACTACCAGCGGCAGTGCGATCTTAGGCGGGCGAAATTTTTGCCTAATCTCGTCCGCCAGTCGCACACGAAACTGCCGCTGTGCCATCGAGGCTGTCCCTGCCGTCGACGTGGCAATAACGAAAGCGTTGTGGATGGAAACGTTAAGAAGTCGACGGAATAGTTTTTTGTACCAGATTGGAGTACGAATCCTTTCTACGGGGAACGCCTGCAAAAGCTGGTCCTTTTTGTCGACGCCACCCATAGCCATGTTGTAATCCAATACTACTTTAGGCTTATACCTATAGTAGCCGTACTTTTCTATACCGCCGACCTGGACTTTGTGGTACGTCAAAATGAGCGAAACCAAATTCGTGTCCTTCCACACTACAATCGTCATGTCATGTGTCTGGCTAAATTCCACTTGGCCTGATCGCATGTTTGTCTTATTTTTGGTGCGCAAACTTTGCGGCACGAACTCCCGGTTCAGACGCAGGGTGCCCATTACGTCCGTCTTCTGAGCCTTCAGCGTGCGTGACAACAACAAAGGACTGTTGTAGAAGTTGTCCATTACCAGAGTATGACCTCTGTTCAGTAATGGACGAACTAGCTGCATGACAGTCTTTGATGTCATGCTATCAGGCTCAGCCATGTCCGTGTCGAAAGCCACGACAGTAGGCTGTTCACTACGTGCCTTCTTCCCTGTATAGATGATCATCTGCCAGAGATATCCCGTCTTCGACTCACAGAGTTCATAACTCTTTACACCCACCTGCGCCGCTTTAGTCGCGATGAGCTGAGCAAAGGAAAGTCTACCCTTCCAAAGTGACTGTGTGTGTGGAAGCATTTATCTATGTACCTAGGTTTTTTTTTATGTACCCGACTGCAGGTCTATTCATATTTTTGAAATGGTCATTCAAAACCCTTTATTTTGATACCAAACTTGATATGTTTGGGTTTATTTTTATTGCAAACACACTATGTGGTGCCGCCATTTTGTTTTTTTTTTTTATTGTAATGACACCATTTTTTAAATTGTCGCTAAACACCCTTTATTTTTATACCAAACTCGATATGTTTGGAATTATTGTTTTTGCAAACCACTATGTGGTGTCGCCATTTTGTTTTTTTTTTTTTAAATTGAATTAGCCCAATGATATTCTGGCTGCTAAGACAAATCTAACGACATATAATTTATCAAAATCGGTCCATCAGTTTAGACGGTACCAACGAATGTTATTTCCATACATTGGAAAAACATAACCCTCTTTTTTTGCAGTCGGGTAATAAAAAATATTTTCATCCTCTCATTGAAACCGGGATTGGGATCTGGCACTCCTCATTATCTTAGTGTATCACACATGTTTTTGTAAACAATAGCTTTTAACCTGGATGTGTATCCAGTGTAACTCCGGCTTTACGGGTGTCACGTGACACGGTAATTTGTCAATTCTCCCGATTTCTGATATTTCTTTACTGATATTTTGTTTCGATGGCTAGTGAATACCATGTGTGATACATCATTGGAAAGGGCATTTCCTGTAGAAATAAGTAATATTTCTTATACTTTTTTTACTCAAACTTCACTGAACAAAAAAATACATGAAATGCTAAGTGCATTTTTACGTAAATGGGAATTCCTTCAATTAATCCCATGTATTTCTGTATTGGATAAACTTATGAACTTAATATTTACACATAAGTTCTTCTATGAATGTAGCTTTCAGATAGTAACTATATTTTTATGTTTCGTGAAACTGTATAGTCGTAAATAATAATTTTATTTTATTGAAAAAAAAATCCCCGTCGGAAAATGTTTTGTGCCAGTGTTATGCCTGTGAATATATATTTTTTCACTATGAAATGTGTTTTTTTTTGTTTTCGTATGTAGATAGAACCCTTCCACCAATAAAAGTCATAAAATATATATGTTATCGATCTACTTTTCGAAATAATCCTGTTGCGCACAGAACGCAGTACGTGTTTTAGGTCGGGTAATTAAATGAAAGAGTTATTAGCAGTTTAAAAGTCCGAGGTCCTGCGGCGGCGACACGGCGGCGGCGCTGCGCAACGGTACGTGCGCTCGGTACGATGGCGGAAGCGAACTGAACCGACCGATTGGTCGTGCAAAAGAGGCGCGCGAATGAACTTCGCGCTTTCATTCGAGTGAACGGCGTACTAGATACTGAACTGTGACCGTGTTCGCAGCGGTGGGGCCTCAGTGCTTATTTATTATTAAAACAGAAATATAAAATAAATGCCAAACTGTTTTCAATACGTAACATTCTCCCCCTCAGTGTCGACACGACACTCATAACGATAACCTAAGTTAAAAGTATTATTATAAAATAAACTAAATTAAAATGTTACACAAGTATAAACTAAATCTAAAATATAGCTAACCTAGCCGCAGGGCGTTTAAACAAACCATTTTTAGTTTTAACGTCAACAACTCTGACGCGTCCGTCAGCACCAGCGTACACGGATTGTACGATACCTTTAGGCCAGCAGTTACGGGGGGAGTGAGGGTCCACTATTACTACCACATCACCGATCTTCAATTGTGCGCCCTCTTCTCTCCATTTTCGGCGCGGCACTAGATCGGGGAGAACTTCCTTCACCCATCTGGCCCAAAATTGGTCAGCCAGGCGCTGGGATATACGCCATTGCTTACGGAGACATAGGTCTTTGTCTGTAAACACACCTGCGATAGGTAAATTTGACGACGAACCAATGAGAAAGTGGTTCGGCGTTAAGAACGAACAAGTTAGCGGAACGAACTAGTTGGTGGGCGGGGTTAAAATGCATGCTATTTCATCCGACATCACGAGCGAAAGGGATAGACGCTGTAAAGAGCAGAAGGAAGCTACTGCGCGTACACATACACACTCCTAACGCTGAGTGACGCATACATGCGCAATTTCATTGAAGACGGGACGACATTGTAGCGGTGGCGCGCGGCGCGGGTGCAATTGTGTAGTATCATCGTTGGCACGTGCTGGCGTATATGCGATTTATGTTTGAAGGACAACATAAACTCAAACTAATAGGTGTTGGAATTTACAACATAGGACAATCACTCAGTGAAACGTAATTATTATGCACCCAATTTAGTTGTTATTATGAAAGGACAAGCTCCTACATACATCCTATAATATTCCTAATAGGTAGACCCGCGACTTTGCGAGACGTGGCAATGAGTTCGCTTGCGAAAATGTAGGAAGGTAGTAATGTAGGTAGATATTGTTATTTAGTTTAAAAAATAATTTCATTGATATGACTTTATTTCTATACTTGTTTTTATAGGTTGTGCAACTATGTTACTACTTATGTTAAATAGGTACCTAGGTAATTACTTAGCCTAGCTAGTTACCTATAATTAAACCACAGGCGACTCCTGATTAGTACAGCCAGAGTCAGGATAATTGCTTTTTCGACAGCGTGACTTTGATGTGACTGTGAGTCTTGTTGTTGATTCATCAAATAAAAAATTATGTTATTTTGTAAATTGTTTATTGGCTGTTTATTTATTTACAATAGCGGTCTGTAAAGCGGTGTGTGTGTCTTATTATACATTTATCAACAATAGGCATTGTGCCGCTGACGTAGTATTGTAGTAAACTAGCGTAATGGATGTTGTTAAAATATGGAGCCAGTACCTATTTATTGTGTGGGTCAAGTAGAGATTTTTTAAATATAGGTACCTACCTACTCAGTAAAAAAAATATTTCGTTGCTATGGCTTCGTTGTAGCTGTTGGATGATTCTCTGAAAATATTTCGTGTATGAATAGGTTGACCTTCTATCCAGACAAAGAGTAAAGTAGGTACCTAAGTAACCATTTTTATCTTTGAAATTTTATTTAAAAATATGACGTGGGAATGGGAAATCATCAAACAACTCCTCCCGCTCTGGGCGGAGCAGGAGGGAGTGTCAGACTTTTACTGACTAAAACCCATCCATGTTCCTTCTTCGCCCTTTGTGTTCCGGGGCCACGGTATCTCTTTCGAACAGTCCCGCAACCCCGGCAGGCATCAGTCCTTACGGACCCCTTCCCTTTTGCTGACTCTCTTTGAGGCGCGCGTGGAACACGAACGCGCCGTCGACACGGCCTGTCGTCATGAGACGGACGGACGGCGGGCTAGCCCATAGCCCACCGTCCACAGGCCCGCGCCCACGGCGGCCTGGACGTTGAGAGGTTCTCTCCCTCTCACGTTCCGCCACCTCCTTCTCTAGCATTACTGCTTCGCAGAAGGAGGTGACGGCGTCCCATTCCGTCTCGCTCCGGACCATGGCTTGCACCAGGGCCGGACGCGAGAGGTCGCCGCCGCCGATCGCCGCTTCCAGGACAACGTAGGTACCTATCTTATTTGCAGTATTAATCCTTATCCAAATAAGTAGGTATGTCCATTATCTTGACAATTGAATTTAGATTAAAATTGTCTTTTACAGCTTAACATTTGATTGAATAGTTTAGAAATTAGGTATCACAGAATTAAAAAAAAGAAAAACACAAAAAGGTGAAAAATAACTTTTGCTTCAGAAGCCGGTGACAAAAACACCAAATCAATCAAAGTGTTTTTTATGTTTGTGTTTTTTTTTAAGTCTGTTTTATTTTTTGCAAAAAATATTTTTACTTAGGTATTTATTTTTCCATTTTTAGTCGTTCCCAAACAAGCGGAGCTCGTGGCTAAATAATAACAGCCGCTCAGGTCGATCGTTAGGTTAAGCCGTGCTTGCCTAGGTTGGTCTGCGGATGGGTGACCACCCATTACATACCGAGTTTCCTCCGTGCCTCGCAAAGCACGTTATGCCGTTGTTCGGGCTGTCATTTGTAGATCTTTGACAGTCGTTAGGTAGTCAGAGGCCCTAAAAGTCTGACTGCCAGTCTTACCAAGGGGTATCGTATTACACGTTACTAACTGGGTTGTGGTGGTCAGATAGGCAAATACTCCATGTATACTGGTATTCAGCTGCATCCGGTAAAACTGGAAGCCGACCCCAACATAGTTGGGAAAAGGCTGATGGTGGTAGTCGTTCCCAAACAAGTCGCCATAAATATTTATTATACCTACATTATTAACAATACATGTTATGGTAACAGGCTTATCCACTATAAATGAAACATAACATTTATTTATCTACTTACAACGGTTGTATTTAAACCAATTACTGTAACTAAAACTAGAACTAAAAGAGTAAGAGATAACATTAAAATATACAAAATAACAAAGTAAAGGTTCACACATTCATAAATTGCTCTCACAATACATCTGACATGCCAACAAAATCTCTGTCCATCCATCCGCAAACATAGGTAGGTACCTAACTTTCGAAATCTGGGGGTATTGTACAAATCTGCGTACTCCCTCAAAGCATACAGGCGTGATGTTACGTCATAAACAATAAAAATCCAAGCGACAATGACTACAGATTTCCGTCTATTTTTTTAAGAGTTCTATTGTATATCTCCGAAGATCAGCATCAGATCTTGGCCAAATTTAAATGGGACAAAAAAGAAATAAAAAAATAATTTTGAGAATCGGTCCACAAATGGGGGAGAAATCTGCTAACATTCATAATAAATAAAATCGAATTCAAACGCCACCCGTAAATCACTATCAAATCGGAATCCAAAGTCCAATGCCAGGGTCATTAAAATTTGAAACAAATTCAAAATAATAAACACAAACTATCAATAAAGAAATATCGGTATCCAAAATTCAAGCCAGAGTTCAATGTTATAAAATAGTATACTCGTAATACGACAGCATGACGTGCCGGGCGGCAGCTAACCAAGTGAGCATGTGTGCACCCACAGACACTGCGCACACTCACGCGCTGCGTGCTTCCCCTCTTCCCCACTGACAGGGGTGGCAACTTGTAGCGAAATGCAATATGATTTACAACGAAAACGGGCGCGCGAAATTCTTTATGCAGACCTTTGGGAGTACGGGTATCATGAAAAATCTATTGGATGTATCTGTTCAAAATAAAAATATTTTAACTTTTGAATAAATTATCTATTCTTGTATGGTTTTAGTTTTTCCATTTTCATACTACTTAGGTCATTTATTTACGCCCAAAGATGAGTTAAAATTAGTGTTGAAATATGAAAGATTCGACGGTCATAACTTCCAAACCAATATTTTTTTTCCAATTCTGCTTCCATACAGGGCTAGATAATGAAAATACCAGTTGATACAATTTTTAATTTTGAACCTACACCGTCAAACAAACGAGTAATCACCAGACTACGTTTGTATGGAAGAATGACTGACTTGTGCAACCTTAATGTCTCGTCGTCCCGAGGGTCCACGGAAACATGACCAAGGGGCCGACTGTTGATAATATTTTCCACTTCAGCTAGGAGAGTAATCAGGGTCTCTTCGTGCGGAGCTCTCTCTTTTAGTACCACCTTGAGGGCGGTCTTGACACTGCGTACAAGACGCTCCCAAGATCCTCCCATGTGTGGACTAGCTGGCGGAATGAAGCTCCAGGAAACTCCATGGTTCAGGGCTTCGTTCATGACTACTTCTGTCCATGGCGTCGTAGGCTTTCTTTAGTTCTACTTCTGCGCCGCGCATATTGGTCCCGTTATCAGAATAAATCTTCTTTGGCCAGCCTCTACGTGCGGCCATTCTACGTAAAGCCATTATCAATGAATCTGCTGTGAGAGATGGCACAATCTCAATATGTACGGCGCGTACTGTCAAGCACGTAAATAAGACACCATAGCGTTTTGGTCTTGATCTTCCAACGGTGACCTCTATGGGTCCAAATAAGTCTACTCCGGTGACGGTAAACGGTTTTTGGTGATGCGTGAGTCTACCTTCGGGCAAGTCACCAAGTCGTGGCGGCTTTGGATTAGCTTTCCTGATGCGACAGAACAAGCACTGCGTCGCCACTGTACGGACCGTAGGTCGTAAACGTAACAACCAATATTTTTGACGCAGTTCATTTACCACCAACTCGTTGCATCCGTGGCTTGCGCGGATATGATAATACTTGACAATGAGTCGAGCAATGTGGTCATTTCCATCCAGGATATCACTGGTGATTTTGTGTGCATCGCTACTTCCTTAGCTGCTCCAATTCTTCCACCAACACGCAGTAGTCCGGTTTCATCCAATATGGGTGTCAAAGCGCGTAGTCTACTATCGCGTTTATTTTGTTTCAACAGTGAGATGTCACTGGAGAAAGCTGTGGCTTGCGAGTGCTGAAGTAATAATATTTCAGCTCGGTTCATCAACTCGTCGGTAAGTCCATTTGTTTTTATCTTCTTGCATTTATCTGTGAACAACAAGACAGTTGCAGCAGTTCGGCACTATCGCAACCAACTGCAGAAGCGAGTCGGCTCTGGTACAGGTAAGTCATTTACACTATAATTTTCATTTACTACATTTATTTGCTCTAATATTTCTACATTAATTTTTGTTTTTATTTCAGGTTGTTACGGCCAACAAGAACGCGGTTGATGCAAGAATGACGGTCCCGTGAACCACTCTGAGTCACTAAATACATAATTATTATTTTTGCTTGCTAAATCTGCGACATTCACGTCGGTAGGTACATAATGCCAATCCTGTATTTGGCTTAATTCATCTATTTCGCCAAGCCTGTTAGCAATAAATACTTTATAATTCCTACTTTGATTTTTAATCAAAATCAAAATCAAAGCATTTATTTCAAGTAAGCCAGTTACAGGCACTTTTGAATTGTCGAAACAAAGATGAAAATTAAATGTAGCTGCAGTCCCAGTCACAAGACATAAAAACTGTGAAAGTACTGTAGTTGCCCATTCCCTAGCCTAGATCTCTATGGAGAAGAACGGGCAAGAAACTCCATGGACACTCTTTTAAATCAGAATATGGTTACAAAATCTTGGTTGCATCATTCACGTTGAGATGGTATATTATGTGTGTTCGCGACGAACGTCACCAATCCAGCACATAGAGTGTTGTTTTACAGTTAAAATAGTGTAGAGTCAGTGTATGGGCAATATAGTGATATAACAAAGTGCCATCAGTGAATTTAGAATAGTTTACATAGTAATTTTCAGACGCGCTAGACACATATAGGCTCGCAAGTGGAGTTTTTTAGTGTAATTTAACGCTTTTGCGAGGTCCAGGTAGCCTAGGTTGCGACCTAGGCCTGGATATAGTAATTTTTTTTTTTCTTAAAATCGTAGTCATCAGTACGGCAATTAAATATGTATAAGTAAACAGTGAATAAGTAGTGCGCGAATTCATTCCGCGCTCGGCAGCCGTCGCGCATACACGTGTGCCCTGCCCCGTACCGAGTTCTCTCGCTCGCGCCAAGAGTGCCGCACGCGAAGCCCGACTCGGTCGAGAGCGCCGCAGTGCTACGTCGTAGCGCTGCCGCTACGCCGCGTAGGCCACCGGCCCCGCCCACTGTAGCGCCGCTACGGTAAGTGCTCACGCACTCGCCTACGCGCAGCTACGTCGTAGCAAACCAGCTACGGTTGCTACGCATTCGTCAGCTGGTTCGCTACGTAAATAATCTGTCTTTTTCAAGGCAAATACTTGCTATTTCCTTGACTGGATAATCGTCAACCGCGATCGTCAGGTATTGCCCCTTCTGGGAAAAAACACGGTTTGTGGTACTTGAGGGGATACCCTACGGTGACAACGAACTCAAGTGGGTGGTGACCCAATCCACCCGCCGACCCCCTTCAGGGGAAGGCAGTTAGTTGGAGGGGCTCCGACTGCGGCCTTGGGGACTTCCCTAGTCGCGGTCTGGAAGCAGATTAACCCCCGCTTGTCCACAGATTTCATCCGGGACGTCTGGGTGTGTCTACCCCAGCGGCCCGGATTGGTCGCAAGACCCATAGGGCCCTGCCGCACATTGTGATTGGCGGCAGGTATACAAGCTTAGGGCTCACCAATAGGTACTCACCTCCCTGTCTTACCCGACAGGGAGGGTACTCATCCCCGGGTAATCCCACCCGGGGAGTTAGGTGTAGGCCCTTCCGGCATTTAATTTAATTTAGTTGTGTCGCTGACAAGTTTGTTTGTGTTTTTCTTCTTGTCAGCCTAACATTACGAAAAACACACGGGTGGGTTAGTTCTAAGGGTTACAGTTTGCCCGGGGGGTTCACGTTTCACGTGTCTCCTCGGGACTAGTGTTAGGGTTAGGAACCTCGGTTTCCCCCCTGTAACAGACACCGAGCTCCATTGTATCACTAGGAGATAACTAGCTAAGATAAGGATTAATAAAGTAAAAGACAGGCCCGCACAAGGCGGGAAAAAGGTGTAGACTTTATTAAAACCACATATCATGACATACGATTGCCTTATATGGTAGCGAAACTGACGGTTTCATAACAAACCAAAAACGTTACCATATAAGGTAACAAATCATCATTTCGCGTGTTGTGGGCGGAGCCTCCGACAAGTCAAAACTTGACCGACCCGCAGAAAGATGGGAAAGTCCATTATAGAGGGAACGATTAGCCAAAAGGGTTGAGTACAACGAGGCCCCGCCACTACTTGCGACATGATGTTTTGATATAAAGATAGGCGACTAAAGTCAGTCGATACAGTTTTATATTTTTACAGTGTTCTATTTACAAGTGTCTAGTTTTAAGTGTTTATTGTGAGTCCCACGTGCCCTAAGTATATTATGTTCTTGTGATTATTATGTTCTGACTATATTCTTTGTGATTATTGTGTACTTGTGTAAATCAGTTTATGTTGGAATAATGTGCCCGCTCTAAAATGTAGACGAAGTAATTAAACAGTGTTAAACCATCGAAGAGTTTTGATTGAAAGTAAATCCCATAGCCACCTGAGCTATCGAAGAAGGGAACAATAAATAAAATACAGTCCACCCATAACACCCCCATTAGTTTTCTCTAATTATTACTATTTTGAGTAATAATAATAATGTCTGCCTCAATGGCTACATCACGCAACGAGGCCTTGCACGCCTGCTTTGGCGCCCTCCTCGAACGTCTCCTAGCAGACAACAACCCCCACATCAAGGGAGCTTACGATGGGCTATTAGAGCCATTCAAGAAGGCCAACTGGTTTACGCCAGTGCCCTCTTCTTCTTCCACCATCAGATCCCGCTCTCTCTCCCCAAGACCCCGAACCCATTGTGTCAATATGGACACAACGGAATCCTCTAAAACCACAGCAAGCCCACAGGAGGCTTCCTCCATAACTTCCTCTGAATCCTCCTCTTCCGAGTCGAGGATTTTCAGTTAGTCCAAAAGGGCAAAAGGAAGAAGGGTAGGAAAGCGAAGGCCGGGAAGGCCAAGAAGGCAGTAACCGCCTCAATCGCTCCCTCCCCTCCCTCCACCTGTACTTCACAGACCCTGCCCCTCTCGGGTGTCCCAGCACAACCCGACACGGCTCCAGATAGCCAAGTAACGCCATCCCCAACGCAAGGTGCGGCTCCTGTCAGCCGCCCTGCTAGCCCAATGGCTACTAATCCTATCGCTTCAGCAAAGAAGCTAAAGCCCCCAGCTCTATATATCCGAGAGAAGGGAAAATGGACAGAGGTGTCCAAAATGTGTATGGACAAGAGAATCCAGTACACGAGCGCCACCTCTACTCAAACAGGCATTAAAGTAAAAGTCCCCACGTCCACCGACTACAGAGAGCTAGTCAACGCTCTCCGTGGAAGGAACATTTCTTTTTACACTTATGGACTCCCGGAGGAGAAGCCGACCCGTGTGGTCATAAAGCGGATCCCTAAGGAGCTCCCAGTCCAAGAAATACTAGAGGATCTTACATCCCAAGGAGTCCCATAAGAACAGATCCCAAGGGGGCGAAGAGTACGACATGGTACTCGTCGTCTGTGACCCGGTCGAGGGTCACCATCCCATTTTTAAAATAAAGGCCGTATGCTCGTTGTCGGGCATCTCAATTGAGAGGCCAAAGAAACTTCACGTGGTCGGGCAGTGTCATCGCTGCCAATTATATGGCCACAGCCAAAAACATTGTTATGCACCTCATAGGTGCGTAAAATGTCTCGGCACAGCCGACTGTTCCCGTCCAAAGGACAGGAATCTCTGCACAGAGCCGCCTAGTTGCGTGCTATGCGGACAGTCCGGTCATCCGGCTAACTACAGGGGCTGCCCTAAAGCCCCTAAACAATTCGCTGGCAAATTGGCAAATCGCGCCCAAGGTCGCCAGCAGAGGGAAAGTCCCTCATCAAAGGTCCCCTCCAGGGACCTTCCAGACCGTCTCAGCCCTCAGAGGCCATCCCCTTGGAACTCACTAAATCACCAGCGAGCTTTCCCCGCCCTTTCAAAATCTCAACCCACTCCGATGCCTATGCCTGGCCTTCTGGACAATCCTGTCCCAGTGCCCACTCAACAACCCCGTCACCCCCTGCCTGCAAGCCAGGCAGAGGAATCCACCATGGATACCCTAATGAGGTTCCAGGTTTTTGTCTCGCCTGAGGCCGACCGCCTAGCGGCCGAACTCAGGTCGGCCAGGGACCTGAACCAAATATGGGGAATTTTCGAGGCCTATCCTAGGATTAAGGCAGCCCGCCGCAACCTCTCTAACGCACCATATAATGGATTCTACATCATTTGTATCGTGCACCCAACCCCGGTCCCTAAAGATAGGTTTTTTCAATGCCAACGGCATTGGAGGGCAATGCGATGAGATCGCGTCCTTCCTTCGCGACCACAAAGTAGACATTCTTCTCATTCAAGAGACCTTCCTCAAACCAAACCACCGTGACCCCAACATTGCCAACTACCGTTTAGTTCGCAATGATAGGACACGCTGTTTCAAGGGCGGTACGCTCATTTATTATCGCAAGGAACTGCATTGCATCCCAATCGATCCCCCTCCCCTAGAATCCATACTGGAGGTTTCGATTTGTCGGCTAGCCATGACAGGTCATCAACCGATTCATATAATGTCTGCCTATATGCCCCCTAACAAGCCTGAGGATCATAACCTCCTTGTTAAAGACCTTACCATCCTCTTCGGCATGAGTGGTTCCGTTATTATAGCGGGCGATCTCAATGCCAAACATCTCGCCTGGAACAGTAGACTGACAAACCCGAGAGGGAGAGTCGTCTACAATCTAGGCCAGACCATCAACTTTGACCCTATCGCTCCTATGGAGCACACTAATTATCCCGATACAGTCAACCTCAATTCCGATGTGCTCGATATAGCGCTGCTCAAAAATGTCAACCTTTTTTTTTTTTTTTTTTTTTTTTTCGGATGGGAAATCATCAAATAACTCCTCCCGCTCTGGGCGGAGCAGGAGGGAGAAATGTCAACCTTAGGTTACATTTGATTGAGACGCTACATGAGCTCAACTCTGACCACCGACCAGTGCTCATGCACCTAATTCCTCGCTCGGGTATCACTGATCCCGGCCAACCCAAACCTACTATTACAATAACCGACTGGCGGAAAGTAAGCGAAATGCTGAAATCTGACACGTCACCGCTTCTGGACGGTATTACCCGACCACATTCTCTCAGTCGCAGACACCGAGGCTGCAATCGACTCGTTTACAGAACACGTACAATCCGTGCTGAAGGATTGTTCTCGGGAAGTCCCAGCGATGAGCGATCACCGCTGGAGACTACCCGACGACATCTGTGATCTGATAAACGAGAAGAACGCGGCCATACGTGCCTACAGCGCTTGGTCTTGCGATGCGAAGACTCACATGCGTACTTTGCAGCGTGCTGTGAAGAAGCGCACTAGTGAGTTTCGTTCAAATCAATGGGACAAGACGCTTAGCGAACTCGAGCCAAACCACCATGCCTTTTGGCAACTACAAAGGAAGATGCGTTCCTCTGAAGAGGTAACTTCCCCACCACTCATCCGTTCTGACAAGAGCGTCGCCTTTGACGACTCTGAAAAGGCAGAATGCCTGGCCGACAGCCTTGAATCACAGTGTTCCCCAAGCACTCTACCAGTAGACAAGCAACACCTCAATGAGGCGAATGCAAAAGTCGAACGAAGAGCTGCTCTCCCTCCTGTAGAAGACCCCGATAATCCTATTCCTCCAGTCACTCCTGAAGAGGTCAAGGATATTATAGACAAGCTCAAGCCTCGGAAAGCCCCTGGCGCCGATGGCTTTACCAATAGGGTATTCCAAACCCTCCCCGCTAGGATCATTGTCCTTCTGGCAGCCATCTTCAATGGCGCATTGAGCAACAATATTTTCCCACAAGCGTGGAAAGAGGCCACTGTCATTGGTATTCCCAAACCAGGGAAACCGAAAGCCCAGCCTTCGAGCTATAGGCCGATCAGTCTCCTGAGTGCACTCGGCAAGATCTACGAGAGACTTATAAGAGACTCAGAGATCATGCTGAGACTAAAGGCCTCATTCCTAAAGAACAATTCGAATTCGGATTCAGGACCGAACACTCTTGCATACACCAAGTCCACCGCATCGTAGAACACTTGAGCGCTGGTTTCCAGCGTGGAGCGAATTGTATTTCGATATAGCGAAAGCTTTTGACAAAGTCTGGCACAACAGCTTATTATATAAGCTGTATAAACTTGGAGTGCCAGACCGTCTCGTGCTTATCTTACGAGACTTTTTGTCAAACCGTTCCTTCAGATACCGTGTGGGGAAGACTTTATCCTCTCCACACCCCATCAGAGCAGGAGTCCTCAGGGCTCCGTACTCTCTCCCCTGGCTTTCACGCTGTTTACCAGCGACATTCCCACGAACAAGAAAGTTCAGACAGCTCTATTTGCCGATGACACGGCTATTTACTATACCGGCACTTCTCTAACTTCCATCCACCGCGCCCTACAACAAGCAGCTGATAAACTCAGCGCTTGGTTCCGTAGGTGGAGGATCGAAGTTAACCCAGAAAAGAGCCAGGCGGTACTTTATCAAAAGTTACGCCATCAGCGACCGCCTCCAGCCCCCATCACCATGTTCGGCAAGCCAATCCCCTGGGAGAAGCGAGCCAAATATCTCGGAGTCATTCTAGATGAACACCTGTCCTTCGCGACTCACATCAAAACAGCTCGTAGCCGAGCTGCTTTTGCTATGAGCAGACTCCATTTTATGCTAACCAAAAAGAGCAAGTTTTCACTCAAGTGCAAGTTGCGTCTTTACACAACAGTAATCCGACCCATCATGACATACGCGTGTGTCGTATTTGCCCATCCACACGATGCAGACCTTGCAGAACCGTCTCCTCCGGAAAATCACCGGTGCGCCCCCATATATCCGCAATGATAGTCTTCACCTAGACCTTCGCATCCCCACTATAGAGCAGTTCATGAAACGCCTTTCCAAGCGTTTCTTCGATTCAGCGATTAAGCATAGAAACCCCCTTATCGCATCGGCCGCCCGATACGACACATCGCGCATCAGTTCAGTCCGCCGTCCAAGGCACACTCTCATCACCCCCGACGACGCTATCACCCTTTTACAAGAGAGTAGTACAGACACCAGCACCGTCCGTAGAAAATACAAATACAGACTGACAACATTCCGACCTCGCCGCCGAGGTCCGGCGCGACGTCCCCTTTCAAACCCCCCCCCCCCCCGACCCTTGCTCGAGCCAGCCCGCGATGCTGAGCCAGTAGTTTAAAATAGCCCCTAAATAATATTAATTTAGATCCAGCTGTCCCTTGCTGTCCCCCAGCGATGCCCTAAGCCGAGGTTCGTACCCCACAGGGGGTGCCCTTAGGCGTGGTCGCTTAGTATAAGTTATGCCCCTGGCTGGAGGCCTTAAATTCAAGGCATCCACAGGACTAGCCCGGTTAAGCAGTAGCCAGTCTCCTAGACTGAACTGCGAGATGCCCTACAAAAAAAAAAAAAAAAAAAATAGTGCGCGAATTAATCCGGAAATCGCTTCCTGTACAGTCATGAAAGTTAAATAAGTGTCTTATTTTCCCAGTAACCCCTATCCCCCCTCGTTAGGTCAACGCCCTGAGATAGCGAAGAATGATCAGCTACAGCTAATTAGGTGTAGGACGTCAGCGCCGTCTGGCGGCGAAGTATAGTACAAGCGTGCGCCCGGTAATAATAGGGTATAGGCAGAGCACCGGGTACACGTATCCACGCCATCAGCGGATTACGCCCGTCCGGCACAATGTGAGAACAATGTAGCAAGATGTGCACGGTAAAAGTGTCCACAGCAAAAACACACAAACGAAAAATACAATTCAAAATAATTCATTCAAATAAGCCATGGCAACCAAGAGATGACCAGTCACAACTGACAGCGCCCGTTCACGGACATGACGCATGGATCAGCACCATTCAACTCAACCATTTTGAAGGGAACTAAATGATCCGACACATGCACCACCATCAGCGAGACAATTGAGGGAGCATGACATACTCCAAACCGCCAGGGCACATTCAAGTCAAGAAAAGACGTAGGTTTCCAGTGAATGATAGCTTTCTAGTACATAGTACTCACACAATATGGGCTATGCATTTATATAATACTAAAGAGATTGATTCTATACAATGCAAAGATAGTTGTACAATCTTCAGCAGCTCCAACAATACAATTTAATGCTATCAATTTATGCGCCCCTGTCCATGCGGAGCAGGACCAGCATTGAGCCAAGCATTTTTATCAGCAATATAATCGCTCAACTTGTAATATGCTTGCTTTGTTTCATCCACCAAGTTTCTGAACGCACCTTTTTGACGTTTGCCAGATTACGTTTCGTTGTCTGTGCGATGACGTTTGCTTGTCAGTGCAATATTGGTTTGGAAAGAAATTTGGTTCCATTGTCTTGTTTTTTTTGGTGCACGCTGCTTTCGTGTAATTATTGATTGAAACTTGAGTTAATTTTAATCCGATACCATCTTGATCGGTGTTTGATAATTGAGTGAAAATTGAGAAATCTCGCCATTTTGGGTCATGACCGCGAGTAATTTGTTGGTTAAGTACCTAGCCGGCTTTGTCATTTGGACGCCGGTAATTTCCTAAATTCAGTGCTGGACTATTCTATATCCCCGATTGGGTTAGTAAACCGGGATAAAATTCAGTTGAACATTGGTGAAAAGTGCCACGTGTGGGATCTGAAGGTTTGATCCGGGAGTCGACGGTACGAGCCGCGCGCGTCCTTTGGAACCGTCGAATCTTACATGACCTTACAAACACAACACAAGCACAGTTACACTTGCACCCCACCCAGATACGACGTGACCAGGAGTGCGTCACATCACCGGTACCAACGTGATGGTGAGTGTATCTAATAGGTGTTTTCCATTTGTCGATTGGACAAATATTATTTAATTAGGGCTCCGCGTAATCGCGGACATCGTGAGTCTGTTGATGCAGTCTCACACATGCTTACATAGTGTGCGTTTAATGCATGTTTTAAATTTTGTCTCATTCAGTTCAAGAATACTTTGTGGAATTTTATTATAGCATCTCAAACAGTTGTGACACTTGGCCCTGTAGAGAGGGTGTCAGCAGGTAGGTAAGTAGGGGTTTGTAAATAATAAGAGCTGGTTAGGTACACTTATTATTTATTGCCTAAACTTCCGTGGCCATCACACGACTCGATTGCAGAGGGTAGAAAGGTAGTAGGGAACACTGGCCTGAACCGTCTCCAGCGATGATGGTTCCGTCTTAGACCCTGCCCGCAGCCAACGGCTTCAATTTTAGGTGCTGTCTGTAGTGGTAACTCAGCGTAGGTGGTAGGTCCTCACTCTGCAGCAGAGGACTTCAACAGCTGGCTTTCTCCAAGCGTCCTTCACGACACCGGAACCACGACGTGGCGAAAGGTAGACTAAAATCCTGGAAATCCAGACAGAAACGGAAGCGTAAGCAGGTTGTCGGAACCACGTTTCGTAGGTCCAAAGGTCACAGTGCCCCAGATAGGAAGATAGGAAGAAATACAGCAGAAACTAGATTTTAGAAGTTCTAGGAACACCTTACAATAATAGCCCTTTTAGTAAAATACATGGAAACTTACCCTAGAGGGATTTCGCGACGTATTTATTAAAAATTATTTGGAGCGGCCGGCACAGCCGTCGCCTCAGTGCTCTCAAAACGACTGGTCATCGGCCCTAGCGAGCCCACCCGAATCGTAACTCCTCGGCTACGCTCGGCAAAGATCGTTTTAGCGTTGCGCGGGCGCATAGAAGCGAGGACCTTTACACTCGTAGGTTCCGTACAATAATATTTAGTTTTAATGATTATTTAAGTGTTAGGTTTACTTAATAATATTATAATAGGTTATTTTTTAAAGTTTTGTGTAAATAGTCTAGATTTTAGTGTACATAGATTTCTTATTATTTAGATTCCCTAAACTATACTCTTTTAAATTGTAACTTGCAAAGTGCAACGTTACAGTACCCCGCCAAAAAGCGAAGGATTTTGCATACTAGGTGCAAAATCCGACTATCACTACTAAACTAAACTGACTAAATACATACAGGTTAATCTTTCATACTTCACGCAAATAGTCACCTTTCATAAAATCATCGAGTCTACTAATAAGGACTTGAGACCATAGCAACAGAGTAATAACTACATTATGATATAATTATACTCAATTAGTAAGTTTAGATGTATTAAATAGTATTAATTATTTAACACATTAGAGTTTTCGTAGTTAGTTTTTGTATAAATTAAGGCTAGGTACTATGATAAGCTATGCAATGAGTTTAGCCTTTATAGTTAATAAGTTTGATATCTTTAATATGCCAAGAACCTAGTGGTTTTCCAGACATGTCAGCGAGTTCATAAACAAGAGGAGACTTTTTTCCAATAACTTTACATTTTATGAATTTTGCAGCTAATTTCTTATTGAAATATTTATCCTTATCACTCTGATAAAAAGTCCTTTTCCAAACAACGTCACCAATATTAAATTCGGCAGGTCTTCTGCGTAAATTATAATGTTGACAATTCCTACTATGAGCTTGCAGTAATAGTGCTTGAACCTTATTAAATATACTAGACAACACACCCAAGTTCTCAGCGTAGGAATTGCGAGGTTGAAAAACAATATCGTCATCGTTTTCCGTATCAACGTAGTGTGATCCACAAGCAATTAGTTCACGCCCGTACACTAGAAACGAAGGAGTAAAACCGGTTACCTCATTAACGGAACTATTCACGGCGAATTGTATTTTAGGTATCAGCTGATCCCATACTCGTTGATCGGTAGTTATAAACGTTGAGATAGCGGTCATTATAGTTTTATTATATCGCTCGACTGTATTTACATGTGGTGAATATTTAGGAGTAAAATGCAATTTAGGTACCTTATATTTGTCAAACATTTGTCTTAGCGTAGCACTTACGAATTGTTTTCCATTATCAAGTATCACTGTAGAAGGTATTCCATGTATTAGAAATACATGTTCCTCTAATATCTTGGTAACGATTTCAGCTGTCGCGCGCTTTATTGGAAATAATAAGCAATACTTACTAAAGCAACAAGTTACGACTAGGATGTAGGAGTTTTGTTTTCTAGTAGTCGGTAGTGGTCCCACTAGATCTACGCTAATAATTTGAAAAGGTCTAGAACATTGCTTAGGTCTACCCATTTCACCCAAGGGAGAATGAGTTTGATGCTTATGTGCAATACAGATATCACATGACGTAACCGCTTTCACGACGTCAGCATGCATTCCAGGCCAGTAGTACCTGAGACTTACCCTCTTGTAGGTTTTAAATATACCAAAATGACCAGCAGTTGGTTCCGAGTGGTTTTTTATAATGATTTCAGTTCTAGACTCAGCAGGAATCACCTCCTTCCACTCAAACTCTTTATTAAGGGCGTGTTTAGTTTGCATGTATCGGAATAAGCGATTGTTTTTTACTAGGTAATTTGGAAAAGATGTAGGAGAATTTTGGCAACCGTTATATATATTTAAGTACCATTGATCGTTAGAAGCTGCAGTGTTAGGATTAGTGTCTATAGCAGAAACTTGGCATGCGCGAGACAGAGCATCAGGAATGATATTATCCACGCCACGACGGTGTTTAATTTCAAAATTGAACGCAGAGAGACGAACACCCCAACGAGCTAGACGTCCAGTAGGGTTGTTTAGGTTAAGGAACCACTTGAGAGCTGAATGGTCTGTATATACGATAAACTTTTTGCCATTATCAAGGTAGCATCTCCAGTGTTCTAAGGCTACTAGTACAGCGAGAGCTTCTCTTTCAGTGATGCTGTAATTCCTCTCTGACCCTGTCAAAGTTCTGCTTGTGTAGGCTATAGGATGTTCAACTCCGTCTATAGTCTGAGTTAATAGACCTCCAACACCATAATCACTGGCGTCGGTGTGGACTTCAAACGGAAGATCAAAGTTAGGGCATGAAAGGATCGGAGCAGAGACAAGGAGTTCTTTTAGTTTTGTAAAAGATTCCTCAGCTTCTGTAGACCAAAGGAAGGGATTTGATTTTTTACTAGTGGAAGTAAGTTTGTTTAGTGGCCCAGCAATAGAACTGAATTTAGGAACAAACTTACGATACCAGGACGCGATTCCGAGAAATCTTTTTACGTCTTTTTTATTTGTAGGTGTAGGGTAATTTAAAATAGTATCAATTTTAGCTGAATCCACATGCAGACCTTTTGAATCAATGACGTAACCTAGATATTTAAGTTGGTTACGAAAGAAAACAGATTTTTCATAGTTTATGGTTAGATTAGCCATAGTTAATTTCTTGTGGACTTTTAGAAGAAGAGAAATATGATTTTCGAAATTAGAGCTTATTATGACAATGTCATCGATGTAGACGAAGACAGAGTTTTCAAACTCAGGGCCATAGAATAATGTATCGACGAGCCTCTGTTGAGTAGCAGGTGAATTTGTCAACCCGAAGGGCATAGTAACAAATCTGAAAGTACCGCGATGAGGAATATAGAAAGCAGTCTTGTTCCTATCGTCTTCTGATATAGGAATTTGCCAGAAGGCTTTGGATAAATCGATGCTACTTAGATATTTAGCATTATTTAAATTATCCAAAATCTCAGATATATAAGGCAATTTGTAGGCATCCTTTTTAGTTACCGAATTCAATTTTCGGCTGTCTAGACAGAATCTAAGTTTTCCATCCTTTTTAGGCGTCAATAGAACAGGTGAAGACCATGGACTCTCACATTCTTCAACAACACCCAAAGATAACATTTCGTCCAGTTGCTCAGATAAAATACGTTGTTTCTCAGGAGAAACCCTGTAGTATCTTTGCCTAATAGGTAAGGAGTCACCAGTATCAATATGGTGCTTTACTAAGTTAGTTCTACCCAAGCCACGTTTTTCAGTTGAAATATTTTTAAACTGTTCTATAATGTTATCAGCTGTTACACGTTGAGCTTCAGTTAATTCATTATAGGAATGTACCACACTAGTAGTTTCTGACACTGTAGTTACTTCACTAATATTATTTGCGACATCATGAATAGAAATAGAATTATAAAACTTAGGAAATAGATTAAATTTTGTCCAAAAGTCAATGCCTAATATTAAAGTTGTTTTTACAGAAGGTACGACATAAGCTTTCAGTATATGGAATTGCTTTTCGAAAGTTACGGGTAGATGAATAAATCCAATAGATGCTAAATTCTGTCCACCGGCAGCTGTAAAAGTTTTAGCAGTGTCCTTGTGTAGTTCAAGGCCCAGTGAAACAAAATATAAATGGGAATTATTACCTAAGATAGTTACTGTAGAACCGGAATCAAGTAAACCACAGAGATTGGTGTCACGTACTTGGATAGTCGCGTACGGTCGCAGATCACCACTTGGTTTTTTATCGAAGATTGTTGTAATGAAATAGCTAGAAAAAAAAGTTTTGACTGTCAAAAGCCAGTCCTTCCAATCTTTTTCATCAAAGTTTTTATTTTTATTTGATTTAACAACCTTTTCACTACAGCAATCTTCACCAGCTAGTTTTTTTCTTCCGACTTAGAATGACATTTAGGGCAATTAGAGTATTTGACATCCTTTGTACCACACTTAAAGCAAATTAGAAACCTATCCGCCTTACACTGTTTCAAGGAATGTTCAGAATTACGACAGCGAGGACAATAAACCGGTTTAGCCTTAGAATCGGAAGTGGTAATAGCAGCTACATCTGGCTTATCTTTAGGCTTATAAGAAGTATTTGAATGATGTTTTGAGTTATTATTATACCTATGTTGATTGTAATAGTTCGATTTATTAGTGTTTTGTTCTGAAGATTTAGAAAATGCTAGGTCAGGAGCTAAAGTATCGGACGACACTCTTGGTGGTTCTCTAAATTGAGAAGTCAGAGACTGTATTTTCTCAAAATTCCTACATAGTGTTCTTAAGTTTTCCATAGTACTGATAGAATTTGTATTTGAAGCCAATACACTAGAATAACACGGTCTAATGTTATGCATTAAGATGTCTAGTTTCTCCTGTTCAGATATATTCTTAGTTAATCTCGAAAACAATTCAGACATTTTTGCAAAATAAATAGTTATGTTCTCCGTATCACCCTGTGTTCTGTTGCGTATCTCAGTCAATAAACGGTAGTCGTAGTCAAAGTGACTGAAATCCTCTATTAGCAAAACTATCAACTCATCCCAAGTAGTAACCGAATCTTTAATACTACGGTACCAATGTAACGCATCGCCTGTGAATATTTCCGTAGCATAAGTTAATAATTTAATAGAGGGTATATTGCGCGCAGTACTATACTCGTTTACTCTCTGCACGAAAGCGTGTACACAAGAGTTACCGTTATATTTTAGTTTTTGTAGTTCACCAATGTGCGAGCGGTCACAATACATCGATACGTTAGGTACGGCATCCACAGATGTTTGAAGACTCACGGCAGGCTCATAGCTAGGGTTGGCAGATTTATTAAGTGCATTTATTTTAGTCATTAGTGAAGTTAAATTTTTTGACAGCGATTTAACTTTTTCAGAGTGTTTGGGATCAGAGCAATCAATTCTTTTTATTCGGTGGTACAAATGATTACATAATGCTTTAGTACGTTCGAAAAGATTAACGTCAAACTTATCCTCTAATAATTTAACTCGAGTTGTAAGTTCGATCATAGAAACGCCAACGCCAGAGATATCGACATCAGGTTCGATTCCCGACTCACAAATATCAGAGGTAGGTATAATAGGTGTTAGTTTATTTATTTGTTTACGAAGTTCGAGTACGGTTGATGCAGGTTCTTCGCCTCTAATGAGCACTTCATACGTTAATTCGTTTTTGTTAAGAACGAAAAATTTAATAGGGTACGTTTCCATGTTTACCAGATGAATGAACGGTATTAATGAATGAATACAATGATAGAATAGATTATCAAGAGATATGTAGATAAATGGTGTTCTTTACAAATGTGCAAGTATACTAGCTACCTTTTACGATAGGTGACAAGAAGAAATGAGAGAAATAATAGAAAATAATGAAAATGAAAGAAATGATAACTAATAAATGAAGTGAAAACTAAGAAGATTTTAGCTATGCGAACTGTTACGTATAACAAAATTGCTCTTTAAAGTATAAGTAGTAAGTTATAATTATTCACACAAACATTTTTTTTTAACTAGTGTAGGTACTGGGTGAAAAAATTAACTAGTTCTAACTTTGTCACATTAAGCGAACGAGTTAATAGCACCAATACGTAACAGTTATCAATAACCAAACACTAATAGGCATAGAAATGGCAGAAAAAAAAGTGAGATAATTATGTAAGAAAGTACGTACCAGTTCGCTTTGCTGTAGATTGTCACCTTCACGTTCACAGCAACAATGTAGGTAGGTTGACCAATAGCTGTATTTCGGGGAAAAAAGAATCAAGACATGATTAGGCCACTGGAAACACACGTTAAGGGCGCCACTGTGACACTTGGCCCTGTAGCAAATAGCCCAGATGTAGTGCCCCAGATAGGAAGATAGGAAGAAATACAGCAGAAACTAGATTTTAGAAGTTCTAGGAACACCTTACAATAATAGCCCTTTTAGTAAAATACATGGAAACTTACCCTAGAGGGATTTCGCGACGTATTTATTAAAAATTATTTGGAGCGGCCGGCACAGCCGTCGCCTCAGTGCTCTCAAAACGACTGGTCATCGGCCCTAGCGAGCCCACCCGAATCGTAACTCCTCGGCTACGCTCGGCAAAGATCGTTTTAGCGTTGCGCGGGCGCATAGAAGCGAGGACCTTTACACTCGTAGGTTCCGTACAATAATATTTAGTTTTAATGATTATTTAAGTGTTAGGTTTACTTAATAATATTATAATAGGTTATTTTTTAAAGTTTTGTGTAAATAGTCTAGATTTTAGTGTACATAGATTTCTTATTATTTAGATTCCCTAAACTATACTCTTTTAAATTGTAACTTGCAAAGTGCAACGTTACAGTAACCCATGAAAGATGAGTCTACTTTAGCGAGTCTGAAACCTGGCTTAACTAGTTGGTCCCTATTTCTAGTACTGTAATTATGTCTGTCACCCCTTTTACTAAAAAGGTGCAGATTTTTTCTGACGTACATTATGTTTTCGTAGATGTATTGACAATGTACCGTCATGATGCCAATATCCTTAAACAGTTCCCTTAGAGAATCGCGCCTACGAAGATTATATACGGCTCTGATGGCTCTTTTCTGCAGAATAAATATAGACTCAATATCTGCAGCCCGTCCCCACAGCAAAATGCCATAAGACATTATAATATGAAAGTAACTAAAATAAACCAGTCTAGCGGTATCTACATCAGTATACTGACGGATTTTTCTAATGGCATAGGCTGCTGAACTTAGCCGCCCCGCAAGAGTTGTCAAATGAGAACCCCATTGTAGCCTTGAATCAAGCGTAATCCCCAGGAAAACCGTTTTATCTACGAATTCAAGTTTCTCTTTATTTAATATTATATCACAATCACTACTTTTAACATTCGGTAAAGCAAATCTTATGCATTTGGTTTTTTTTTCATTTAATACCAAATTGTTTGCTGTGAACCAATTTTGGACCTGAAGTAGGGCATTATTCACGTCATCTAGATTTTGGGACCGCCTATTTATCTTAAAAATTAGGGAAGTGTCATCAGCAAATAACACCATATTTTGAGGTTGGTTTTTCAGTAAATAGGGTAGATCATTTATATATACTAGAAAGAGGAAAGGACCCAATATTGAGCCTTGTGGAACCCCCATTTTTACTTTTAACCCCTGTGAATTAACACCATTTATTTGAACATGTTGTTGTCTATCATTCAAATAAGATTTTACCAAACTAAGTGCAAGTTTACCCAGTCCGTAATGCTAAGTTTCAAAAGTAATGTGTCGTGATTTACGCAATCAAACGCTTTGGAGAGGTCACAAAAAATTGCGTCTTGAGACTCTTCCCACGCAGTAAATATGTGCTTTAATAAGGTTACACCGGCGTCAGTTGTACAACGTCCCTCGGTGAAGCCATACTGTTGATCATGTAAGATTCTGTTGGTGTTAAAATGATAGAGCATTTGATTAAGCATTACCTTTTCAAAAACCTTGCTAAAAACTGGTAACACGGATACAGGTCTATAATTATTAGTATCTTTACTGACCCCGGATTTGAAAAGAGGTATGACTTTACTGTATTTCATTAAATCAGGGAAAACTCCTAAAATTAAAGCTAAGTAAGGGGCTATAGTCTCAAGTATGGATGTACAAACTTTGACAGACATTCCCCATAGATCTTCGGTTAGTTTGATTTTTATTTGCCGGAAAGTTTTAATAACAACCATAGGGTTAATGTGTTTAAATTTAAATTCAACCAGGCAGCCAGACACATTCGCCTTTAATAAACCAATTGAGAGTTCAGGTGAGGAAATAAGAGCCTCCGTTGTTTTTTGTGGTATATCGGTAAAGAACTTTACAAATTCTTGAGCTACTTCCTGATTAGAGCTTTTAGGACCACATGCTGTATCTAATGTGTAGCTAGTGTTACGTATTTTCTTCCTGTTAGTCTCGTTATTTATAACTTTCCAAACTGTCTTTATTTTATTTTCTGCTGTTTTGATCTTGTTGCTAATGTGCAGTGCTTTAGCAACCTTGCATGTATTTCTAAAAATGTTTGAATACTTAGCAACATACTTGTTAAAAGTTTCAGTGTTTATAGAAGGCTTAAGGCCATAAAGCTCAAATAGTCTTTCCCTACTTTTTCTGATACCTCTAGTTGCCCAATCACTAAATCTGAATTTAGGGCAAATACTTTTTGTCTTCTTTTCAAAAGTTTTATTGAATTCCGTGTGAACTATTGAAAAGAAACGATCATACAATTGATCTATATTAATATCATCAGGCCCATAACGCTTAACTTGTTCTGTAGCAAAATATTATACCTATTAAATCTGCTAGAAGTTATAGGTCTAAATTTAATTTGAACTTTTTGCGATGAGGGTGTATTACACCTGAAGGTTACAGTTTGTCCGCTATGGTCAGAGGGTAGACAATTTACTATTGCTTTATCTAAGTAATCACAATCGCAGAAAATATTATCTATACAAGTAGCAGAAGATGGAGTGACTCTAGTAGGTTCTGTAAAAGTGTTGGTCAAGTCAAATGACTTAAAAAGATTTAATAAGCGACTGCTATTTGAACATTCTTTTAAAATATTTATATTAAAATCACCACAAATAATTGTAGATTTATTACTGACTGCAAGTTTTGCCATCACATCTTCCATTATTGATTCAAATAAAGAAAAGTTTTGATAGTTTGGGGGTCTGTACACACACACAATTAATAATAATAACTTTATTTAAAGAAATCTTAGACATAGGTTACAAAATGTTTAACAGGCTAATTTAGGTCAGTATATATTATGTGGTGTAGTCATCTGTAGCCGAACTAGGCAGAGCCTGTATTTCGACTATCAGCGCCAAACCCCTCGAGTATTAAACATATAAAATTGCCAGTAACATTTCATTTGTTTCTTTTACAATATAATTTTAACAATTTATAATATATTTACTTACACTAAGTTTTTTTTTTTTTTTTTTAAACAAAAAAATAAAGAGAAAAACGTTTGTGTAGTGTTTGCATGCAGGGCCTCTTATTTGTGTAAGATGGGAATGTACGTGTCTGATGTGTAAGAGGATGTGTGTGGTATTGTCTAGTGTTCTGTTGTGAGTTGTGGTGTGAGTGAGTGTGCGCGCGTTTGTGTGTATGTTATGAGAGATGTATGTTATATTGTACGTATTACTATGGTTTTTATGTTATGATGCTATGTACAAAAGAAGTTCTGTCTGTTCGTAGGTAAGACTTTTCAGGTATTCGGTAAGTTTCTTCTTGCATTGAATTTTTGTTAACGGGTATATATTAAGAATTCTGTTTAACCTATTGTAAATTAATGGACCAATGGAGTGGGCAAAGCGTTGGCTAAATTTAGTTCTAGACTGCTTAGTTCTTTCGCATACAATGTCTTTTCTTCGTTTTTGGAGGAGTAGTGGGTTGTATTTTAATTTACTGTGTTGTAGGAGCGCAACGCTTAGTATGTATAATTGCCTCACGGTCATGACCTCCCATTTCTCGTATAATGTTGTTGTAGAGAATCGGATAGGCTTGAACGATGCAACCTTCAGTATTGCACGCTGGGCTACCTCAACAGACTTCAAAGTTGTTTTTGATGTTCCTCCCCAGGAAGATATACAATATGTAAGAAGCGATTGACAGAGAGCGTAGTATATCTGCTTCAGCAACTTAAAATCAGCAATGTGTCTCAGGTTTTTAAAAATATATATGAGCTTTCGTATTCTTCCGCAGAGCAGCCTAACATGTTCCTTAAAATTGAGATTGCTGTCTATGTTTACTCCTAGATATTTAATTGTATGCACGCGTTCCAGTGAAGGACACTTGCAGTTTCTTCCGGAGTGACACTCGTGGGACACGATATTTCGCACAATGCCATCTCCAGTTTCATTTCTTATGCTAAAGCAGATGTACTTGGTTTTGTCTACATTTAATGTAAGTATATTACTCTGAAGCCAATTTCTCACGATATCGAAGCCCCGCTGTGCAGCACCGAAAGCCTCTTCCCATGTATCAGCAGCAAAAGAAAGGGCAGTATCGTCCGCAAAAGATAAGATTTCACCATGGGTAAGTTCCAGACTCGTGAGACCATATATATACACAAGAAATAAACTGGGTCCCAGTATGCTACCTTGTGGTACGCCGTGAGTAATCTGGAGGTGAGAACTTTTACAATTTCCTACACGAACACACTGAGACCGGCCAGTCAGGTAACTATTAAAAAGTTGCAACTGTGTACCTCTAATTCCTAATCTTTCGAGTTTGTCCAGTAAGAGGGTTACAGAAATCGTATCAAATGCCTTTGCGAGATCTAGAAAGATAGTGAGGCATTTTTTCTTTTTATCTAAATTGGAAGTAACAAAATCTATGAGTTTATTTACGGCTTGCTCAGTTGATTTACCTTGTCGAAAACCATATTGGTTAGCTGAAAGCAGTTTATTTTTTTCTAAATATTTAACTAGCCGTGAATTTATAATTTTTTCTAGTATTTTTGATAGCGCTGGTAAGATAGATATTGGTCGATAGTTATTGATGCGATTTCTGTCCCCACTCTTATAGATTGGACAAACTTCGGCTTTTTTAAGGACGTCAGGGAACACTCCATTCTGCAGACAATCGTTTATGATCTTCGTAAGAGGTGGTACAATGATGTTTTTGTAGGTTTTTAGAAATTTATTACTGATATTATCTCCACCACTGGCACAGTCTGACTTTAGATCGAGGATGAGACGTTCTACCTCCTCTTCAGTTGTGTCTATGAGAGCAAATGAATGCGGACTACTGGTAGCTGTGTCTGCATTTGTTTGTCTATTGTTTACAGTATGCGAATTTTGCTGGTGTATTTTGTTTGCTAGTGAACTTCCTACGTTTATGAAGTAACTATTGACTTCACTCAATGAGTTTTCAGGAGAGGTCGATAGTGTCAGTAGTTCTTTCGGATGATTTGTTACTTTTGATGTATTTGTAATATCTTTTATGGCTTTCCATAGTTTTTTATTATCTTGTTGTGCATTTTGAAGTTGATTTTTTTCATACTCTATTTTAAGTTTTCTTAACAACGCATTGCAGAAATTTCTGTATCGCGTATATGTCACTTTTAAAATAAGATTTTCAGGAGCACGCTTTGATTTCAAGTGTAATTTATCCCTATTTCTAGTGCATCGTAGCAACCCCTGTGTCATCCATGGTTTTATGATTTTGTGACGTTTAGATATAGTAATATGTTTAGTAGTAATTACATGCTTATCTAGCTCAACACAGGACAGTTCAACGCAATGTTCAACCGAGAGACCTACTATGTCATTACGTTGCTTATATTTAAAACAATTTCTTATTAATATTAGGGAACCTCCACAAAGCATAGTTTTACGGTTAAAGCAGCTACCCACCATATAGTTCTCATAATTGATAAGCATTTGGTAATCCTTAAGCCAATGTTCAGTAAAACAAATAATGTCAAACTTACTATTTTCTAAAAACAATTCAATTTCTAATAATTTGGAAGAAATGCCATAATTTCAAAGTGTTCTGCTGAGGCCCTTTTTTACTAACTAATTGAGTGCAAGAAGATACGTTGGTAGGATTAACAATATTGTTAATCGTACCTCCTGTTGTCTCATTTCCTAGTTTAAATTAATTTTTGGAGTGAGGCTGGAGACACCCGTACCATCCTCAGACAACAAGACCCTATCACTAATACTAATATACCCTAATTGAGAATTCTCCACGGTGACACATGGATCCTCCTCAGTACAATGTTTGTAAACATTTATAGCACTAGTGCTATATTCACTTAGTCACCTGTATATTAGTATTACTACTATTAGTCGCAGTGTTAATAATAGAACTAAACTTAGACATACTATTTATGTCTGTGTGAATATTATAAGCTAATAGCCGAGCTATTTTGTGTCTACATCGAATAGGTAGATGCACCTTACCCCGTGTCGACTTTCTGTCACTATAGTGACCTACTAAAAAATGTACATGGTTATTTAACATATGTATATAATTGTTTTTTCTATTACCCAAATTTTCAAAAAATGGAAAACCACACAATATTATTTTGTTACAATTTAACTTCAACAACTCTGAAACACAGTCAGTGATGTCTTCCTTTTTAATCTTAGAACTATTACCAACACATATAGTAATGGTGGTACTAGGATCACAAACAGTCTTTGTTACTGATGCCATAATCTGTTTGTAGGTTGATCCTGGCATGCAATAATTTTGGGTACAATAACTCAGGTTATTACTGATTAATTTCCCTAACCCTCTACCTATACTATCAGAGAACATAACTGAAAGATTAGAACCGAGACTATTAGGTGAGACCAAATTACCTAAGTCAGGTATTGTATCTTGGGTGGAAATACAGTCCTGAGTACTCACAGCTAGGGACGGGTCCTCCGTTGCCTCAAGCTGGAGGGCATCATTGCTGGATTCCCTCTGACAAGTACACTGAGTGTTGCTGAGAGTCAGCGAGTCCACTTTGTCTACCAATGCATTTGTAGCAAGAATATGCTCTTTAATTTGATCCACTTAGACGAGAGTATGACGGTCTAGCGCGGCCATATTGGACAAAAACAGGAAAAAATTGTCTTACAGATTTTCAGTTGAAGGATCGTTACAGGCTGAAAAATACAGACACGAAAAAATAAGTAACAGTTTTAGATGGACCATATACTCGTCGAGTATATGGCAATTATATACTAACAGTCACAGCAACAGTTTTCGTGTAATTCAGCCTGTAAGACCTTTCATCCAGACACTTTTGGAAAAGCTGTCCGGTTTTATGGAAATAATTTCCACATTTTAATAAAGATTTTCGTTGTTTCTATGTCTGTACATAAATAACGTTATGTAGAATTGTGGCGATGTATATAATGTATTTAAACATAAGCTCAAAATAGTAATTTGCAGAAAGATTGTACATTTCCATAATCAAATTTTCATTAAAGTTTTCCGAAATCAGGAAGCAAAATCAGGGTCCTCGTTACAGTAAAGTTCTGAAGTACCTTAATAAACTCGACTTTTCTTAGAATCGTAGTCATCAGTACGGCAATTAAATATGTATAAGTAAACAGTGAATAAGTAGTGCGCGAATTAATCCTGAAATCGCTTCCTGTACAGTCATGAAAGTTAAATAAGTGTCTTATTTTTCCCAGTAACCCCTATCCCCCCTCGTTAGGTCAACGCCCTGAGATAGCGAAGAATGCTCAGCTACAGCTAGTTAATTAGGTGTAGGACGTCAGCGCCGTCTGGCGGCGAAGTATAGTACAAGCGTGCGCCCGGTAATAATAGGGTATAGGCAGAGCACCAGGTACACGTATCCACGCCATCAGCGGATTACGCCCGTCCGGCACATTTTATGGTCCTATCGAGCCGGATTATTCTCGCGAATCTCAGTGCGTCGAAGTGTCGATACCTATGTGAAAGTGAATCGAAGTTATATACATTCCAAAAACTTAAGGTTACACAAGTCAGTCATTCTTCCATACAAACGTAGTCTGGTGATTACTCATTTGTTTGACGGTGTAGGTTCAAAATTAAAAATTGTATCAACTGATCTTTTCATTATCTAGGCCTGTATGGAAGCAGAATTGGAAAAAAAATATTGGTTTGGAAGTTATGAGCGTCGAAACTTTCATATTTCAACACTAATTTTAACTCATCTTTGGGCGTAAATAAATGACCTAAGTAGTATGAAAATGGAAAAACTAAAACCATACAAGCATAGATAATTTATTCAAAAGTTGAAATAATTTTATTTTGAACAGATACATCCAATAGATTTTTCATGATATCCCTATTCCCAAAGGTCTACATAAAAAATTTCGCGCGCCCGTTTTCGTTGTAAATCATATTGCATTTCGCTACAAGTTGCCACCCCGGTCAGTGGGGACCGGGGAAGCGCGCAGCGCGTGTGTATGCGCAGTGTGTGTGGGTGCACACAGTCATGCTCACTTTGTTAGTTGCCGCCCGGCACGTGCTGTCGTACTTACGAGTATACTATTTTATAACATTGAACTCTGGCTTGAATTTTGGATACCGATATTTCTTTATTGATAGTTTATGTTTATTATTTTGAATTTGTTTCAAATTTTACTGACCCTGGCATTGGACTTTGCGATTCCAATTTGATAGTGATTTACGCTTGGATTTTTATTGTTTATGACGTAACATCACGCCTGTATGCTTTGAGGGGGTACGCAGATTTGTGCAATACACCCAGATTTCGAAAGTTAGGTACCTATGTTTGCGGATGGATGGACAGAGATTTTGTTGGCATGTCAGAAGTATTGTGAGAGCAATTTATGAATGTGTGAACCTTTACTTTGTTATTTTGTATATTTTAATGTTATCTCTTACTCTTTTAGTTCTAATTTTAGTTACAGTAATTGGTTTAAATACAACCGTTGTAAGTAGATAAATAAATGTTATGTTTCATTTATAGTGGATAAGCCTGTTACCATAACATGTATTGTTAATAATGTAGGTATAATAAATATTTATGGCGACTTGTTTGGGAACGACTACCACCATCAGCCTCTTCCCAACTATGTTGGGGTCGGCTTCCAGTTTTACCGGATGCAGCTGAATACCAGTATACATGGAGTATCTGCCTATCTGACCACCACAACCCAGTTAGTAACGTGTAATACGATACCCCTTGGTAAGACTGGCAGTCAGACTTTTAGGGCCTCTGACTACCTAACGACTGTCAAAGATCTACAAATGACAGCCGGGACCAACGGCTTAACGTGCTTTCCGAGGCACGGAGGAAACTCGGTATGTAATGGGTGGTCACCCATCCACAGATCAACCTAGGCAAGCACGGCTTAACCTAACGATCGACCTGAGCGGCTGTTATTATTTAGCCACGAGCTCCGCTTGTTTGGGAACGACTAAAAATGGAAAAATAAATACCTAAGTAATAATATTTTTTGCAAAAAATAAAACAGACTTAAAAAAAAAACACAAACATAAAAAACAGTTTGATTGATTTGGTGTTTTTGTCACCGGCTTCTGAAGCAAAAGTTATTTTTCACCTTTTTGTTTTTCTTTTTTTTAATTCTGTGATAATTTCTAAACTATTCAATCAAATGTTAAGGTGTAAAAGACAATTTTAATCTAAATTCAATTGTCAAGATAATGGACATACTTATTTGGATAAGGATTAATACTTCAAATAAGGTAGGTACCTACGTTGTCCTCGAAGCGGCGATCGGCGGCGGCGACCTCTCGCGTCCGGCCCTGGTGCAAGCCATGGTCCGAAGCGAGACGGAATGGGACGCCGTCACCTCCTTCTGCGAAGCAGTAATGCTAGAGAAGGAGGTGGCGGAACGTGAGAGGGAGAGAACCTCTTAACGTCCCGGCTGCCGTGGGAGACGCCCCGGGCGTCGGGGGCCACCACCACGTGGCCCCCGGCCACAGTAGGCGCGGGCCTGTGGACGGTGGGCTATGGGCTAGCCCGCCGTCCGTCCGTCTCATGACGACAGGCCGTGTCGACGGCGCGTTCGTGTTCCACGCGCGCCTCAAAGAGAGTCAGCAAAAGGGAAGGGGTCCGTAAGGACCGATGCCTGCCGGGGTTGCGGGACTGTTCGAAAGAGATACCGTGGCCCCGGAACACAAAGGGCGATGAAGGAACATGGATGGGTTTTAGTCAGTAAAAGTCTGACACTCCCTCCTGCTCCGCCCAGAGCGGGAGGAGTTATTTGATGATTTCCCATCCGAAAAAAAAAAGGTAGGTACCTACGTCATATTTTTAAATAAAATTTCAAAGATAAAAATGGTTACTTAGGTACCTACTTTACTCTTTGTCTGGATAGAAGGTCAACCTATTCATACACGAAATATTTTCAGAGAATCATCCAACAGCTATAACGAAGCCATAGCAACGAAATATTTTTTTTACTGAGTAGGTAGGTAGGTACCTATATTTAAAAAATCTCTACTTGACCCACACAATAAATAGGTGCTGGCTCTATATTTTAACAACATCCATTACGCTAGTTTACTACAATACTACGTCAGCGGCACAATGCCTATTGTTGATAAATGTATAATAAGACAATATTACAGACCGCTATTGTAAATAAATAAACAGCCAATAAACAATTTACAAAATAACATAATTTTTTATTTGATGAATCAACAACAAGACTCACAGTCACATCAAAGTCACGCTGTCTAAAAAAGCAATTATCCTGACCCTGGCTGTACTAATCAGGATTCGCCTGTGTTTTAATTATAGGTAACTAGCTGGGCTAAGTAAATACCTAGGTATTTAACATAAGTAGTAACATAGTTGCACAACCTATAAAAACAAGTATAGAAATAAAGTCATATCACAATGAAATTATTTTTTAAACTAAATAACAATATCTACCTACATTACTACCTACCTACATTGTTCTACTTATATTCACATTTTCGCAAGCGAACTCATTGCCACGTCTCGCAAAGTCGCGGGTAAGTATCTACCTATTAGGAATATTATAGGATGTATGTAGGAGCTTGTCCTTTCATAATAACAACTAAATTGGGTGCATAATAATTACGTTTCACTGAGTGATTGTCCTATGTTGTAAATTCCAACACCTATTAGTTTGAGTTTATGTTTTCCTTCAAACATAAATCGCATAATACGCCAGCACGTGCCAACGATGATACTACACAATGGCACCCGCGCCGCGCGCCGCCGTAACAATGTCGTCCCGTCTTCAATGAAATTGCGCATGTATGCGTCACTCAGCGTTAGGAGTGTGTATGTGTACGCGCAGTAGCTTCCTTCTGCTCTTTACAGCGTCTATCCCTTTCGCTCGTGATGTCGGATGAAATAGCATGCATTTTAACCCCGCCCACCAACTAGTTCGTTCCGCTAACCTGATCGTTCTTTTTTTTTTTTTTTTTTTCGGATGGGAAATCATCAAATAACCCCTCCCGCTCTGGGCGGAGCAGGAGGGAGTGTCAGACTTTTACTGACTAAAACCCATTCATGTTCCTTCATCGCCCTTTGTGTTCCGGGGCCACGGTATCTCTTTCGAATAGTCCCGCAACCCCGGCAGGCATCGGTCCTTGCGGACCCCTTCCTTTTTGCTGACTCTCTTTGAGGCGCGCGTGGAACACGAACGCGCCGTCGACACGGCCTGTCGTCATGAGACGGACGGACGGCGAGCTAGCCCATAGCTCACCGTCCACAGGCCCGCGCCTACGGTGGCCGGGGGCCACGTGGTGGTGGCCCCCGACGCCCGGGGCGTCTCCCGCGGCGGCCGGGACGTTGAGAGGTTCTCTCCCTCTCACGTTCCGCCACCTCCTTCTCTAGCATTACTGCTTCGCAGAAAGAAGTCCAGTCCCATTCCGTCTCGCTTCGGACCATGGCTTGCACCAGGGCCGGACCTTGCACCAGGGCCGGACACTCACCCCCCCCTGCGGTCATCAACAGTACAGATAACCAGAGACAGGCACCATCGTTACATCCTACAGTTCCTACAGAAAAAAATGTGCAAGGCAATATAGAACCAACACAGAAGATCAGAGACAACAGGGGGGGAGATTTACTACGTCCATTCATTACGGAACTTACGTCCGCCATAGCGTCGCTAGCCGACAAGAAAACAGATACAGGGACATCAAATCAACTCTCGGCGTCGAAGATCATCATGACCCTACCGAATTTCAGTGGGTCACATACAGAATGGCTTTCATTCCGCGCCATATATGATACGACTCGGGCGTATTTCAACGATGTCGAGAATACAGCAAGACTCAGGAGGTGCTTACATGGAAGAGCATTGGATACAGTGAGTTCAGAGCTCATAGGACACGCAAGGCCAGACGACATCATGAGGGAACTAGAGCTGCAGTTCGGCCGTCCAGATTCGATAGCACAGGCCGAAACAGAAAGGCTGAAAGGATTGCCACGCTGCAGCGAAGCACCTAAAGATATCTGCACGTTCGCCAGCCGGGTCAGAAGCGGCATAGTGACTCTGCGAGCACTAAAAAAGGATTATTACCTCGTCAACGCTGAGCTAATGAGAATCTTAACAGAAAAGCTGCCGAACTCCCTGCGGGTACGTTGGTACAGAACCTTCACAGACAAGTACCAGTCAGTGCCAGATCTGTCTCTTTTTAGCGAGTTCATCATAGAACAAGCTCGCTACTGCAGTGCCTTCGCTCCACCTGAGAACATCCACTCGACAGAAAATCCGGGAAAGCGGGTTGTGCAAAGAGCACATACGACCACAGATAAACCGACTTCGAAATGTCGAATCAGTGAAAAAGAAGGTCATCAAGAGTCTGATTGCAAGAAGTTCAGAGAGGCATCCAACAACAGCAAGTGGGAACTAGCAAAGAAGCACGGCCTCTGCTTCCGCTGTCTGCGATGTCGTCGCAACAACCATAAGTGCCAGCCGAAGAAATGAGAAATACAGGGGTGCAAAGCCACGCATCATAGACTGCTGCACTTCGTCGGGAAGACAACGGAAGAGGAGCCGAAACAGGAAGCTTCACACGAGATAGTCGCCAGTTCGCGAACAACAGCCAGACAAGCGTACCTCAAGATGGTACCAGTACGAGTCGTCGGACCGGCGGGAGAAGCATCTACGTTCGCTTTCCTCGACGATGGATCAACAGTTTCGCTCATCGATGAGGAAATCGCGGAGCGAGTTGGAGCGAGGGGCCGCATCGAACCCCTGAAGATAGGCGCCATTGGAGACACCGTGATCGACACTCCCATGTCAAGAAGAGTAACAGTAACACTCTCCAGCCAGGTGAAGGACAAGATGCCCTTCAGAGCGCGCACCATACCGAAGCTCAACCTCGCAACGCAGACGGTCAGTGAGGAAGACATCGCTCACTGCAAACATCTGGATGACCTCAGGCAACAGTTGACATACAACAGCGGCGCGCCGAAAATACTGATAGGCCAAGATAATTGGCACCTCTTGCTAGCCACCGAGGTCCGCAAAGGGCCCAAGAACCAGCCAGTCGCCTCACTTACGGCACTGGGCTGGACTCTACACGGCGCGCAAACCAGAACACTGGGTCACCAAGTGCATTTCGTCAACAGACTCACAGCAAACGAAGAAGACCTCGACGAACAGTTGCGCGAATTTTTCGCGCTTGAATCACTGGTCATTAACCCCCGCAGACCAGACTCCGACCCGGAACAGAAAGCGGAAGCCATATTGGACCGTCATGCCAGACAGACAGAAGACGGCCATATAGAAACAGCGCTGCTCTGGAAAAGCGAAAATATCGAAATGCCAGACAGCTACGGGACAGCACTCAACAGGCTCGTCTCAACAGAAAAGAAGCTCGATAGCAAGCCTGCTCTTCGAGACAGATACACAGAACAGATGAACGCGTACATCAGCAAGGGTTACGCCGAAAGGGCGCCCAAAACAAGTACAGTTGGTAGGACTTGGTACCTACCCCATTTCGACGTGTTCAATCCGATGAAGCCGGAGAAACTCCGAATAGTTCACGACGCCGCAGCCAAATCAAGAGGGATGTCATTGAACGACTTCCTACTCACGGGTCCAGACCTACTACAGTCGCTGCCCGGCGTCATGATGAGATTCCGCCGACATCCGATAGCAGTCGCAGGCGATATAGCAGAGATGTTCATGCAGGTGAAGGTGCGTAAACAGGACAGAGACGCCCTTCGTTATCTTTGGAGAGGCGATAGACGAGAAGGCGCCCCTGAAAAATACCGCATGACGTCAATAATTTTCGGCGCTGCAAGCTCACCGTGCACAGCCATATACGCGAAGAATTGGAACGCGAAAGGATGACTACCTAGATAGTTACAGAACCGTCGAAGAAGCGACGAAAACGGCAACAGCGGTGAAGAACATTCACCTACAGGCGAAGTTTGAGCTCAAAAAATGGGTGTCAAACAGCACAGAACTAATAGAAAATATAGACCCGACACAGAACAGGACTGAAGAAGTCAACATCGGGAAGACAGATACAGAAAAGATACTCGGTCTGATATGGAAACCGAGTGAAGACAGGCTAGGCTTCAACCTCACGCTCGCACGATTACCGAGCGGAATCCTGGATAAAGAGG
Organism: Xestia xanthographa; assembly: GCA_905147715.2. NCBI lineage: Eukaryota > Metazoa > Arthropoda > Insecta > Lepidoptera > Noctuidae > Xestia > Xestia xanthographa. The sequence goes on from LR990671.1 coordinate 10,869,557, forward strand.
CGCCAACGAAGAGAGAAGCACTCAAGATCGTCATGTCATTGTACGATCCGCTAGGCCTCGTCTCCCCAGTAACCATTCGAGCCAAAAAGATACTTCAGGAGGCTTGGAGGCGAGGAACCAACTGGGACCAGGTGCTCGAACCCGTGGAGCCCAGTGGAGGAATTGGGTGCAACATCTACGACAGCTAAAAAACGTCAGCCTACCGAGGTGCTATCCAGGATACAGTGAAGCTCTAGAAATAGAAGTCCACGTATTCACCGACGCGAGTGAGATGGCATATGCGACAGCGGTCTATTGGAGATCGACAACAGCAGATGGCAAACAGCACGTCACCCTCGTCATGGCAAAGGCGAAGGTGGCACCGATTAAGCTACAATCGATACCGCGCCTCGAACTACAGGCCGCGGTGTTGGGAACCCGCGTAGCAGCAGCCGTCATAAAAGAGCACAGCATCAAACCCGCATCAGTGACATACTGGACAGACAGCAAGACCGCCCTCACGTGGATACGAAGAGGATCGCGGGTATATAAACCGTTCGTAGCCCACCGCATAGCATCAATAGAAGAAAACAGTAAAGTCGAAGACTGGCGATGGGTGCCCACGAAAATGAATATAGCAGACAGCGCTACTCGCGACGTACCGCACCACTTTGACTCGAGTCACGAGTGGTTTCGTGGACCTGGTTTCCTGTATAACGAACCATCCACATGGCCAAGAGAAAAACCTCCAATCAACACAGAAACAGGGGAGGAAAGAACACGTCATACAGTCACCGAGAGCAAGGGCAACCTAACAGGCCTATCGCTAACAGAAGTGGTTCCGGATCCGATACGATTCTCGAAGTGGGAGAGACTACTTCGTGCTACAGCTTGCGTTCTACGCTTCATAGATCTCTGCCGAAAAACGAAAGAGAAAACGTTCTACAAACGAACACAGAAGAACGCCGAAAAGGATCCGGACTGGAGAAAACAGAAGAAGGCGACCACCCTTCCCAAAAAGACGGCGAAAACAACCAGCACTCAAGTCGAGGGATATCCCCTAGAAGCGGAACTTCTCCGAAGAGCAGAGACATTACTCATACAGGTCTCACAACAACAGTCGTTCGCTAAGGAAATAGCGAATCTACAGCAAGGGAAGTCCGTGGAAAAAGACAGTCGACTGAAGCCACTCCGTATAGAACTCACAGAAAAAGTTATACGACTGAAAAGTCGTATCGCCGCCGTCACAGAAATAGCCGATGATGCGAAGCGACCACCCATATTGGACGGTGACCACCGCATCACCCAGTTGTATATAGACTGGACACACAGGAGCCTACAGCACAGCGGCACAGAGCTCACCATCAACGAGGTGCGACAACACTATTGGGTCATCAGAATGCGACCCACAACAAAGAAGATACTGACACAATGTCTACAGTGTCGTATTCGCAAGGCGCAACCATCCGTGCCTGCGACCGGCGACCATCCGAGAACGCGCCTAGCTCATCATCAGAGGCCGTTCACCTATACAGGGCTTGATTATTTCGGGCCATTGTCAGTCACAGTTGGTCGACAACACCAAAAAAGGTACGTAGCCCTATTTACGTGTCTGACCACCAGAGCCGTCCACCTCGAAATCGCCGCCAGCCTCAGCGCAGACTACGCTGTACTGGCATTGCGCCGGTTTGCTGCGCGTCGAGGCTGCCCTGCCGAGATCCACTCCGACAACGGCACCAACATGCACGGTGCCGACAGGGAGCTCCGAGACGCCTTCCGATGGGAGGCCAGTCGCCGTGGCATCGTGTGGCGCTTTATAACGCCCTCAGCGCCCTTCATGGGGGGCGCCTGGGAGCGCCTCGTCCGCTGCGTGAAGACCAAAATTATCCTTGTGAACCGTGCTTCATTATTTTGTCAACGTAAATTCGTTTTGGAATCTCGAAGTTGCAATATTTCGCCCGTGAAAAAGTAGTTATTTCCGTTGTGAACGATGGCGGCCGTTTGGTGCTAAATTAAAAAGTATTACGTGTATATTTTGATCCAAAAGTGTGTAAAAATGGTGGAATAGTTAATAATTAGTATACTGATAAATAGTTATACGCAATAACAAGTGGTTTCGTGACGATTCAGTGCTTTTTCGCAATGTTTCCAACGGATTTTCTGTCGTGAAACAACCGTGACACGTGACCGTGGTTCGTACAGACGTCGATACGTAACGTAAAATAAGTATTTTTATTGTTTTCTGGTGTTTTTGCTTGTGATGGTCAATGAATGCTGTAATCGTTTTATTTTAAGTTCGCGCATGAAGCTTGCACTAAAACATGGTATTATTATTCCGTGATTGATATTTTCGACTGTCTTGGTATGGGCATGTGATGAGAAGGGAAGAATCGCATGTGACTAAAAGAGTGATGAATATAAATGTGGATGGATGGAGAGCGAGAGGAAGGCCAAGGAAAAGATGGATGGATTGTGTGAGGAATGATATGAGGGAAAAAGGTGTAAATGATTGCGTGACGGTTGACAGAGGAGAATGGAAGAAGAAAACGTGTTGCGCCGACCCTAAGTAACATGGGATAAGGGCAGGAAGATGATGATTGATATTTTCGTAATAAAAATTTCATTTATTTTCGTAAAACCACGTACGTAGGTACAGATACCGGCACGGTTCTTGAGCGCTCGGCGGAAGAGTGGGGATCGCTTTGCGCATCGTGCACCTATACGCGCCCCACTTCATACCACCAAAGGGACCCAATAACTCACTTTTGCGCAGGTGAAGGTCAGCGCTCAAGAACCGTGCCGATGATTGTACCTATTTAGAACGACGCTATTCACGTTTGAGAAATCTAGATTTCAGTAGTTTTGTTAGTACCTTTTTGTCGTTTTTTTTTCAAATTCATTTTTTTTTTCATATTTCGTAAAATCACGCACCTACCTATTTACAAATATGCTATTCACGATTGAGAAATTTAGATTCGCGTTGTTTTGTGAGTTTGGACTGTTTTTTTTTTTTTTTTCGTACGCGATTGTGTACCTTATGTAGAGCATGTCAAGGTTCAATTTCCTATGCATACATTTTTTGCGGCTTACTCTCATGTCGCTACATTGCGCTAAAATTTTCTGGTGAAGGAATACGCACGCGCATGCACTGCACCAATTTATTGTCATTCAAAAGTAGTTGAAATTAAAATACATTAATTTATTTTAGTGACCACGAGTTTATAGATTTTGACGACTCCCCGGACTATGTACCGGAGGAGGTCGGTCGCGGGCGTGGTCGCGGGCGCGGTCGCAGCCGCGGCCGCGGTCGTGGACGCGGCCGCGGTCGTGGACGCGCCCGCAGCAGTCGGGGCGGCAGCCGAGGCGGTGCCGGAGACCAAGCGCCGTAAGTATCGTTGTGATCGTGCTTCTTACTTTCGTAAAAATACGTACCTACCTATTTTAAGACCTTTTTACTTATTTTAGTGGAGAAGAAGGCGTAGGTCGCGGCCGCGGTCTTGGACGCGGCAGCCGGCGTGGTGGACGAGCTAGAGGCAGAGACCAACAGCCGTATGTATCGTTGTGATTTTATTTTTATTCTTCTTCTAGCCAGACAATAAATACGGATTTTTATTTTAGCACCGGCCTCGAGGAAGCGAGGGCGGCTATAGCCGCTGAGAAGAAGATGATGGCGTCCATGACGCCAGCAATGAAGAAAGAACATTTGAAGCGGATGCGGGAGGACTTGGGTGCCCGGATGTTGCTGCCGGGAGGACCCGAACCAAAGAGGGGACAAAAGTAAGTTTTTTTTATTTTTATGTTTCCGTTCATGTCTTAATCTGTTCTGTGTTCAATGTTATTTGAAAATTTAATTTAGAAGCCAATCGCCGCAACGCGGCCCCCGGATTTACGTTCCGGGGGTGCAGCCGCCGGCAGAAGAGGACGACGGGGAGAAGACGCTGGTGTCACGGGAGCCCCAAGCTGGTCCTTCTGAGGTGGAGGCCCTTGGAGGACCTAGGGAGGCCCGTGCAGGTCCTTCTAGGGGGGAGCCCCTAGTAGAACCTTCACGGGAGCCCCAACCTGGTCCTTCTTGGGCCTCCCCAGAAGGACATTGGGAGCCCCGTGCAGGGCCCTCATGGGAGCTCCCAAGGTTCCCGGACTTGCCAGCGCTGCAGGAAGGACAAGAAGTTGTTGCTGAATGCTGATCCACTCTTCCTTTTTCCTATTTCTAGGCTGTGTGCGTCCTTCAAATAAATGTTTTGTTTCAGTCTCTGAAGATGGATCCGGTGGTACGTCGCCCTCAACAATTGATAGAAATTATTAGAGATGCTGATACTATCTCCATAAGCTCGACGTCGTCTCATGATAGCGACTGGTTCCCTGGTCGCCTATCGACAGACCTGAGCCTGGAGACTGCATCTCTAACCCCTATTAAGAGGGGTTATTTTTATTAATGACGTATCGAATGGAGAATGAAGTCAGTTATAGAATATCCCCTCTTATCACACACACACTTGCTTTATTTATTACAACTAGATAATTATTTACACAGAGCTGCAGGGAGTAGCTGCAGAAGTCGACGTCCGCTCCGCACCAGCTCAGCCAAAGCGGAGGACGATCGGTAAGTTTTATACTACATAAATATAACAAAGCTAAAGCTTTTGTTATATATTGTGTTATATATTGTGTTATATGTTGTGTATTTTTTTTATTTAAAGCGTTACAAGACCCCTCCCTGGAGCAAGTCACGACCGGCTGGCTCGAGGAACTGGACAGCGACGACGACGACGATGACATTAACACTGCATTTAACACTGACATCGACACATTCCAGCTGATCGGACCTTCTGTTCGATCAGCTTCCAATGATGTTTTATCAACGGCGATTATGACAACTGATCAGTTAGAGTTCTTAGAGCGCGAGGACGTCCTTAATGACGAGGCCTTGCGTAACATGGCCCCGGCGTCCGCCTACGACTTTTCGTGGGGGAACGACGAGGCCGTGTTCCAAGGCCAACCCGAGGTGTTCACTGGCACACCAGGCCCCACTTTTCCCATGACCGACCAGACGTCCATACTCGACGTCTTCCACAAGTTGGTCGACGTCGAGTTTGTTGACATGCTGGTCGACGAAACTAACAAATACGCTACACAAAAACTGAACAAAATGACTGCACAACACACACTCAAACGAAACTACTACTATAACTATTACTATATACCTTCCATAAAACTTAAGTAATAGCAGTGCGACGAAGTTATAAACTTACGAGAACAGTGTATCAAAGTTAAATACTCAAAGCTTGTGTCAACAGTGCGTCAACGTTATATACCAAGCTTATGTGAACAGTGCTTCAACGTTATACATAAAAAGGCTTATGTACACTGTAACAGACGCCGAGCTCCATTGTATCACTAGGAGATAACTAGCTAAGATAAGGATTAATAAAGTAAAAGACAGGCCCGCACAAGGCGGGAAAAAGGTGTAGACTTTATTAAAACCACATATCATGACATACGATTGCCTTATATGGTAGCGAAACTGACGGTTTCATAACAAACCAAAAACGTTACCATATAAGGTAACAAAATCATCATTTCGCGTGTTGTGGGCGGAGCCTCCGACAAGTCAAAACTTGACCGACCCGCAGAAAGATGGGAAAGTCCATTATAGAGGGAACGATTAGCCAAAAGGGTTGAGTACAACGAGGCCCCGCCACTACTTGCGACATGATGTTTTGATATAAAGATAGGCGACTAAAGTCAGTCGACAGTTTTATATTTTTACAGTGTTCTATTTACAAGTGTCTAGTTTTAAGTGTTTATTGTGAGTCCCACGAGCCCTAAGTATATTATGTTCTTGTGATTATTATGTTCTGACTATATTCTTTGTGATTATTGTGTACTTGTGTAAATCAGTTTAATGTGCCCGCTCTAAAATGTAGACGAAGTAATTAAACAGTGTTAAACCATCGAAGAGTTTTGATTGAAAGTAAATCCCATAGCCACCTGAGCTATCGAAGAAGGGAACAATAAATAAAATACAGTCCACCCAGAACAGCTGGTCCATACGAGCCGGATAAGTGAAAAAAGTGCCGATAACAAATACATAGCGCGTAAATAAGTGTTGTGAGCGGTTACATAAAACTGTAAGTACTGAACAATAATAACTTATGTGTATCGCGAGTGAATAAAGTGTTGTAATAAGCAAAGTGGTGTTCTCTGTGTCGAAAATCGCGATCATAGTGCGCGTTAAGGGGACCGGCAGAACCGTGGGACTCACAGTAAAATAACAAGTGTAAATAAGACTCTGTGCGCGTGTAACAAGTGACCGTCGCGTAAATAGTAAATACGTGTAGTAAATAAGCGCGCGCTATACACAGTGCGCCGCGTCTTTCGTCGGAAGTATATAGTGTCGTCGCGGTAAATAGGGCTAGTCGTAAAATAATAACGGTGTCAAAGTGCGCGTAAAGTGTAACGTCGTAGGAAACGAATCTGGACAAGTCCAAACCGAGCTACAAACTGTCGTGCGCCGCGCTCCCCGCTCAAAGTCAAGTGCAGTTGGCCACCAGTTTGAAAGATGGTGATCACCCGAAGCCAAGGTGATGCTGCAGAGGCAGAGGACCAGAGGCGGGCCCTACAGAAGAGGGCAGAGGAGCAGAGGGAGGCAGTTCTTCGCCAAGAAGCGAAACGGGTTCGAAGAGAGAGACTACGGAGGATTTCACTAGACCCGCCAGAATCACCAGTTATAACAAGTGACCAAAGTACTATTAACTTACGACTAAATACCGCGCCTCTTACGACGTTGGACACGGCCACGGCGGGACCATCATCGGGACTTCTACTGAGTGAAGACCATGGACCACGAAGGAGGTCACCCGCCAGGTCAGAGAGGTCACAGAGGTCACAAAGGTCAACGAATAGTTTTACAACGCGCATAAGGCTAGCAGAGTTAGAGGCTGCAGAAAAGCTAGCAGCCATACAAAAGAAGTCTCTTGACTTAGAAGCAGACTTAGTCAAGAAGAGGCTAGCCGCCGAAATGTCCGTCATACAGGACGAACAGGAGAGCCTGCGGGACGAGCCCCTCGTTTCCCAGGAGGAAAGCCACCACAGTCGAGTGGACGAATGGCTTCATACGAACCCCCTCAGAGCACGGGGGGAGGGGGGCACGGGAGCCCCTCGGGAGGACCCAAGACGTATTAAATTCGACATGCCACGGGGAAGGTCGCCGACACCGACGAGGCACGGGAACAGCATCGACAACTTGGCAGCGACCTTAGAAAGGATGGCAAGACCCCGACTACGGCATACGGATTTACCAGCGTTCTCCGGTGGTGTCAACGAGTGGCTGCCATTCAAAGCGGCCGTGAACGACACTACAAATATGTACAACATATCGCCTGCAGAAAACATACAGCGGTTAAGAAGCTGCCTTAAAGGGGAAGCAAGGGAGGCGGTGTCCGCCCTCCTACAAACCGCTACAGATCCAGAGATCATCATGAAGACACTCGAACAGTGTTTCGGCCGACCGGAAGTACTAATCGATCGCGCTATCGACGAACTGAAGAAGATGACGAAGCCCACTGCATCAGCCGCGGACCTGAATAATTTCGCCATCAAAATACAGAACACAGTAAGCATGATCAAGTCGGTCGACCGAAGAGGATACCTGTACAACCCATTGTTGACACGCGAGGTACTGGAAAAATTAAGCCCGCACATACGGTCAAGATGGTGCGACTTTGCCTACGACAACGACGACACAACGGAGCCGGAGATAGTGATGCTGTCTCGTTTTCTGATGCGGGAAGCGGACAGGGCGTTAAGATACACATACGCCCCACCTACCAGCGCCGCGCCCGCCAGCCAGAAGAAGGAAACCAGGCAGCCAGTAACAGCGAAGAAGGCCAGCCCCGTCTACACAGCCGTCGAAAATCAAGAGGAGAAAGGTCAGTGCCCCAACTGTAAACAAGACCATGTGCTACCAAGGTGTCCGAAGTACAAGGGCATGAGTGTCGACCAGCGGTGGGAGTACCTGAAGGCCAACGGCATGTGCTTTCGATGTGCCGAGAAGAACCACAGGCGGTATAGCTGCAAGGCCAAGGCGTGCGGCGTGAACCAGTGCCGCCGACCTCATCACGCCTCCCTCCACCAAGAGAGGGTGGCAAACAAGGAAGAAGCGACGACCGCGAAATCTACCGCAGAGCCCAGCAAGGAGGAAGCAGTACTGTCGGTGGCAAGCAAGTCCGCCGCCGGCTCAAAGGTGCTGCTGAAGATGTGCCCCATCATAGTCACCGGGTCACGGGGCGAGGTCAAGACGTACGCGTTGTTCGATGAAGGAGCAACCGTCACCCTCATTGATGAAGACCTGGCGACCAGCATCGGAGCAAAGGGAACTTCACGCCCGCTGCGCATACGCGGCGTGAACATGTCTTCAGAGGAGCGGGACAGCAGAGCGGTACGGGTGCAAGTCAGAAGCATCCGGGAAGACGGCCAGTCGCACGAGCTTCAAGCAAGAACCATCAAGGACTTGAGGCTCCACCAACAAACCATCCCAGACAACCTGCTGGATCACGAACACCTGCGAGACCTGCCGAAAGAAGAAGTTTGCTACGAGCAGGCCCGCCCCGGATTCTTGGTGGGCACAGACCACTGGGAGTGTATAGTGACCAGGGAACTCCGAGTCGGCGGCCCCAATCAGCCAGCTGCCTCACGAACGAAGTTGGGATGGGTGGTGCACGGAACAGCGCCACGCCTCACGAACGAAGTTGGGATGGGTGGTGCACGGAACAGCGCCACGAAGCATCATCGCTGATGAAGAAGATGTGCTGCACGTCATCGAGCCCGGAAGAAGAGACGAACAACTGCACGATCTAGTCGAAGCGCACTTCAAGATAGAAGCCTTGGGCGTCGCCAGGAAGCCCCGAGTGAACGAGGCAGACCAAAGGGCGGCGGACATCGTACAGAAGACAATCAAGAAAATCAATGAAGGCTACGAGGTAGGGCTGCCGTGGCGAACAGACGACGTCGTCATGCCACCCAGCTACGGAGCAGCGCTGAGAAGGTTGAAAAAGATCGAGGAGAAGATGGATGCGTCACCGGACTTCGCCGTGCAGTACACTACACAGATAGACAATTTGTTGAACAAAGGATACGCAGTACCATGCGACGGAACAGAGAAAGAAAGCAACGTCTGCTGGTACCTCCCTCATTTCGCCGTGCAGAATCCGAACAAGCCGGGGAAACAAAGGCTAGTCTTCGACGCGGCGGCGACGAGCTACGGGAAGTGTCTCAACGACGAGCTGCTGGAGGGTCCAGACCTGCTGCTGTCCCTGCCGGGAATAGTCTTCCGGTTCAGAGAGCGGGAAGTAGCAGTCACCGCAGACATCCAAGAAATGTTCCTGCGGGTGAAGATAAGACAGGAGGACCAGCCAGCTCAGCAGTTCCTGTGGAGAGGACAAGACAGGACGTCGCCCCCGCGCCACTACAAGATGAAGAGCATGATCTTCGGAGCAGCAAGTTCCCCGTATATGGCTCACTACGTCCGGAACTACAACGCAGAGCTTCACGGCAGTGAGTATCCCAGGGCCTTGGAGGCCATAACAAAGAGTCATTATATGGACGATCTAGTGGCTAGTTACAGCGATCCAGAAGAGGCGTGGAAGGCAGCAGAGGAGAAGAGGAAGGTGCACGCAGCCGCTGGCTTCACACTGCGAGGCTGGAGCTCCAGCGAAGCGACGGTCCTGCGCGACGTGCCCCAGACACTCCACGCCACCACCCCAACACAGCTAGGAGGGGAGCAGCCTGAGAGCAAGATACTCGGGCTGTACTGGAACGCAGAACTAGACGAACTCGGGTTCAACACGTCCATGAACCGAGTACCATCCGAGGTGAGAGAGAGGATCCGTGCGCCCACCAAGAGAGAAGCACTGAGCGCCGTTATGTCAATTTATGACCCGCTGGGTCTGTCTAGTCATTTCACAAAACGAGCGAAGATAGTACTCCAGAGCCTGTGGCGTCTGCAAACAACATGGGACACGCCAATTCCGGAGGAGGAAAACGAGCTCTTCGCGGCCTGGCTGGGTCAACTACAGGAGGTGAACAGACTGCGGCTGCCCAGGTGCTACCTCAAGAAAAACACACAGCGCATAGAGCTACATGTGCTGTGCGACGCCAGCGAACAAGCGTACGCGACGGTGGCCTACTGGAGAGCGGTGAACGAGGATGGAAGCATCGACGTCGTGCTGGTCGCGGCCATAGCAAAGGTGGCACCGCGGCGAGCCCAGACGATACCACGTCTGGAGCTGCAGGCAGCGGTGATAGGAGCCCGACTCGCCGACACCATCAAGAAGGAACACCGCATCGAGGTCGACAGGACGACCTACTGGACAGACTCCTCTACGGTGGTCCACTGGATCCACCACGACATGAAGAGGTACACACCGTTCGTCGCGCACCGACTGGGTGAAATCGCCGAGCTCACCAGTAAGGAAGAATGGCGCTGGGTGCCTACGAAGCACAACGTGGCGGATGACGCCACCCGACTCACCGACGCGCCGATCAGCGCGACCGACCGCTGGTTCCGCGGGCCGGACTTCCTGCATCTACCGGAAGAAGACTGGCCCGGGAAGCCGGCGACAGAAGAAACTGAAGAGGAGGTCCTGCACATCGCGCCGGGCCCTGAACGAGACAGCTGGCTGCCCGATCCTGCCCGCTTCTCTAAGTACGAGACGTTGGTGCGCACTGCTTCACGCGTGCTGGCATTCATAGACGCGTGCCGCCGCGTCTCGACTCAACTAGAACATCGGCACATAGAGCGCGCCGAGAAGGAGCTCCTGCTAAAAGCGCAGCGGGATAGCTTCGCGGATGAACTACAGAAGATCCAGTCTGCCCGCCCCCTCACTCGGGCGAGTCGCCTGTACAGACTGGACCCCATATTCAAAGGCGGCCTGTTGCGCGTGCGAGGACGTATTGAAGCCTCAAACGCGCCAGTGGAGGTCAAGCGACCCATCATTTTGGATGGTCGCCATCAGGTCAGTAAACTAATAGTAATGCGCGAGCATTGCGCCGCTGGTCATGCCAACAGAGAACGAGTAACGAACGACCTGCGGCAGCGCTACTGGATCATCAACCTGCGGCCCACGGTGCGGGCCATCGAGAAGGCCTGCACGTACTGCCGGAGGATGCGAGCAACGCCACAACCGCCGGCCACGGGAGACCTGCCACGGGAGACCTGCCGCGCGCCCGCCTGGACCCCTTCCACCGCCCGTTCACCAACTGCGGCGTGGACTATTTCGGGCCCATAATGGTGAAGGTGGGCCGGCGCCGAGAGAAGCGGTGGGGCGCACTATTCACGTGCCTCACCTCCCGCGCCGTGCACCTCGAGCTCGTCGCATCACTATCTACAGACTTCGCAACCATGGCGCTGAGAAGGATGGCCGCGCGCCGCGGCTGGCCGCGGCTCATGTACTCAGACAACGGGACCAACTTCAGGGGAGCCGACCACGAACTGCGAGCAGCGTATGAAGAATGGGCACCAGCGCTACAAGAAGAGGGACTGCTGCACAGGATGGAGTGGCGGTTCATCCCTCCCGGCGCACCCAACCAGGGAGGTGCGTGGGAGCGGCTGGTGCGCTCCGTGAAGACTGCCCTCGCTGCGACTCTGCGCGAAAGGGCACCTGCAGAAGAGGTGCTGCTAACTCTGCTCACTGAAGCGGAGTTCGCCATCAACGCGCGCCCCTTGACTCATGTCAGCGTGAGTCCCACCGATCCAGAGGCCCTCACCCCCAACCACTTCCTGTTGGGGTCCTCCACGGGCCTACCCTCGACCGGGCCTTGTGACGAGGCCGACCGACGTGCTTGGCGGGCCAGCCAGGCCCTTGCCGACCACTTTTGGCGACGCTGGCTGCGAGAGTACCTCCCCACATTGGTACCCCGCGGCGAGCCGCAGAGCAACCGACGGCCGCCGGAGATCGGCGACGTCGTCATCGTCGTCGACAGCACACTGCCACGGAACGTGTGGCCAATGGGGGTCATCGAGAAGCTCTACCCCCGACCTGACGGCGGCATCAGGGTGGTCGACGTGCGAACGAGAACCGGCGTCTTCAAGCGTCCCATCAGCCAGCTCGTCGTGCTGCACAGAGAAAAAGAGGCTGCGCAGGCTACGCCAGGGGGAGAGATGTAACAGACACCGAGCTCCATTGTATCACTAGGAGATAACTAGCTAAGATAAGGATTAATAAAGTAAAAGACAGGCTCGCACAAGGCGGGAAAAAGGTGTAGACTTTATTAAAACCACATATCATGACATACGATTGCCTTATATGGTAGCGAAACTGACGGTTTCATAACAAACCAAAAACGTTACCATATAAGGTAACAAATCATCATTTCGCGTGTTGTGGGCGGAGCCTCCGACAAGTCGAAACTTGACCGACCCGCAGAAAGATGGGAAAGTCCATTATAGAGGGAACGATTAGCCAAAAGGGTTGAGTACAACGAGGCCCCGCCACTACTTGCGACATGATGTTTTGATATAAAGATAGGCGACTAAAGTCAGTCGACAGTTTTATATTTTTACAGTGTTCTATTTACAAGTGTCTAGTTTTAAGTGTTTATTGTGAGTCCCACGTGCCCTAAGTAATTATGTTCTTGTGATTATTATGTTCTGACTATATTCTTTGTGATTATTGTGTACTTGTGTAAATCAGTTTATGTTGGAATAATGTGCCCGCTCTAAAATGTAGACGAAGTAATTAAACAGTGTTAAACCATCGAAGAGTTTTGATTGAAAGTAAATCCCATAGCCACCTGAGCTATCGAAGAAGGGAACAATACATAAAATACAGTCCACCCATAACATACACAGTCAAGTACATAGGTTACAGTACGATAACCACATAAGTTTTAGTAAACAGTGAAGTACTACTCTGTCAAGAAGGTACCGGGAAAAGATCAATAATACACAAATTGTCTGTTATTCATCCAAATTTATTTTATCACCTTCAAAGTATGCTCCTTTAGAAACGATACACTTGCGCCAACGAATAATCCATTCATCAAAACATTTTTTAAACGCTGCTTCCGGAATTTAGTTCAGTTCTCGCCGCGAATTCTCCTTTATGTCTTCTATCGATTGAAAACGGGTGCCACGAAGTGGTAATTTGAGTTTAGGAAAAAGAAAAAAGTCAGCAGGAGCCATATCTGGTGAATATGGTGGTTGCTGGATGGTATTTGTTGAGTGTTTGGTCAAAAATTCGTTCACAATGATAGCCTTGTGCGAAGGCGCATTGTCGTGGTGCAAAATCCAAGAATTTTCTTTCCACAAATCTGGCCTTTTTCGTCGAATTTGCTCTCTTAAACGCCACATAACGCTCAAATAATATTCTTTATTTACCGTTAGACCTTCCGGTAAGAATTCAGAGTGCACAACACCGCGATAGTCAAAGAAAACGTGACTTTGACTTTTGATCGACTCTGGCGTGGTTTTTTCGGTTTGGGTTCAGTTGGAAGGCGCCACTCCGAAGCTTGTTGACTAGTTTGCATGTCAAACTCGTAAACCCACGTCTCGTCACCAGTAACAATGCGTTTCATGAATGTTGGGTCCGAACTGACTCGTTCTAGCATGTCCTCAGCGACTTTCATGCGATTGAGTTTTTGGAGAAAATTCAGATCTTTTGCGACTAGCCGAGCAGCAACATGTTTCATACCCAAATGATTAGTTAAAATGGTACGGATCGACTCGTGAGATACAGAAAGTTCGGCGGCTATCTCTCTCAGAGTTGAATGGGGATTTTCAGTCACTATTTTCTTCACTTTTGCGATGTTAACTTCAGTTGCAGACGTTGACGGCCTACCAGAGCGAGGCAAATCTTCCATCACATCTCGACCGCTTTTGAACGCTTTGAACCACTCATAAGCACGAGTTTTTGATAAAGTCGATTCACCGTAACTTACCTTAACCTTCTGTAACATTTTCAGTGACTCCGAACACGAAATTCCATTGGCGTTGCAAAATTTAAGACAAACTCTTTGTTCGATATTTTTGTCCATTATGAAATTCGCAATACACACTATATATGATATTACTAAAACCAGCACTGTATTTAATATAAATAACAGATGCAACTCAAACTCCGCGCCAAAATGGAAAACAGTTGTGCCAATCTAACAACTAAAAAAAAACAAAAATTTGAATTTGGAACCATAAACAAATCATCCATTCCCGATACTTTTTTGACTGAATGTATATAACAACAGTACACAAGTGATAGTAAACAGTGAAGTATTTAACAACAGTACATATGTGATAGTAAACAGTGAATAGTACGTATGTGATAGTAAACAGTGCATATGTGACAGTCAACAGTAAAGTTTATAACAGCATATAAGAACAGTGAACAGTCTATATGTGACAGTGAATAGTGGAAGTATATAACGACGATAATACGAGGGACAGAAAATAGTGAGGTAAGCAGATACATTTGACAGCCAGTGTATAACAGCAAGTACATAACAGCAAGTACATATATAACAGCAAGTACAAATATAACAGCAAGTACATGTATAACAGCAAGTACATAACAGCAAGTATATAACAAGTATATAAGCCGAGTATATAAGTCAAGTATATAACAAAGTATATAAGCCAAATATATAACCAAGTATATAAGCCGAGTATATAAGCCAAGTATATAAGGCGAGTATATAACCAAGTATATAAGGCGAGTATATAAGCAAGTATATAACTTAAGTACATAAGTAAGTATATAACACAAGTACATAAGTTAAGTTTATAAGAAGCTAATAGAGTTAAGATTGTTTATTTACACTGAAGGATTATACAGAGAAATTTACACAGAAGCTTATATTACGGTGATAGTTATACAGTGAAGATATAGAGTAAAGATTGTTTATTTACACAGGAAGGTTATACAATAGAGTTTACAGAGAGTTTACAGAGAGGCTTATATACATATTATACTTATATACTGAAGCGAATAGTTAACATCAAGATTTAATTATTAAAATTCCGAAACCAAGATCGCAAGGCAAATCGTATGCTGAGCCACGTCAAGAGACACCGTCGGCATCAGCTATTCATCATCAGTTGCCGCCACGATCACCGTCATCTATAGAACAGCTGGCGATTCGCCCTACTGTTACACAGGGGGCTCAAAGTGTACCTGGTTCATCAGCTGCTACCAGGAGAACCAGGTCAAAAGAAAATTCGGAAATAACAGTGAAGCCTTCAGATAGCGCACAAAAAATACAGGATGAGGAATCATCAAGAGCCGTACCGAAGACTACCCGGGGTGACGCCCGTAACGAACAGATTCGGTCGCCGTCAAACAGGACGACGCGACCAAACAGAAAAATTTCACGAGCCCGCGAGGCTTTATTAAAAATTAAGTTGGAGCTTGCACAAATAGCACTTCAGAGGGCCGAAGAAGAGGACTCCGAAGTTGAATACATGGATGACAGAAACTCAAACGATGAGTACGTGCGTTCCTGGTTGGAAGAAGCGCCCGACGCAGCGCGGATTCCGCAAGATGACGCCGCCGAGGGGAACCCTACAGATAGACAGAACTCACCCCCCCCTGCGGTCATCAACAGTACAGATAACCAGAGACGGGCACCATCGTTACATCCTACAGAAAAAAATGTGCAAGGCAATATAGAACCAACACAGAAGATCAGAGACAACAGATTCAGAACAAATCCTCGGCCCCTAAGTTGGCCAATCGTGCCAACAATAGGCAATTGAGAGAGTGCCCCTCATTCAACGAGAAACTTCCCACTTCTCTCAGCCCCCAGCGCCCCAGCCCTTGGAACGCGCTCAACCACCAAGCCCACTTCCCGGCCTTGAGACCCACTCAACCGCCGTGCTCTCAGCCAATCTCACCTCTGATGGCATCTAATATAACACCCCCTTCCCCCCTCCAGACCAATTATAAAAGCGGCCGCGCCCTCAGCGCCTAGATCACCATTACCCCCAGTGCCCGCAGCACCAGGCAACTTTCCCCCAGCGCCCTCAGCGCCCCGCCACCCAACTAAGGTGCACCAAGCACCATTCTCCTTCTCCTAGTCCAAGAGACCTTTAAACCCCACCAGCGAGACCCTAAAATTGCCAACTACAGGTTAGTTCGCAATGACAGGACTCGCTGTCACAAGGGAGGTACTCTCATTTAGTATAAATCCAGTCTGTACTGCATCCCCTTAGACCCCCCTACCCTCTCCAACTTTGAAGTCAACCTTTTACGATTATCTCGGCGTACCTTCCGCCTCCAAACTCCAACACCGATTCTGTGGCGATTAACGCCTCCATCAAGGATGACCTCACTGTCGTACTCAACCTCAGTGACTCCGTCCTTCTGGCGGGGGATCTTAATGCAAAGCACCCCGCATGGAATAGCCGCTTGTCCAATACCAGAGGTAATGTCCTCTACGACCTCTGCTCCTCCCGCGATTTTGATGTCATCGCTCCGATGCATCCCACACATTTTCCAAATAACCCTAATCACACCCCCGATGTGCTAGACGTCGCGCTTCTGAAGAATGTAAACTTGCGATTACATTCTATGGAAACGATCGATGAGCTCAATTCGGATCACAGACCTGTGATTATAGAATTTGCCCCCAGATACGGTCCTTCTGACCCCTCTCAACCCCCCCCCCCCCCCCCCCCCACCAAAGTGATCACGGACTGGGGGAAAGTAAGCGAATTGCTGAAATCCACCGAGTCCCCTCACTTAGATCAAATCCCCGACAACATAGTAACCGTAGCCGACACGGAGGCCGCGATCGGCTTGTTCACTGGCCACGTTCAGTCAATCCTGAGCGAATGCTCAAGGGAGGTTCCGGCGGAGGATCACCTCCGCTGGAAACTTCCGGATGACGTACGTGAACTGGTGACCGAGAAGAACGCGGCTATCCGTGCTTACAGAGCCTTCCCTTGTGCCAGTAACAAAGTTTTTATGCGTCGCACGTAAGGCAAAACGATCGATTTACGACGACAAAAGCATTTAAAACAAAATCATTGAAATACGTTAATTACATACGTTTGGTGTTCTCTACCCTTCAATGGTCAAAAATCAACAAAAGATTTTTTATTTGCGAGCGAGACCCGTTTACAAAAGACCGCTATTGTTCGACTCTTCGCTTGTTTGTTAGGCGTGCCGCCAGTATTCTACTAAACTCGGTGCGAACACATTGTGTCGATGTGCAGTTGTTTTGAAGTGAAATCTTGTTTTTTTATTATGGATCCATTACCATGTAGTAAGTACTTCATTTTAAACCTATTATTGAGTTCTTTCAATGCTTTAAACATAGAAAATAATCCAAATATATCGATAGACTTACAATAATCTTGTTTTGCTGTAGAAAAATATTTCGTGGAAGCTTTTCTAAAAAGTTCCAACGAGTACCAGTTTAAATTTGTTTATTATCAATAACTCTGATTGTTGTTATTACGAGGAAACTGGTTTTAGCTGCACGTATATGCACATCTTTGAGTATTTGTTGTTTTTGTTTCAGGTAGTCGAAATGATAACGTGGAAATGCGAAGTATTAAAAGACTAGAATTGTATTTTGTTTTAAAAAGTGAAAGTTTTTTTAAATTTTCTTTGCCTAAATGCATTGAACATTTACTTAAGTATATTTTGAACAAATTTAACATTGTAAAATATGGCGAAGACTTTGAAAAATCGGTCAAATTGAAAATTAAAGTGTTTGTGGCAAAGTTATTTGCAAAATGGAAACAATGGCATCGCATCCATGACCGACTGATTTAAATGAGGAGTTCAAAATGCCGAACATACAAGGAGACCAACAGACGCCTAGTAAGAAACCGGTTTCAGGACGACCAAAGAAGGATTTTGGGGTACTCACGAAAAACTTCAAGAATTAATACTAACACGGACATTTTACACTGGTTATGTATTAACTCTGATCCCCTGATAAGTCAACATCGATCAGTGAAAAAAAAACCAATGAAAGGTTTTAATGATACAATTATGAATATGCTCACGATGCCAACATATTTAGGTAACGATCAGAATGAGGAAGACGATGACGAAGAAGATGATTAATAATGATCTAATCCATTGTGTCGATATGGACACAACGGAATCCCCAAAAACCATAGCAAGCCCACAGGAGGCTCTCTCCCTAACGTCCTCTGAATCCACCTCTTCCGAGGCCGAGGATTTTCAGTTAGTCCAAAAGGGCAAAAGGAAGAAGGGTAGGAAAGCGAAGGCCGGAAAGGCCAAGAAGGCAGTAACCGCCTCAATCGCTCCCTCCCCCCCCTCCACCTGTACTTCACAGACCCTGCCCCTCTCAGGTGTCCCAGCACCATCCGTCACGGCTCCAGATAGCCAAGTAACGCCATCCCCAACGCAAGGTATGGCTCCTGTCAGCCGCCCTGCTAGCCCAATGGCTACAACTCCTATCGCTTCTGCAAAGAAGCTCAAGCCCCCTGTTGCGACCTTTTTTATATTCATCTATGGTTTTGTACTCGTTTAACATTTTGATTTAAAAATAAATCAGTTGTGTCAGTGACTCGTAATTTTATTGATGCTTTTTAATACAGTCCACAATTTTTCCTACATTTTTTGGTCCTTTCTCGCCATAAAATGAACACGAGGTCCAAAACGAAATCATTGGCACAGCTCCGGGATACTAGCGAAATGCATTCGGAATCGGAAACGCTCGTCGCGGGTGGGCTCGGTCGGTCCCCTGAATTGGACCCCTTTTCGACCGAAGCCACAAGTACACCCGCGGCAGTCGATTCGGTCTCCGTAACGTCTCGCCAGAATCCCACTATTAGCTCTGAACTTGCTAAATCAAATTCTAGATCTGGTGTGTCAGGTTCCTTACGGTCATCAGCCACTATAATTAAGGCACGTAAGTTGACTGCAGAGGCACTTTTGGCCAGAAAATCTTTAGAAAGAGAACAGGAGCTCCAGCTGCGTGAGCAGCAGCTCGCCGAACAGCAGCTAGCTCGCGATCGTAAGCTCCTCCAACAGGTTACCAGAGTGGAAGAGCTCGAGCTGTTGGCGAACCTGGCCTCGCAGGAGGCTAAAGAAAATTCATTTCATTAGGTGAGTCAATCTCGTACAAAATCATGGGTAGACGACATTCAACCATTTCCACAGAATGATCCAAAGCAAAAAGACAAGTTGACGTCCCATGATCACCCTATTTTAACTCATTCCGAAAATCATCACTTAGAGCCGAACTTTTGTCTAACAACCAGGCCCGTTATAGCTAGCCAAAATAATTCAAACAGGTTTGCATATAAGTATGTCGAATTAATGCCGTTTAGCGGTAGGGCCACCGAGTGGTTGATGTTTAAACGTACATATAATGACACTAAACATTTGTTTAAACCTACAGAAAATCTCGCTCGCTTACGCTGCGCGCTACGTGGGCGTGCACTACAGAGCGTGTCTGCATTACTGTACACTGCCGAACACCCTGAAGCAGTGATGGACATGCTGGAGCGGACATTTGCGCTACCCGAGACTATAGTACTACATGAGATTTCCCTCGTCCGGAATTTGCCCAAGATAAGCCATGACCAAAGAGAGCTTAATTCTTTTGCATGTAGGTTGCGCGAATGCATAGCGGTCATTAATAGTTTGCACCAAAAAGAATATTTGTATTCTATTGAAATATTCCATACTGTACTTAGCAAATTAACTCCAATATTGTACAGTCAGTGGAAAGATTTTGCTTACCGTAGCAACCAATCTGTACCGAAACTACAAGTGTTGTCAACATTTCTTGATATTGAGGCCGATAAACAGAATAGGTTCGGTTTAGTTCTGGATTACTCCAAACGTCCTAATGCTCACCAAGGCGGCAGCGATTTTGTTCGACGCATGACGCATTTTTTGCATGCACGTTACGTCAACTAGTAGCAATAGTACAGGGATTTGTCGATACTGTAAAAATAGGCACGAATTGAGCGAATGTAGCGATTTTAAGGCTCTACCTTTAGATGATAAGTGGCGTTGGCTGAGAGATGTCAGGATTTGTTACAAGTGTCTTAAATCCAAGGCTCATCGGTGGAAGACCTGCAGGATCAATCGATGTGGCGTCGACGGCTGCGAACGCTTTCATAATCCGCTTTTGCATTCAACGCCGCTTTTGCATTCAACGCCGCTTATGCATGCGACCCACACTGTCAATGATTCACAATGTATTTCGCCTGATGCTGACGATAAGGCTCGAATCGTAACCATTTCCAATACTACTGAATCTGTTCTATTTGGTAAAAATATATCTCAATCCCGTGTGTTTCTTAAAATCGTGCCTGTTGAAGTAACCGGCCCTAGTGGTACATATGACTCGTACGCATTACTGGATGACGGTTCCACGGTAACCTTGATTGACTCAGAGGTGGCGGCACATTGTATCGGTGCGACAGGACCTGTGGAATCAATCAAGGTCGACGGTGTAGCTGGAATGTCAACACACAAACCTATCCAAAAGGTTAGCTTTTCTATTAAGGGTAAAAATTGTAGTGATGCATTCTCTATCACTGAATGTCAACACACAAACCTATCCAAAAGGTTAGCTTTTCTATTAAGGGTAAAAATTGTAGTGATGCATTCTCTATCACTAACGCTAAGGCTATGGACACACTAACCTTGTTCACGCAAACTATTACCCAAGACGATATCAATCAGTGTTCTCATTTAATAGATTTAATTGATCAGCTCACACTCGTAGATGCGGCACCCAAAATTCTTCTTGGTGCTGACCATTGGTATTTGACAGTTAGTCGTGATTTAAGAGAGGGTTCTAAAAATCAACCTGTAGCATCCCGCACAGCTTTAGGATGGGTATTGCATGGAAAATGTGGTAGGTGGACCAAGCCTCTCCATTTCGTGAACCATGTTTGTCTGGATGACAACAACGATTTCCATTTAGATAGTCTTATCAAAGACTACTTTCGTCTTGATGCCATAGGAATCTCAAACTTAGAAATTTCGTGTTCCAAGCAGGATCAGTATGCTCTAGAAATACACACATCAAAAGTGTCTAGGGATCAAGCATTTTTATGCGGATTTCTTGAGATTGAGATGTGGCTTTGTAATAAATTTATGATTTTATAAATTTATATGGATCCTTTTTGGTGCATTTCATAATTTGAATCAGGAACTCTCAATCAAATTCGAATAAAAGATGAAAATAAGCTGTCAATATTTTCCCTATAAAAACATACAACGCATTGAAGACATTATTAGTGCTACTGTTTCCCTACTACTGATTAAAACCAACGTTATTATGGAGCGGCGACGTCATTTAAGCAGGGAAGAAATGCTCAGAGCCGTGGGAATGATAGAAGCTGGTTCCCGGCAACGTACTGTAGCTTTAGCTCTGAATACAAGTCAGAGTGTTATCAGTCGACTTTGGACACGTTACCGAAGCACTGGTACCGTGGCTGAGCGCCATGGAGGACGGTATCGCTGCACCACACGGAGACAAGACCGATACATTCAAATCTTAACTCGAAGAGCTCCAACAATAACCGCCATGATGTTAGCCGTGAGGCTTCATCACTCTTCAGGGAACTTAATTAGCGACCAAACAGTCAGAAACCGCTTGCATGAAGTGAACCTTCATTCCCGAAGACCGCTACGGGTACCACCTATAGCAATGCACAATCGTAGGATTCGATATCAATGGGCTCTTGAACACAGAAATTGGGCAGAAGAACAATGGCGTTTCGTGTGCTTTTCTGATGAGTCTCGTTTTGGTATGAGACCGGATACAAGACGTATACGACACTGGAGAACCCCTGGACGCCAACAGCGATTAAAATCCTGCCAGGAAGTCCATCCTTATAGTGGTGGAACCATCATGGTATGGGCGGGTATTTGGATCGGCGGAAGAACTGAGTTGATTTGGATCAGAGGCAACCTCAACGCTCAAATTTATGCTGAGACGATTGTATCAGACGTCATCGTTCCTCTACAAGTGCAAATCGGTCCCTTATTTCAGTTAATGCATGATAATGCACGACCGCACACCGCAAGAGTTGTAAGACAGACTCTCGCCGCAGCTAACATCAATGTCCTGCCCTGGCCTGCTCAGTCGCCAGACTTGAACCCGATTGAGCATGCATGGGATATGCTACAGAGAAGAGCTCTGCCGAATATGGAGGGTATCCAGTCGCAAGAAGACCTTTTTTTGTTGTTGCAACGAACATGGGCGGCCATTCCACAGCGTGATTTGGATGAACTCATTTTGAGTATGCCAAACCGATGTTCTTGTGTTGTTAGTGTAGCGCGGTAGAAACACGGATTATTAATTGTTTAAGTTACCCAATAAAATTTTAAAGAAAACTGTGTTTTCAGTCATTTTTTCGAACTTTAATGTTAGTGGTTCAAATGTCAAAAATCCCTTTATTAGGAAAATGGCAAATTTCTTTATTAATGCAAAGGTGACTTGGTTTATCGTTACTGTGACAAATGAAAACACTTTATTTGATGAATCCTTAAAGAAAATTTTAATTAATATCAATCAGGAGAAAAGTTATTGCAAAAATATATGTTGATCCCTAGATACTTTTGATGTGTGTATAAACATTATTGAGCCCTGCTCCAGATTTTTTGGAATCTTGTACTTGCAAAATTCGCGGGAAAAATGACGTGTACTGACCGAGTGGCGAGTAGTTACCGAGTGACCGAAATGCCAGTGTTCAGATTCACCGAGTGAGCGAGCCAGGCAGCGCGGAGAAGCGGGAGGGTGGGTACTCGGCCTAGTAAATAGAATGGGGTCCGAGTGGCTGTCTCGGCCTGGCGCTCGGCCGAGCATTCGGCTATGCTCGGCCATGTGTTTACAAATACCGAGCGCTAGGCCGAGGGCACTGTCTCGCCACTCTACTCGGTAGGTGTAATCAGGCTATAAGGAGCTCCCAGTACAAGAAATCCTTGAGGATCTTACCTCCCAAAGTCCCTGTTTCGGCGGTCCACCGCCTGCACAAGAATAGATCTCAAGGGGGCGAAGAGTACGACATGGTACTCGTCGTCTGTGACCCGGTCGAGGGTCACCATCCCATATTTAAGATAAAGGCCGTATGCTCGTTGTCGGGCATCTCAATAGAGGCCCAAGAAACTCCACGTGGTCGGGCAGTGTCATCGCTGCCAATTATATGGCCACAGCCAAAAACATTGTTATGCACCTCATAGGTGCGTAAAATGTCTCGGCAATCACGCCACAGCCGACTGTTCCCGTCCAAAGGACAGGAATCTCTGCACAGAGCCGCCTAGTTGCGTGCTATGCGGACAGTCCGGTCACCCGGCTAATTACAGGGGCTGCCCTAAAGCCCCCAAACAATTCGCTGGCAAATTGGCAAATTGCGCCCAAGGTCGCCAGCAGTGGGAAAGTCCCTCAACAAAGGTGTTGCGTGCTATGTGGACAGTCCGGTCACCCGGCTAATTACAGGGGCTGCCCTAAAGCCCCCAAACAATTCGCTGGCAAATTGGCAAATTGCGCCCAAGGTCGCCAGCAGAGGGAAAGTCTCAACAAAGGTCCCTTCCAGGGACCTTCCAGACCGTCTCAGCCCTCAGAGGCCATCCCTTTGGAACTTACTGAATCATCAGCGAGCTTTCCCCGCCCTTTCAAAATCTCAACCCACTCCGATGCCAATGCCTGGCCTTCTGGACAACCCTGTCCCAGTGCCCACTCCTGTGGCCGCACCCCAGGCCCCTCTACCCCCCCTTCCACGTCACCCCCTGCCTGCAAGCCAGGCTGAGGAATCCACCATGGATACCGTAATGAGGTTACAGGTATTAGTCTCGCCTGAGGCCGACCGCCTAGCGGCCGAACTCAGGTCAGCCAGGGACCTGAACCAAATATGGGGATTTTTCGAGGCCTATCCTAGGATTAAGGCAGCCCTCCTCCGCAACCTCTCTAACGCGCCATAATGGATTCCACACCATTTGTGTCGTGCACCCAACCCCGGTCCCTAAAGATAGGTTTTTTAATGCCAATGGCATTGGAGGGCAACGCGATGCGATCGCGTCCTTCCTTCGCGACCACAAAGTAGACATACTTCTCATTCAAGAGACCTTCCTCAAACCCAACCATCGTGACCCCAATATTGCCAACTACTGCTTAGTTCGCAATGATAGGACACGCTGTCTCAAGGGCGGTACGCTCATTTATTATCGCAAGGCACTGCATTGCATCCCAATCGATCCCCCTCCCCTAGAATCCATACTGGAGGTTTCGATCTGTCGGCTAGCCATGACAGGTCATCAACCGATTCATATTATGTCTGCCTATATGCCCCCTAACAAGCCTGAGGATCATAACCTCCTTGTTAAAGATCTTACTAACCTCTTCGGCATGAGTGACTCCGTTATTGTAGCGGGTGATCTCAACGCCAAACATCTCGCCTGGAACAGTAGACTGACAAACCCGAGAGGGAGAGTTGTCTACAACCTAGGCCAGACTATTAACTTTGACCCTATCGCTCCTATGGAACACTTATTACCCCGATACAGTCAATCTATGCGGACCATGGCCTTATATGAAGCCATCAAAAAACCCGAACAAAACGAACGTGGCTCGTTATAGAGCCATGACGTATTAGCGAAAAAAGTTGCCAATTCTTCCTAAAAATCGGTCATTTAAGTCGGTTTTCTCTGTTTCATTGCATTAACTAGAATATTTTCCTTAAAAATTGGCAATATTAGCCCTCAAATGTCTCTGTCGACGGAAATATAAATTGTCAAAGTCAGTTCGTGAATTCGCGCCGCGGAGTGATTTTACTTGTTCAGGAAAAAATTGTTTGCTGATTATCGAGTGAGTATTTTTGAGTAAACTATTGATTTATATGTGTGCAACTGGGTTTTAACCAGATGTAAGTATATTTCAATTTCTGTGTGGTTTTCAGTGAAGTCGTAACTCGTAACGGACTTTTGTCGGAATACTTTCGTAATTTTGTATATGATTATTATTGATTCTGTTGGCAACACCAACAAAAATATTTTTAATTTTTGGTTTTTGGCAACATTGTAAACTTCTTCTTGTCTTCCGTTGCCTCGATCGGTGTGCGCGGCCGTACATTTTTATAACCTACAATTACAATTATAGTAAAAGGACGATTAAAGTGATCTAACTAAATACTGCTGTACTGTGTGCGTTCCATGTGTTGTGAGCAATAAACTGTGCCCCTCAAGAATTTCGCCTCTCACTGTCTGATGAAGATAACCAGCCCCTACACCCCGAGCTGCACATCAAGCTCCATACATTGGTCCTTCGAACCGCGATTTTTTCGTCAGGCGGGCAACGAGTGCTTGGACAAAGCACCACAGCGATCTCCATTGTGAGCTGCATGCGGCGCAATCCCGCTGCAAAGGAAGACATCACTACAAAAGACGCGCAGAGGCAATTTAGGCTGCAAGGCACAAGACGGCTGCAATTTGGTTGGCCCGCGATACCTCATCGGTGCTAGCTACAGCTGTTCAGTCTACAAAAAACGGAAGACCAAAAAGGCTAGTTTCAAGCTTCCACCTATGCAAGCTTTCACTTATATTTTCAATCAATCCGCATCATTCAAGATCGGCCATTTTGTCACTTCCTCGTGCGTGGCAAAACGACAAGACGATTGAGAAGACAGTTCCCGCGCATTCAAGATCGGCGAACATTCAATCAACGAGCAACGACAGAGAGCTGTGGTGCAGGGTGGCAAGTGTGGCAACACTGCGCAGCGCACTCAAATCAGCGGCAGCGCGCGCGATTACTTCAGCGGCGTTACGTTGGCTGCGCGACAAACGTCCAATCACAGCGCGGATGGTGTATTATCTATGGTTGGTCGTATGACGTCGACCGACGCTACGGCTACAGGTTTTTTTATCCAATCATTAGTACTTTTAAGTTTTAGTATTTTAATTTGTCGGTGGACTTAAAATTGTATTGTATTTTAGCTAAGCTATGCAAAGTCTATTGCGTAAGCTCGATTGCAAGCGTGATTGATTGGAACATTTTGCATTGTGTGGAACTAGTTTCTGTGTTGAACGATTTTATCATTGTAAAAGTATTGTGCTCGCTCGGATTTGTGCAAATACAGTTGTACCTACTTTGTACCATAATAACTGGTGATATCTGAGTGATGGCTGAAATAAAAGAAGCTATTCGTGAACTTCGCAGTAATCGAGGCTATGTTAAAGCGTCCATTACGAGACTATGCGGGTCTTGTAGAGATTCGGACGTAGCAACCATGCTGTTACCTAACCTAAAAGTTAAAATGTCTAAGTTAGAGTCTCTTTACACGGAATACGAAAGCTTCAATAAGAAGATATTTTTCCTGTGTGAATCCTCAGACGATGAGGACTTTTCAGTACTAGAAAACAAATATTTCAACGTCATGGCAAAGTTGCAAGACGCGATTGAACTGAAAATTGCAAAGCATAGTGATGCTAACGATGTAACTGAATGTCACTCTCGTACTAAATTACCTACCATACAGATGTCTTGCTTCCAAGGTGAGTACTCAGAGTATCAACCCTTCATTTCACTTTTCGATTCACTTATACACAGGGACAAACATTTAGATTCCTTACAGAAATTATACTATTTGCGGTCTTATTTAAAAGGGGAGCCTTACGACCTCATAAAGAACTTGCCCTTGTCTAATGAAAGTTATTTACAAGCAAGACAATTATTAGATGAAAGGAATAAATATAAAATTCAGAATGAACATATTGCACAGTTGTTAGATCTTTCAGCCCTAACAAAGTCTACTTCTGCAAATATTCGCAGTTTTATTTCGAGCACAAAACAAATTCTAGCGGCCATTGAAAATCTCAACAATGACATAAAATATTGGGATCCAATAGTTTTATGTATCCTTACTCGCAAATTAGATACCTACACTGCAAGAGCCTACCAAATGGAGCGCGACGACAACATGGAGCCAAAGGTAAAGGACTTCATCGAGTTCCTCGAGAAGAGGGCCCTCGCTATGGAGAATGCGGAGCCCACAACTTCCAAGGGCAGCAAGGTGGTGGTGAATGTAGCAGCACAGAAGACTTCTGCAACTGCCTGCTTACACTGTAAGTCTACCACGCACAAGTTATTTAATTGCAAATCTTTTAAATTACTTTCTGCTCTGGAGCGATTAAATTTCACAAAGGCTCAAAGTTTGTGTCAAGTTTGTTTAAACAAACACAACGGAAAATGTAAATTCCATTTTAAGTGTGATCAGTGCAAGCAACCTCATAATTCACTGATTCACTATGATGAAACTGTTCCACCGGTCAGTTTGTTGTCCGGAGAACAAGCAAATTCTAATATTTTACTCCCTACAGCACAAGTTAAGCTACTGACCAAGGACAAAAAGGTAATATTAGCAAAGGCGATTCTAGACACAGGTTCTCAGGCATCCCTAGCAACAGATAGTTTAATTAAACAACTAGGTTTGACCCCAACACCCAAAAATACAAATATAATTGGTGTTGGCAATTCGCAGAACTGTGCCAAATATTGTATTCCTTTGCAGATACAATCAACAACTTCCTCATACAAGAGGACAATTAACTTCCACGTTGTTCAGCAAATAACTTGCAAATTGCCACAAAAAGAAATCAATATTTCAAAAATTAAAATACCCGAAGGCATAGTGTTGGCTGACAAAGACTATTATGACCCATCTAGTATTGATTTACTAATCGGTGCTGATGTGTTTTTTCAGATTGTGCTGCCGTCTCAGCCGGAGGTAGAGTTGCAGTCAAATAATTTAGTCAACACCAAGCTTGGATATGTCATCGGGGGCACAATTTTGCAACAACAGGTACAATAAGGTAACCTTAATCTGTTCAACATGTGACAATAACATCAATGATGAAATTAAAAACTTTTTTGAGGTGGAGAAGGTCCCTCAGGCATACTGTGAGAAGCTGAGTGAGCATGACCTAGCTGAAGATATTTTCCAAAAATCTGTCAAATTAAATAATAATAAATTTCAGGTTGACATACCCCTCAAAGTACCTATTTCCGAAGTTAACAGCCATTTAGGTAATTCTTTTGATTTGGCATTGCACAGGTTTTTAAGCTTGGAAAAGCGGCTTCACAAAAATGGGGTTCTCTTAACAGAGTATCAAAAATTCATTCAGGAATATGTTGAGCTAGGTCACGGTCAATATATATTAATTTTCAGAGTTATGATCTTGAAAAAGACCCTGTATATTTCCTACCTCACCATGCGGTGGTCAACGAGTCTAGCAAGACCACTCGCACAAGGGTCGTTTTTGACGCATCCATGAAAACAAATCAAAAGGTCAGCTTGAATGATTTAATGCTCAATGGTTTATTACCACAAAAAGAACTTTTTGATATAATACTTTTGTATCGAATAGGTGACTTTACTTTCTCAACCGATATCCAAAAAATGTTTAGGAATATATTAGTCAATCCAAAGCATGCAAGTCTCCAAAACAATCAAAAGTAATATTGCAAAAGCTTTGGCTTGATAAGCTAGACTGGAATGCCCCGCCCCCCGCTGCAGTCAAGGAGGAGTGGTTGAGGTTTGCTGCTGATTTATTTGCTATGGAGCCAATTTCTTTTAATAGAAACATTCCAGTCTCTAAATCTGCCGAAGCTGTTCAACTCATTGGGTTTGCCGACGCGTCAAGTTCTACTGGGTATGGATGCTGTGTCTATCTCTAGAGTGGTGGACGTAACAGGTAAGGTAAACATATCTTTACTCTGTTCAAAATCGAGAATTAATTCACATAGCAAGCCACTAACCATACCGCGATTAGAACTCAATGCCGCGCTTTTATTATCGCACCTGATCAAAAGAACGCACGATACACTTAGCTTAAAAATTGTAATAAATAATGTTTACTATTTACTGACTCCATGATAGTGCTGGGTTGGCTTAATACCGAAATTATTAGCTTACAAGCTTACGTCGCGAACAGAGTGAAGATTATTAAAGAAATTTCTTCTCAGTATCAGTGGCGCTACGTCAACACGAAGGAAAACCCTGCCGATCTTATTAGCAGGGGGATGGATCCACAAGATCTTGCGAGCCGCTCATTATGGTGGCTCGGACCATCCTTCCTACAAAATGGTAAGCATGAGTTCTGCAATGACAGTCAAAACCTCCCAACTGTTACCCTTCCTGAACTCAAGAAAGTGGCGCCATCTAGTGATCAACTTGTTACACTCTCGACGCAGGTACAAAACGATTTATTCGAATTTTTGCAGAAGTATTCTGACATACATAAGATGACACGAGTCATGGCTTATGTACTTAGGTTTTGCAACAATATAAAAACAAAAAACAATAAAATTCTTCTCAATTATTTATCTAGTGAAGAGTTAACAAAAGCTTTAAATTTAATTATCAAGCAAGAGCAATATGTTCATTTTAGCCAGGAAATTAAAACCCTAAAACAAAATAGGGACTTATTAGGTCCTCTAAAATCGTTACATCCATTCTTGGATGATCAAGGTTTACTCAGAGTAGGTGGCAGGTTACAAAATTCCCAAATTCCCTATGAACAAAAACATCAAATCATTTTACATAAGGAATCTAAGGTCACTGAACTCTTGATTAGGTCTGAACATCAAAGATTATTTCATGCAGGTCCTAAATTACTTCTTTCCATTTTAAATCAGAAATACTGGCTTATAAATGCCATGCGGCAAATTAAAAAAATAACTCACAAATGTCTTGTGTGTTTTAGGATGAAAGCCGAGTCTGCAAAGCAGCTAATGGGTTCATTGCCGCAGCAGCGCGTTACTGCGTGCAAGCCCTTCCTAAAGGTTGGTGTGGACTTCGCAGGGCCCCTTCTAGTTAAAAATAGTAGAATGAGGAGGTCAGTGGAAACAAAAGGATACATATGTGTGTTCGTTTGTTTCGTCACAAAAGCAGTGCACTTGGAGCTGTCATCAGATCTAACAACTGACTCATTTTTAGCCTGCTTCAAACGCCTCGTAGCGAGACGAGGGTTGCCTGTGTTTGCTGGCCTGGCGGTTCACCTCAAAAGAATTTTGCAAAAACTAGTTCTTACCTATGAACAATTAAATACTATCTTAGTACAGATAGAAGGCATACTTAATTCGAGACCTCTCGTACCTATGTCCTCCGATATCAAAGATTTCAGTTATTTGACCCCTGGTCATTTTTTAACAGGTAGTGCGATCATGTCTTACCCTGAAAAAGATATTTCTGACTTGCCTACTAACAGACTGAAGTTTTGGAAGGTTTGTGAACATGCAAAACAATGTTTCTGGTCCATTTGGCATAAATATTACTTAAACTCATTGCAATGTAGATCAAAATGGCAATCAAGCGTACCTAATGTGGCAGAAGGTATGTTGGTTATTCTTAGAGAGCCAAATTGCCCCCCGTTTAATTGGCCATTGGCTAGAGTCTCGAAAGTCTTTCCAGGCAAAGATGGGAAGGTTAGAGCGATGGAAGTTACTGCTCCTAATGGAAGAACTTATATGCGTTCCTTGTCAGGCATCTGTGTTCTACCACTATATGACAATCTAACAAAAGTATATAACTCGGTACTTTGCACAAGTCCATGCCGAAATACATTATATAGGTATATAAGGTTGTCTAGTGATAAGATAATTAAGTGTCAAGTCTTACTATATAAGCAGTTGTTTGTAACTAATGTTTTATGGTTTAATGTGTGTTTCTTTCGATTTATATAAGTAACTAAACAGGGTTGTCTCTTAGTTTTAGTTATGTAATAAAAGTAATCAAGTTGTCTAGTGATAAGATGATAAAGTGTTTAGTTTTACTATCTAAGCAGTCGTTTGTAACAAATGTTGTATATTTTGATGTGCGTTTTCTCAGCGTTGTGTGTAAAAAGTAATAACTATCGCATTGAATAATTACTCGTTAATAGTTTTCAACCAAAACATTTACGAAATCTACAAATTTTTTGTCAAGATCATAATTTTTGTTCAACTGGGTCGTAAAAAACGAAGTATCAATAAATTTTAAGATGGCCGCCATCGTAAAGCTAAGAGACATACCGGAGAAATTTCGTAAAGGTCGAATTATTTTTTTATTGTTTTTTTATTAATGTCTTATTTTGAACTATCTTTGTTTGTATGTTTTGAAGATGCTATTGGAATGTTTTTTTTTGTGGTTTTTTTTTGTTTTTTTTTTTATTTCTTTGTTTTCAATTTAGAACGAACGGTGAAAAACTATCTTTGTTTGTATGTTTTGAAGATGCTATTGGAATGTTTTTTTTTTGTGTTTTTTTTTTGTTTTTTTTTTACTTTGTTTTCAATTTAGAACGAACGGTGAAAAACTATCTTTGTTTGTATGTTTTGAAGATGCTATTGGAATGTTTTTTTTTTGTGTTTTTTTTTTACTTTGTTTTCAATTTAGAACGAACGGTGAAAAACTATCTTTGTTTGTATGTTTTGAAGATGCTATTGGAATGTTTTTTTTTGTGTTTTTTTTTTTACTTTGTTTTCAATTTAGGATGAACGCTGCTGGTCGTGGTGTTGGGCGCCCACGCGTGCGTGCACGTGGGCGCGGGCGTGGGCGCGGGCGCGGGCCCGGGCGCGAACGCGGGCGCGGGCGCGGGCGCGGGCGTACTGCATCCAGGCGCTCCCTAGATTTTAACGACATGTTTGTGCTTTTTTATTTATTTTTTATCTATTATATGTGGTTAACTTAGATCCTTACCCAAAATGTTACTTTTAACAGCGAGCGTGAACTGCATGAGGGGGAGGATGAGCTGGAGGATCCAGATCCGGCGCCGTAAGTAAATATTTGTTTGAAACTTAATCATACATGTTTCATTTTTTTCATTCAACATTTTTCTCCTGCTAGGGTGCTTGCTGTGAGCCCTCCTCCAGCTCCAGCAGCCACTGAAACAGTGGCTTAAGTGGTGGCTGCCGATCCAGTGCCGTGAGTAAACATTTGTTTGAAATTTAATCATACATGGTTCATTTTTTTCATTCAAAATTTTTCTTCTGCTAGGATGCTTGCTGTGAGCCATCCTCCAGCTCCAGCAGCCACTGTTTCAGTGGCTGCCAATCCAGTGCCGTGAGTAAACATTTGTTTGAAATTTAATCATACATTAATCATACATGGTTCATTTTTTTCATTCAAAATTTTTCTTCTGCTAGGATGCTTGCTGTGAGCCATCCTCCAGCTCCAGCAGCCACTGTTTCAGTGGCTGCCAATCCAGTGCCGTGAGTAAACATTTGTTTGAAATTTAATCATACATTAATCATACATGTTTCATTTTTTTCATTCAACATTTTTCTCCTGCTAGGGTGCTTGCTGTGAGCCCTCTTCCAGCTCCAGCAGCCACTGAAACAGTGGCTTAAGTGGTGGCTGCCGATCCAGTGCGGTGAGTAAACATTTGTTTGAAATTTAATCATACATGGTTCATTTTTTTCATTCAAAATTTTTCTTCTGCTAGGATGCTTGCTGTGAGCCCTCCTCCAGCTCCAGCAGCCACTGAAACAGTGGCTTATGTGGTGGCTGCCGATCCAGTACCGTGAGTAAACATTTGTTTGAAATTTAATCATACATGGTTCATTTTTTTCATTCAAAATTTTTCTTCTGCTAGGATGCTTGCTGTGAGCCATCCTCCAGCTCCAGCAGCCACTGTTTCAGTGGCTGCCAATCCAGTGCCGTGAGTAAACATTTGTTTGAAATTTAATCATACATTAATCATACATGGTTCATTTTTTTCATTCAAAATTTTTCTTCTGCTAGGATGCTTGCTGTGAGCCATCCTCCAGCTCCAGCAGCCACTGTTTCAGTGGCTGCCAATCCAGTGCCGTGAGTAAACTTTTGTTTGAAATTTAATCATACATGGTTCATTTTTTTCATTCAAAATTTTTCTTCTGCTAGGATGCTTGCTGTGAGCCATCCTCCAGCTCCAGCAGCCACTGTTTCAGTGGCTGCCAATCCAGTGCCGTGAGTAAACATTTGTTTGAAATTTAAACATACATGGTTTTTTTTCATTCAAAATTTTTCTTCTGCTAGGTGGTCCGACGCATCACGCTTGTTGGCGGGCCAGCCAGCTCAGCCAGCTTCCCAGCCATTTTCGGGGCCGCTTGCGTAAGTGAACATGTACACACATCAACACGGTCTAGGGATATTTCATACTCAATTAAATAACTCGAAAAGTACTGGCCGCATTGGAATCTTTTATACACCGATTTGTTTGTAATTTATCTCAGACTAATTCCAAATTCAAATTTTTGAAAATTCTTTTGTTTCGGTGGCATAAAAATGTCTTGATGTATAGGAGAGGGAATTTTCATTTGTGCGAAATTTAGAAAACAATACGAATTACGTTTAGTTACAGTTTTTTATTTTTAAACGAAATATAAAGTTAAAATTGAGGTATTGTAGCCATGCAACGCCGACATTTGACGAGGGCGGAGATGTTACGAGCTGTGGGAATGCTGGAAGCTGAATCTGTTCAGCGTTATGTTGCTGAGGCCATAGGGACCCATCAAAATGTAATTTCAAGATTGTGGACACGCTATCGTGCCACAGGTGAAGTAGCGGAGAGGCACCGGGGGCCAAGACGCATCACTACCCCCAGACAAGACCGATTTTTGCAAATTACTGCGCGAGCACAACCAAATGCAACGGCGACTCAATTGGTCCAAAGGCTGCGAGTGGAACACCAAGTGCTTGTGAGTGACCAAACTGTAAGAAGGCGACTGCATGAAAGCAATCTACGCTCTCGTAGACCACTCCGGGTCTCACCTTTACGGAGAGGCAATCGTGGACGACGATTAGAATGGGTTCGGAACCACGTGGACTGGGCCCGTGACCAATGGTCCAATGTGCTGTTCACGGATGAATCCAGGTTCGGCTTCCATCCAGATTCACGAAGGACGCGTGTTTGTCGAGTTCCTGGACGATGGAGCCGTCTCCAGAACCCTCAGGAAGTTCACCCATACCAAGGAGGAACAATTATGGTTTGGGCAGGAATTCGTCTTGGAGGACGGACGGATCTCGTTTGGGTGCGGGGCAATATGACGGCAGAACGATACGTCCAACAGGTGCTGGGGCCCGTAATCTTGCCCCACAGAACACAAATGGGGCAAGATTTCCTGCTCATGCACGACAATGCCCGGGCACACACGGCGAGAACGGTAGCAGCTTGGTTACATACACATAATGTTAGGGCCTTAGACTGGCCTGCTCAATCGCCAGATCTAAATCCCATTGAGCATGCGTGGGATATGCTGCAAAGAAGAGCTCTGAAGGAAGTTCCTGAAAATCTGGCTACAGAAGATCAACTTTTTGCGCACCTCAGAAGGACATGGGACAATATTCCGCAGCAAGACATTGACAACCTTGTTCTGAGCATGCCGAATCGTTACCGATGTGTTATGAACATCATGGGCGCTTTCTTAGACTACTAACTTCAAGTTTATAAACACAAATTAAATGATTTTTCTATTTTTTTCAGTTTCACTCACAAATTAAAAGTTCATTCATATACGGTTTCCGTCTATGCTTCATTTTTTTTCCATAAAATCCTGAAATTTTAATCTATACCTTAAACATTATAAAAAATGGTAGAATATTAAATAACGTATCTTTTAAATATATACATGTCATATAAATAATTAACACATTGATAGTAATTCGCTTTTTTTAAAATATCCCTAGACCGTGTTGATGTGTGTATTTGAAATTTAATCATCATTGAAATCAATACCATGTGTTTTTTTAACATTGTTTTTTTAATCATTGTTTTTTTTATTTTCAAGTTATTCAGAAGAATATCACAAGCTTCTGAAGAAGCGAGCGGCGCTCGAAAAGAAGCACGAGCTGAAGCTGGCTGCCAACAAAAGGGCGGCGCTGTATGCCGTACGGAGGAAACGGGAAACCTCGGCATTTGAGCTCCCCGATATGCCTCCATCCAAGAGCAAAAAGTAAGAAAAATATTTCGGAAAATAATAATATGCTTTTCAGTCACAAATGTTTCAATGATTTATGTATTTCCAGACAAACTTTGTCGCCGACGCGGGTTGTGCCGTGCCCTCTGGTGCCGGGAACTCCGGTGGAGCCACCACCGAGGGTACGGCAAAAATGGGAGCTGCAAACGTCAAGTGTGTAAATTGTCTGCTTACATATTTTAATAATTTTTACTTCTTTTCCAACCTAACATATTTGAATACTTTTCAATACAGCGCTGGACGCCAGTGGCCCGTCGAGGGTGACCGCGGAGCTGCCGGAGGAGCAGGAGGTGACGCCGTCGCCGCCGCCGTCGCCGCCGCTTCGCGAAGCTACGCCGCCGCCGCCGCTTCGCGAAGTTACGCCGCCGCCGCCGCCGCTTCGCGAAGTTACGCCGCCGCCCCCCTCGCAGTAAGTTTGAACTTAATCTCTATTGAAGAATTGAAGAATTATAAACATTCTTCAAAGGAAGCCGACTTAATATATTTTTTTATTTCACAGGGTTCATCCACCAATACTCACCCCATCCACGGGGGTTATCGCGGTGGCTGACGGTCAAGAGATAGACGAGAATCTCTTGGCCGATGTGGACATTGAGTTCGTTGGCTATTTATGCCAATTCATTTTCAAGTGATACTGATTAAGACAAGCCAACAGATGGCGCTGCTGCTCTTGATAGTTGATACTCAAACGAAATTAGTCAATGGCACTCACATGTGTTATAATAGTTGCCAGAGTATCTCACAAATGGCAGTATTATCGTTTATGGAATAAGAAATTATAATTTAACTAGTTACAATCAATAACATTATGTAATAAGGTGTCCTCGCGGCGACATATATGATATGTTTAGTTCAAGGGCTAGTGTTGGAGATGATGGAGTTTGTGAACGAAACCAATGTCTATGATGCTTGTCTATGGAACTTTTGTAACTGTCACTTTTACTACGTTCCCCAGTTCTAGAATAATCTGGTAATGTGTCCGTGCAATAAAACTATTGTAATCTTATTTGAAGTCTTTATTCACACCTGAAAACACAAGTAATAACAGAGACCCACTCAACCAACGCACTATGGGACGAAACAGTATTTTCCATCTCAAAAAGGGTTCGGACAAAAGTCGTGTTACTGAAACCGTTTTGATTGTTTTATATTCTAAGACGATAGAGCTATCCGATATAATAGTAAAAAAAAAAAAAAATGTTTTAGGTATTTTAAATGACACCCAAACTTTATACTTTGATATTCTATTTTAACTAGATTACTCATTATGGAAGTTCAACTTAAGATATTTTCTATGTTCTTCAAGGGAATACATAAGTATTATACATTTTTAGATTGCTGAAGATCTCTAGTTTATAACTAAGTTATGTTTTTATGAGAAATCATGTTTATAATTTTTTTGATTTAATTTTGAGTGTCATAAGGAAATTTTCCGTCTTTTTAATTTTCAAGTTGAGGTTTCCTTGTTCTCGGTGTCTGCCGATGTCGAGTTAATGACATTTTTAGATTCCTTAACTATTCAGTAATACAAGGAAATAAAAAAAACCTGAGACATTGCTGCGCCATTTCGAGCTAGAACCAAAAATGTCGACCGAAAAATATTTTCACATAATATTTTTTTTTGAGGTGATCGTTTTAACCACACTTATCATAAAAATTATGATGCATAGTTCTTATATCTTGAGGTAATTATGATCAGTATTGGTTACTGCATTTCTGTGAGAACTGTTTTCATCAATTTTCTCATTGGTTTTGCACAAGTCACTGAAAGTAGGGTCCTATAAATACTCGGGTTTTCAGCGTGTTCGTCAAAGTGTCCGTATACCTTCCCTCAATAACTGTAAATTTGCTGTAAAAAAGAGTGAAAAAAAAAGTTCAAAGTGAGTGAATCGTTTTCGACGCGATATACGTGCTCAGATAATAAGCGGGAAAAGTGCTTCAGATATTGAAAAATATTTGTTGGACAATTTCCATTTATCAACAACGGATGTGAATACGGTTATGCAAAGTATACAAAAAAAATTGATAACGATTTGTAACCAAAAATGGGTGAAAGCTCATAGAAAACAAGATCGTTTCGAGAGCCAAAACACAAATTGGTTAGTAGGTACCGTTGAATTCGTGCAGTACCTCAACATCTGAAAATTCTGACTTGAATACATCTGGAGATCGTAGTAGACCCACAAAACTACACACATCAAAAGTGTCTAGGGATCAAGCATTTTTATGCGGATTTCTTGAGATTGAGATGTGGCTTTGTAATAAATTTATGATTTTATAAATTTATATGGATCCTTTTTGGTGCATTTCATAATTTGAATCAGGAACTCTCAATCAAATTCGAGTAAAAGATGAAAATAAGCTGTCAATATTTTCCCTATAAAAACATACAACGCATTGAAGACATTAGTGCTACTGTTTCCCTACTACTGATTAAAACCAACGTTATTATGGAGCGGCGACGTCATTTAAGCAGGGAAGAAATGCTCAGAGCCGTG
The DNA here is from genome assembly GCA_905147715.2 of Xestia xanthographa. NCBI lineage: Eukaryota > Metazoa > Arthropoda > Insecta > Lepidoptera > Noctuidae > Xestia > Xestia xanthographa. The sequence continues at coordinate 10,906,954 of LR990671.1, forward strand.
GGAATGATAGAAGCTGGTTTCCGGCAACGTACTGTAGCTTTAGCTCTGAATACAAGTCAGAGTGTTATCAGTCGACTTTGGACACGTTACCGAAGCACTGGTACCGTGGCTGAGCGCCATGGAGGACGGTATCGCTGCACCACACGGAGACAAGACCGATACATTCAAATCTTAACTCGAAGAGCTCCAACAATAACCGCCATGATGTTAGCCGTGAGGCTTCATCACTCTTCAGGGAACTTAATTAGCGACCAAACAGTCAGAAACCGCTTGCATGAAGTGAACCTTCATTCCCGAAGACCGCTACGGATACCACCTATAGCAATGCACAATCGTAGGATTCGATATCAATGGGCTCTTGAACACAGAAATTGGGCAGAAGAACAATGGCGTTTCGTGTGCTTTTCTGATGAGTCTCGTTTTGGTATGAGACCGGATACAAGACGTATACGACACTGGAGAACCCCTGGACGCCAACAGCGATTAAAATCCTGCCAGGAAGTCCATCCTTATAGTGGTGGAACCATCATGGTATGGGCGGGTATTTGGATCGGCGGAAGAACTGAGTTGATTTGGATCAGAGGCAACCTCAACGCTCAAATTTATGCTGAGACGATTGTATCAGACGTCATCGTTCCTCTACAAGTGCAAATCGGTCCCTTATTTCAGTTAATGCATGATAATGCACGACCGCACACCGCAAGAGTTGTAAGACAGACTCTCGCCGCAGCTAACATCAATGTCCTGCCCTGGCCTGCTCAGTCGCCAGACTTGAACCCGATTGAGCATGCATGGGATATGCTACAGAGAAGAGCTCTGCCGAATATGGAGGGTATCCAGTCGCAAGAAGACCTTTTTTTGTTGTTGCAACGAACATGGGCGGCCATTCCACAGCGTGATTTGGATGAACTCATTTTGAGTATGCCAAACCGATGTTCTTGTGTTGTTAGTGTTCGCGGTAGAAACACGGATTATTAATTGTTTAAGTTACCCAATAAAATTTTAAAGAAAACTGTGTTTTCAGTCATTTTTTCGAACTTTAATGTTAGTGGTTCAAATGTCAAAAATCCCTTTATTAGGAAAATGGCAAATTTCTTTATTAATGCAAAGGTGACTTGGTTTATCGTTACTGTGACAAACGAAAACACTTTATTTGATGAATCCTTAAAGAAAATTTTAATTAATATCAATCAGGAGAAAAGTTATTGCAAAAATATATGTTGATCCCTAGATACTTTTGATGTGTGTATATGACGCGTGTTCGGAGAGTACAAAAAACGTAAAAACATGGAATTACTTCTGGAGAATGGAATGGGGCATGTGCATTACGCTTATGTATTATAGTGATTATTTTTTCATGACTTAAGTATTTTATACTTATGTAATTAGGTAGGTATTAACTCATAAATAATTTTAATTTAACCTAATGTAAGCAAACAATTCATTTTAATAATTTAATTTAATTTTTGTATGAAAATTTACAATATTTTATTTTAGTATTTTTTTTACTCAATAAACATAGTTTTTAAAGTGGCAATGTTTTAATTATCTATTAGCATAAGTATTCAGGAATACATATATAAAATTTCAATTCAAAATATCAAGTAACAAAAAAGTTATAGATTTTTGAGATGGAACACACCGTTTGGTCCCATAGTGCGCCGGGCTCTCAGCCCTTCCCACCTCTGATGGCATCTAGTATAACACCCCCTCCCCCCCCCCAGACCAATTATAAAAGCGGCCGCGCTCTCAGCGCCCAGACCCCCCTTACCCTAAGTGCCCGCAGCACCAGGCATCTTTCCCCCAGCGCCCCGCCACTCAACTAAGGTGCACCAAGCGCCATTCAGCTTCTCGGCCCCCCCCCCAACCCCTGCGTCAAATGCCCCGCCACTTGACCCATGTGACCCCTTCAGGGTTATCACTAGCACCTTCGCAGTGTTCCACTCCCCGCGTGGTCACCAAATGGCAAGAGACATCATTGCTTGCAATGGTGACTTCTTCGCCTTACTCCAAGTCTACAATGCGTACCCCGATGTTACGCAATCCCTTAGAAACCTCCCCCACAACTCGAATTTATAGAGCTCCTCCCCCCTTAAATAGGGACCTTCAACGCCGAACGCTTAAATGGCCAACGTGATGAGATCACCACTTTCTTCCGCGACCATCAACTAGACATCCTCCTAGTCCAAGAGACCTTCTTTAAACCCCACCAGCGAGACCCTAAAATTGCCAACTACAGGTTAGTTCGCAATGACAGGACTCGCTGTCACAGGGGAGGTACTCTCATTTACTATAAATCCAGTCTGTACTGCATCCCCTTAGACCCCCCTACCCTCTCAAACTCCAACACCGATTCTGTGGCGATTAACGCCTCCATCAAGGATGACCTCACTGTCGTACTCAACCTAAGTGACTCCGTCCTTCTGGCGGGGGATCTTAATGCAAAGCACCCCGCGTGGAATAGTCGCTTGTCCAACACCAGAGGTAATGTCCTCTACAACCTCTGCTCCTCCCTCGATTTCGATGTCATCGCTCCGATGCATCCCACACATTTTCCAAACAACCCTAATCACACCCCCGATGTGCTAGACGTCGCGCTTCTGAAGAATGTAAACTTGCGACTGCATTCTATGGAAACGATCGATGGGCTCAATTCGGATCACAGACCTGTGATTATAGAATTTGCCCCCAGATATGGTCCTTCTGACCCCTCACAACCCCCCCCACCAAAGTGATCACGGACTGGGGGAAAGTAAGCGAATTGCTGAAATCCAGCGAGTCCCCTCACTTATCAAATCCCTGACAACATAGAAACTGTAGCCGACACGGGGGCCGCGATCGGCTTGTTCACTGGCCACGTTCAGTCAATCCTGAACGAACGTTCAAGGGAGGTTCCGGCGGAGGATCACCTCCGCTGGAAACTTCCGGATGACGTGCGTGAACTGGTGACCGAAAAGAACGCGGCTATCCGTGCTTACAGAGCCTTCCCCTGTGTCAATAACAAAGTTTTTATGCGTCGCTTACAACGCAAAGTAAGTAGATGCGTCAAAAAACAGCGTGAAGAACAGTGGGGCAAGATACTCGATGATCTAGAACCGACCCATCAGGCCTTCTGGAACCTGCAGAGGAAACTACGCTCCTCTGAGGTCACACCCATGCCCCCCTCTCATTAACCCTGATCAGAGCGTCGTCTTCGACGACGACGACAAAGCCGAATGTCTGGCTGACAGTTTAGAGTCTCAATGCTCCCCCAGCACCCAGCCAGTAGACCAAGCTCACCTTGCTAAGGTGGATGCTGAAGTCGAACGCCGGGCCTCCTTACCCCCTGTCGAAGACCCTGATGACCCACTACCCCGTCACTCCAGACGAGGTAGAGGACATCATAAAAGGTCTCAAACCTAGGAAAGCCCCTGGCTCTGACAGAATCACCAACAAGGTGTTCAAACTTTTCTCCCCCGCCCTCATAGTATTACTAACCGCTATCTTCAATAGCGCCATGTCCAATAATATCTTCCCACAATCGTGGAAACAGGCTACCGTTATTGGTATTCCTAAACCGGGCAAGCTTCCAGCGAGGCATGATGACCGGTGCCTTGTTCTTCGATATTGCAAAAGCATTCGACAAGGTTTGGCACAACGGGCTGATATACAAGCTGTATCGGCTCGGTGTGCCAGATCATCTCGTCCTCATCCTCCGAGACTTCTTGTCGAATCGCACCTTCCAATACCGCATCGAGGGTGCGCTTTCCGCCCCTCATCCGATTCGCGCCGGTGTCCCCCAGGGCTCGGTGCTATCCCCGTTAATATTCACGCTGTTCACTAGCGACTTCCCAAAGAGTAATACAGCCCAGTTAGCCCTTTTTGCTGACGACACGGCCATTTATTGCTCTGGAAGGAGTCCCTCTAAAATCGCTAACACTCTCCAAACCTCTGCAAACGCCTTAGGCGATTGGTTCTGAAGATGGAGAATAGAAGTCAATCCCGACAAGAGCCAGGCGGTACTTTTCACCAGGCCCCACCACACTGTTCCCCCGAACCCTAGTCCGATCACCATGTTTGACAAGCCGACCCCTTGGGAGACGCAAGCCAAATACTTGGGGGTCATCTTAGATCAACGCCTAAACTTTCGAGAGCACATAGGGACGGTACGCTCGCGTGCCGCCTTCGCTCTCAGTAGGCTCCACTATGTGCTGAATGCACGCAGCAAATTGTCACTTAAGGGCCCGTGCACAAAATTAAGACATTTTGAACATTTTAGATCACTGCTTAGGCAAGAAGAATTTGAACCTTATTTATTTTTATTATAAGAGACAGGTTCTTCATCTTGAATTGTTTTAAATAATGTATATATAAATGGCAATCACCCATATTCAAAACCCCTTTTCCGCAAAAGTAACGAGCGAGTGATGTTTGTGGTTCGCTGGACAAAGAACTACAAAATATTCTGAATATTAAAAAATATGAGTAACATCAATATATGGTCTACTCGTAACATACGGGAAAACATTATTGATTTTCTATACGAAATATAGCAGAAAAAAAATGTTGAAAAACTTCATTTCGTAAATAATTCGCAAAGTGAGCTATATTATCGACCGCGCAAACCCGCTCCCGTCAGTAACAACCGGGCTCTCCCAGCGTGTTCATTTATATTAAAGTTTTTGATTGTATTGAGTTTTTTTTGACGTTGGTTGTTTATTAAGATTTATTTCGTCTTCATATTATTTAAGGTGGATGCTCAAGGGTAGCCCGCGAAATTCAAATTTTCTTACGTTTTTTGATTTTTGATTAAAATTACTTTTCCAAGGTCAAAATCATTCTTGCACCTTTATGAACTTTGAGGGTTGTATTGATGATTTTGATGAATATAATTCTGTAACTACATACGTCTTACAGTCGCAAACAAAATTTTAATCAGCATACAACCTAGCACTGGCCTGCAAATTGCAAAAAACGTAAGAAAATTTGAATTTCGCGGGCTACACCTTAAAGTTAAGTTTCTTTGTACTTAATATGTTGTATGTAAGGTTAATAATCTGCGGAACTACTGATCCGATTCCGAAAATTCTTTCATTTAGGGGATTTCACTACTCCATATTATTATTGGTTTTCATGGTAACCTATTTGATTTTTCTATTTTGGAAGTGAGAAATCGTCACGTAAGAAAATGCCGGGTATGGCGGGGTCGAGTGAGCGAGCGATATTTTTCTTCATAGGTGTCGTTTTCGTGGGTTTTGGGGTTGGTGATAACGAAAATGAGGTCAAAATGAAAATCCAAGATGGCGCCAACGAAAATTTTCGGTTTTATCCTCATGGGTGTCGTTTTCATGGTTTTTGGGGTTGCTGGTTACGAAAATGAGGTCAAAATGAAAATCCAAGATGGCTCCGAGGAAAATTTTTGATTTTCCGTCATGGGTGTCGTTTTTATGGTTTTTGGGGTTGCTGGTTACGAAAATGAGGTCAAAATGAAAATCCAAGATGGTGCCGAGGAAAATTTTTTATGTTTCGTCATGGGTGTCGTTTTCATGGTTTTTGGGGTTACTGGTTACGAAACTGAGGTCAAAATGAAAATCCAAGATGGTGCCGAGGAAAATTTTTTATGTTTCGTCATGGGTGTCGTTTTCATGGTTTTTGGGGTTACTGGTTTCGAAAATGGGGTCAAAATGAAAATCCAAGGCGCCAGAAAAAAAAATCGGTTTTTCCGTCATGGGTGTCGTTTTCATGGTTTTTGGGGTTGCTGATTACGAAAATGAGGTCAAAATGAAAATCCAAGATGGTGCCGAGGAAAATTTTTGATTTTCCGTCATGGGTGTCGTTTTTATGGTTTTTGGGGTTGCTGGTTACGAAAATGAGGTCAAAATGAAAATCCAAGATGGTGCCGAGGAAAATTTTTGATTTTCCGTCATGGGTGTCGTTTTTATGGTTTTTGGGGTTGCTGGTTACGAAAATGAGGTCAAAATGAAAATCAAAGATGGTGCCGAGGAAAATTTTTTATGTTTCGTCATGGGTGTCGTTTTCATGGTTTTTGGGGTTACTGGTTACGAAACTGAGGTCAAAATGAAAATCCAAGATGGTGCCGAGGAAAATTTTTTATGTTTCGTCATGGGTGTCGTTTTCATGGTTTTTGGGGTTACTAGTTACGAAACTGAGGTCAAAATGAAAATCCAAGATGGCGCCGAGAAAAAATATTGATTTTCCGTCATGGTTGTCTTTTTCATGGTTTTTGGGGTTGCTGGTTACGAAAATGAGGTCTAAATGAAAATCCATGACGTCGCCGAGAAAAAAATTGTTTTTCTGTCATGGATGTCGTTTTCATGGTTTAGGGGGTTGCTGGTTACGAAAATGAGGTCACCAAAAACCATGAAAACGACACCCATGACGGAAAATCATAAATTTTTCTCGGCGCTGCTTGGATTTTTATTTTGACCTCATTTTTGTAATCAGCAACCCCAAAAACCATGAAAACGACACCCATGACGGAAAATCAAAAATTTTCCTCGGCGCCTCTTGGATTTTTATTTTGACCTCATTTTTGTAATCAGCAACCCCAAAAACCATGAAAACGACACCCATGACGGAAAATCAAAAATTTTTCTCGGCGCCTCTTGGATTTTTATTTTGACCCCATTTTCGTAATTAGCGACCTCGAAAACAATGAAAACGACATCCGTGACGGAAAAACCAAAAATTTTCCTCGGCACCATCTTGGATTATCATTTTGACCTTATTTTCGTAACCAGCAACCCCAAAAACCATAAAAACGACACCCATGACGGTGTGAGGTAATAGCCGTAATAACATTATATAAACCTATGTTCTATTGTATTAAAGGCAGTACTGTAACAGCACTCGTATCATTTACTCCTAGAGCCTGCCCTCCGTACATGGCGACCGTGACAGTAAAATAGGCGCGGATAGTATTTACATTCCTTTGACCAAAACGGAACAAGTGGTGTTATAATGTATTGCATCAATATCAATCTTCTATTTTGTGAAAATTTAATTCATTCACCTCAAAATGGGAACTACTAACAGCAAGGAGGAGATTATAGTACCACAAAACGCAGCAGGTGGAAATAACATAGCAGACATCAGACAGCTGGCAGTGCACGCCAGCACCACCAACATCATCCTGATCGTGGTACTCTTGATTACATCGTTGGCGTTTTTGTATGGTGTGTACAAAATATATAAAAATTATCACCAGCAGTGGATTACAAATGCGATCAGAAATGACAGACTAAGATATTCCATTCGGAGGCGTAGAGTTGATGCAGAACCAGAATTACGAGCCAACACGAGGAGCTACCGAAAGGATAACGAGAACATCGTTTAAACCTTCACCGTGTGCCCATAACTGATGAAGAATAGTGTGCAGTCATGCAGTAAGTGTATCATGTGTCTGTGCGCGAAAATTCTATGCGTTAATATCAGTGCGCGGTCAGTTAGCAAGTATAAAAAATATATTATCCATCTATTCGTATATACCAGTGACCTTATAGATACGTAAATATAAGTGATATTATTATGGACTGACCTAAGTGAAAAATATAAGTAAAATAAATACTGGGTGTTTGCAGAATAATACAAGAATATGTAATAAGATTCTAATAAGATAATAGTAGGTATATTTCATGGCAGAAAAATTTAAAACATTGTATGACAATTTATTTGAAATCAGAAAATATTTTATAAAGATTGGCCCAGATAGGAGAAAAGGTAATATTGTTGTCGTAAAATTAGAAGAAGCTGATGTTTTAGTAAAGCAGTACAACTTACTTTTAGAATATTATTCTGAAACTAAATCCACTTTAAGTAAAAGCGAGTGTTCAAGTATCCACGAGCTTTGTTCTAATTTTGACAAGTTACATGAACAAATTTTAGATTTGTGTTCACAAAAACCCATTACTTCAATCAATATGACAAATACTTGTAAATTTGACTTAAAAACCGCATTATATTTATTGCCAGTTTGTTCAAACGATGAGGCTAGCGTCAAGCAACTAATAGACGGGATAGAATATTATACATCAGAGCTAGACGAAAATTCTCAAGAAAAATTATTAAAATTTGTGTTAAAAACTAGACTCCCCCAGGCCGCAAAACTGAAACTATCTCCATCTTATGCCAACATTAATGAATTGATAACCGATTTAAAGGCTCACTTATTGCCTAAAAAATCAGCTTCTGCAATTCAACGGAAATTGCAAAATTTTAGGCAAAATGATTTATCGATCGATGAATTCGGCAAACAAGTAACTGAATTATTTGTTGATTTAACAATAACTCAATCAGATGGCAGTGACGCTAATTTTAAAGTTTTGAAGCCAATAAACGAGAAACAGGCCATCAAATGCTTTTCAGATGGATTAAGGAGTAAACGACTAGGCACAATAATCTCAGCCCGAACTTTTACATCATTAAAAGACGCTGTGCAGGCGGCTATCGATGAAGATATTACAATTCCATCGACTTCTTCTGATATCCTAACCATGAATTTTAGAGGCAGAACTTCGTATAATTGGTCGCAGAGGAGAGGCCGCTTGGCATACACAGGTAGAGGACGTGGACGTAGTTACCGGCAGCCTCCCCAGAACCCAGATGAGCAACAAGATCACGTTGGGCGAGGATCGCATGCAGGTCGGCGCGGGTCGACCCGATCATTTTATGGAAACAGAGGTAGGTCCAATTATCATAATAACAGTACATCGGGGTACCAGCATGTACATACTTTGGAAAATTCAGACTCGCAGGAAAATTCAACAAGCGAAGAGCAAAACGAAAATCAGTTTTTTCGAGACTAAAAATTTTATTTTGACATGTAATAGCGTAGGCTATGTAAACATAAGATCACTTAATAATTACTCATACCATTTATTAGTTGACACCGGCGCATCCATTTCTGTCGTAAAGTATAAACATATTTCCGATCAAAACATTCCAATCCATAATGAGAAGACTATCATAAATGGAATTGGGGGAAACGTCCAGAGCATAGGATATGTTTATTTAAATTTAGTCATTGGAAATCATACTCTGCGCCATAAGTTTTTTGTTTTTAAAACATTACCTTGTAAGGGTAGTGGTATATTGGGACATGATTTTTGAGCAAGTATAAATCAGTATTAAATTTCGGAAATCAAACTTTGTTGCTTTGGAATAACCATTTAAAGGTTATCCATGCCTTTGATAATGACAAACAAGCATATTAATATACCAGCGAGGTCAGAGTCTGTTCATTTTATTCGGACATTTGAGACGGATGAATGCGTAGTTAACGCGTCAGAACTACAAAAAGGGATTTTTATAGCAAGTACTTTAGTCAAGCCAAGGAATGGGAAAATACCCATTAGAATCTTAAACACCACTGATTCAGATTTAGTTCTAAATTCAATAAATGTCACTTCTCATAAAGCAAGCGACTATGAGGTTTGTACATTTCCAGCAATTAATAATAGTGCTAGTCGTGTAAAAAAATTCTCCAGTTCCCAGATTTCTCAGAACAAAATCAATTTATACTTCAAACAGATGCATCCGGATACTCGATAGGGGCAGTTTTATGTAATTCGGATAGTCGCCCCATAGCTTACGCCAGTAGAAGTCTCAACAAGGCGGAAAAGAATTATCCCACTATATAGAAAGAACTGCTAGCCATAGTTTGGGCCGTCAAATACTTTAGACCATATTTATACGGCCGTACATTTAAAATACTTACTGACCACAAACCCCTCGTATACTTGTTCAATTTGAAAGACCCCTCGAGTAGACTCTTTAAATTTAGAATAGTTCTCGAAGAGTATGATTATGAAATAGAATATATAAGAGGGACAGAGAATGCTGTCGCTGATGCATTATCTAGAATAAAAATAACTTCGAAAGAAGACTCCTTAACCATGAAAATGACATCCATGACAGAAAAACCAAAAGAAAAAACCACCTTCAAGTATAAATAACAGGGGTATGTTATGTTTACTCTACAGAGTGAACCTCAGTGGCCATTAAGTCGCGCTAAAGTCCAGTCGCGCAAGTGTCCATTCGCGCAAGTGTCTTGGCGCGCAAATGTCCGTTCGCGCATAAGTCTAATCGAGCAAAAGTCCATTCGCGCAAGTGTCCAGGCGCGCAAAAGTCCGTTTGCGCATAAGTCCAATCGCGCAAAAGTCCATGCGCGCATTTGTCTTTTCGCGCAAGTGTCTTTCGCGCAAGTGTCTTTCGCGCAAGTGTCTTTCGCGCAAGTGTCTTTCGCGCAAAAGTCCCAGATCCAGAAAAATTAAGTTTGTCCTTTAAAAAGTTTTTACGGAACCCTCAGTGCGCGAGTCCAACTCGCACTTTTATTTATCATTTTGTAAAATGTTTATATGTATCTAAATTCTTCTAATACAAAATTAAACCATTTTTATTTTGATTATGATAAATATACAGTACACACATTCCAGACTTTTATTTCTAAACCGTACTGACTTTATAATAAGATTATGTATCATAAAATAATATCGTCTACAGGATCAAAATGGTTTAAGCGATCACTACGCTCGATCTTCACCCGTGTGTGCGTGTATCTGCATGAACAATGCACACTAACATAGGATCGCAACGAATTTGCCTAAACTCTAGCGACTGAACTTTGTGCACGGACTAGTGCAAATTGCGTATTTACACCGCGTGCATTCGGCCAATCATGACATACGCGTGCCCTGTGTTCGCGCATGCAAAACCCTACCTAATCCATAGGATGCAGACTCTACAAAACCGTTTTCTCCGAAGGGCCACGGGCTCACCGTGGTACCTCAGGAACTTGCAACTTCACGTAGATCTCAAAATCCCAACCATACAACAATTCATGAAACGTCTTTCAAAGAGTTTCTTCGACAAGGCCGAGAAGCATAATAACCCTTTGATCTCTTCAGCCGCCCACTATGTCCCATCAAAAATTTCCAAGACTCGCCGTCCCAGGCATATTCTACTCATACCCGACGACCCCACCACCCTCATTCAGGAGAGTTGTAGGGAAACTAGCACATTACGTAAAAACAAAACTAAAAAACACAAATACAAACCGCGAATCCGAACCCGACCCCGCCGTGGCGTACCGCGAGCGCGACCCCCCCGTAACATCACCGCCCGACCCTTGCTCGACGAGCCAGCCCGCGCCGCTGAGCATGTAGCTTTAAATTCCCTAAATAATAATCCGACCCAGCCACCACCCTTGCTGCCCTCCCTCAATGACGCACTAAGCCGAGGCCCGAACCCCACAGGGGGTGCCCTTAGTGATGTTCATTTAACTGAAAATCCTAGTTAGTAAGCCCTGGCTGGGGGCCTTAGTAATTTTTGGCCACCACAGGATAGTCCGGTTAAGCAGTTAGACAACCTTAACGAGTTGTAACTGCGAGTGGTCCCTTCTAAAAAAAAAAGTCTGTCTGCCCCTATGTATGCTTAGATCTTTAAAACTACGCAACGGATTTCGATGCGGGTTTTTATAATAGACAAGTGATTCAAGAGGAAGGTTTTACTATTTAATTATACACCCTGAAATTTATGTTCGCGACGAACGTCACCAATTCAGCACATAGAGTGTTGTTTTACAGTTAAAAATAGTGTAGAGTCAGTGTATGGGCAATATAGTGATATAACAAGTGCCATCAGTGAATTTAGAATAGTTTACATAGTAATTTTCAGACGCGCTAGATAGATATAGGCTCGCAAGTGGAGTTTTTTAGTGTAATTTAACGTTTTTGCGAAGTCCAGGTAGCCTAGGTTGCGACCTAGGCCTGGATATAGTATTTTTTTATAACTTAGCTTATAGTTGAACCACTTAGACGAGAGTATGACGGTCTAGCGCGGCCATATTCGACAAAAACAAGAAAATATTGTCTTACAGATTTACAGTTGAAGGATCGTTACAGGCTGAAAAATACAGACACGAAAAAATAAGTAACAGCTTTAGATGGGCCATATACTCGTCTAGTATATGGCAATTAATAAGGCCATTCAAAAAACCCGACCAAAACGAACGTGGCTCGTTATAGAGCCATGACGTATTAGCGGAAAAAGTTGCCAATTCTTCCTACAAATCGGTCATTTAAGTCGGTTTTCTCTGTTTCATTGCATTAACTAGAATATTTTCCTTAAAAATTGGCAATATTAGCCCTCAAATGTCTCTGTCGACGGAAATATAAATTGTCAAAGTCAGTTCGTGAATTCGCGCCGCGGAGTGATTTTACTTGTTCAGGAAAAAATTGTTTGCTGATTATCGAGTGAGTATTTTTGAGTAAACTATTGATTTATTGGTTAATTACATTATAGTTAATGTGTGTGCAACTGGGTTTTAACCAGATGTAAGTATATTTCAATTTCTGTGTGGTTTTCAGTGAAGTCGTAACTCGTAACGGACTTTTGTCGGAATACTTTCGTAATTTTGTATATGATTATTATTGATTCTGTGTAAAAAGTAATAACTATCGCATTGAATAATTACTCGTTAATAGTTTTCAACCAAAACATTTACGAAATCTACAAATTTTTTGTCAAGATCATAATTTTTGTTCAACTGGGTCGTAAAAAACGAAGTATCAATAAATTTTAAGATGGCCGCCATCGTAAAGCTAGAGGACATACCGGAGAAATTTCGTAAAGGTCGAATTATTTTTTTTATTGTTTTTTTAATAATGTCTTATTTTGAACTATCTTTGTTTGTATGTTTGGACGATGCTATTGGAATGTTTTTTTTTGTGGTTTTTTTTTTGTTTTTTTTTTATTTCTTTGTTTTCAATTTAGAACGAACGGTGAAAAACTATCTTTGTTTGTATGTTTTGAAGATGCTATTGGAATGTTTTTTTTTTGTGTTTTTTTTTTTGTTTTTTTTTTACTTTGTTTTCAATTTAGAACGAACGGTGAAAAACTATCTTTGTTTGTATGTTTTGAAGATGCTATTGGAATGTTTTTTTTGTGTTTTTTTTTGTTTTTTTTTTACTTTGTTTTCAATTTAGAACGAACGGTGAAAAACTATCTTTGTTTGTATGTTTTGAAGATGCTATTGGAATGTTTTTTTTTTGTTTTTTTTTTACTTTGTTTTCAATTTAGGATGAACGCTGCTGGTCGTGGTGTTGGGCGTGCACGTGGGCGCGGGCGCGGGCGCGGGCGTGGGCGCGGGCGTACTGCATCCAGGCGCTCCCTAGATTTTAACGACATGTTTGTGCTTTTTTATTTATTTTTTATCTATTATATGTGGTTAACTTAGATCCTTACCCAAAATGTTACTTTTAACAGCGAGCGTGAACTGCATGAGGGGGAGGATGAGCTGGAGGATCCAGATCCGGCGCCGTAAGTAAACATTTGTTTGAAACTTAATCATACATGTTTCATTTTTTTCATTCAACATTTTTCTCCTGCTAGGGTGCTTGCTGTGAGCCCTCCTCCAGCTCCAGCAGCCACTGAAACAGTGGCTCAAGTGGTGGCTGCCGATCCAGTGCCGTGAGTAAACATTTGTTTGAAATTTAATCATACATGGTTCATTTTTTTCATTCAAAATTTTTCTTCTGCTAGGATGCTTGCTGTGAGCCATCCTCCAGCTCCAGCGGCCACTGTTTCAGTGGCTGCCAATCCAGTGCCGTGAGTAAACATTTGTTTGAAATTTAATCATACATGGTTCATTTTTTTCATTCAAAATTTTTCTTCTGTTAGGATGCTTGCTGTGAGCCATCCTCCAGCTCCAGCAGCCACTGTTTTAGTGGCTGCCAATCCAGTGCCGTGAGTAAACATTTGTTTGAAATTTAATCATACATGGTTCATTTTTTTCATTCAAAATTTTTCTTCTGCTAGGTGGTCCGACGCATCGCGCTTGTTGGCGGGCCAGCCAGCTCAGCCAGCTTCCCAGCCATTCTCGGGGCCGCTTGCGTAAGTGAACATGTATTTGAAATTTAATCATCATTGAAATCAATACCATGTGTTTTTTTAACATTGTTTTTTTAATCATTGTTTTTTTTATTTTCAAGTTATTCAGAAGAATATCACAAGCTTCTGAAGAAGCGAGCGGCGCTCGAGAAGAAGCACGAGCTGAAGCTGGCTGCCAACAAAAGGGCGGCGCTGTATGCCGTACGGAGGAAACGGGAAACCTCGGCATTTGAGCTCCCCGATATGCCTCCATCCAAGAGCAAAAAGTAAGAAAAATATTTCGGAAAATAATAATATGTTTTTCAGTCACAAATGTTTCAATGATTTATGTATTTCCAGACAAACTTTGTCGCCGACGCGGGTTGTGCCGTGCCCTCTGGTGCCGGGAACTCCGGTGGAGCCACCACCGAGGGTACGGCAAAAATGGGAGCTGCAAACGTCAAGTGTGTAAATTGTCTGCTTACATATTTTAATAATTTTTACTTCTTTTCCAACCTAACATATTTGAATACTTTTCAATACAGCGCTGGACGCCAGTGGCCCGTCGAGGGTGACCGCGGAGCTGCCGGAGGAGCAGGAGGTGACGTCGTCGCCACCGCCGCCGCTTCGCGAAGCTACGCCGCCGCCGTCACCGCCACTTCGCGAAGCTACGCCGCCGCCGCCGCTTCGCGAAGTTACGCCACCGCCCCCCTCGCAGTAAGTTTGAACTTAATCTCTATTGAAGAATTGAAGAATTTGAAACATTCTTCAAAGGAAGCAGACTTAATATATTTTTTTATTTCACAGGGTTCATCCACCAATACTCACCCCATCCACGGGGGTTATTGCGGTGGCTGACGGTCAAGAGATAGACGAGAATCTCTTGGCCGATGTGGACATTGAGTTCGTTGGCTTCTCGCCTATGTTTTTTTTATTTTCAAGTTATTCAGAAGAATATCACAAGCTTCTGAAGAAGCGAGCGGCGCTCGAGAAGAAGCACGAGCTGAAGCTGGCTGCCAACAAAAGGGCGGCGCTGTATGCCGTACGGAGGAAACGGGAAACCTCGGCATTTGAGCTCCCCGATATGCCCATCCAAGAGCAAAAAGTAAGAAAAATATTTCGGAAAATAATAATATGTCACAATCACAAATGTTTCAATGATTTATGTATTTCCAGACAAACTTTGTCGCCGACGCGGGTTGTGCCGTGCCCTCTGGTGCCGGGAACTCCGGTGGAGCCACCACCGAGGGTACGGCAAAAATGGGAGCTGCAAACGTCAAGTGTGTAAATTGTCTGCTTACATATTTTAATAATTTTTACTTCTTTTCCAACCTAACATATTTGAATACTTTTCAATACAGCGCTGGACGCCAGTGGCCCGTCGAGGGTGACCGCGGAGCTGCCGGAGGAGCAGGAGGTGACGTCGTCGCCGCCGCCGCCGTCGCCGCCGCTTCGCGAAGCTACGCCGCCGCTTCGCGAAGCTACGCCGCCGCCGCCGCTTCGCGAAGTTACGCCGACTGCGAGTTTGAACTTAATCTCTATTGAAGAATTGAAGAATTTGAAACATTCTTCAAAGGAAGCCGACTTAATATATTTTTTTATTTCACAGGGTTCATCCACCAATACTCACCCCATCCACGGGGGTTATTGCGGTGGCTGACGGTCAAGAGATAGACGAGAATCTCTTGGCCGATGTGGACATTGAGTTCGTTGGCTTCTCGCCTATGTTTTTTTTTTATTTTCAAGTTATTCAGAAGAATATCACAAGCTTCTGAAGAAGCGAGCGGCGCTCGAGAAGAAGCACGAGCTGAAGCTGGCTGCCAACAAAAGGGCGGCGCTGTATGCCGTACGGAGGAAACGGGAAACCTCGGCATTTGAGCTCCCCGATATGCCTCCATCCAAGAGCAAAAAGTAAGAAAAATATTTCGGAAAATAATAATATGTTTTTCAGTCACAAATGTTTCAATGATTTATGTATTTCCAGACAAACTTTGTCGCCGACGCGGGTTGTGCCGTGCCCTCTGGTGCCGGGAACACCGGTGGAGCCACCACCGAGGGTACGGCAAAAATGGGAGCTGCAAACGTCAAGTGTGTAAATTGTCTGCTTACATATTTTAATAATTTTTACTTCTTTTCCAACCTAACATATTTGAATACTTTTCAATACAGCGCTGGACGCCAGTGGCCCGTCGAGGGTGACCGCGGAGCTGCCGGAGGAGCAGGAGGTGACGTTGTCGCCGCCGCCGTCGCCGCCGCTTCGCGAAGCTACGCTGCCGCCGCCGCTTTGCGAAGCTACGCCGCCGCCGCCGCTTTGCGAAGCTACGCCGCCGCCGCCGCTTCGCGAAGTTACGCCGCCGCCCCCCTCGCAGTAAGTTTGAACTTAATCTCTATTGAAGAATTGAAGAATTTGAAACATTCTTCAAAGGAAGCCGACTTAATATATTTTTTTATTTCACAGGGTTCATCCACCAATACTCACCCCATCCACGGGGGTTATTGCGGTGGCTGACGGTCAAGAGATAGACGAGAATCTCTTGGCCGATGTGGACATTGAGTTCGTTGGCTTCTCGCCTATGTTTTTTTTATTTTCAAGTTATTCAGAAGAATATCACAAGCTTCTGAAGAAGCGAGCGGCGCTCGAGAAGAAGCACGAGCTGAAGCTGGCTGCCAACAAAAGGGCGGCGCTGTATGGCGTACGGAGGAAACGGGAAACCTTGGCATTTGAGCTCCCCGATATGCCTCTATCCAAGAGCAAAAAGTAAGAAAAATATTTCGGAAAATAATAATATGTTTTTCAGTCACAAATGTTTCAATGATTTATGTATTTCCAGACAAACTTTGTCGCCGACGCGGGTTGTGCCGTGCCCTCTGGTGCCGGGAACTCCGGTGGAGCCACCACCGAGGGTACGGCAAAAATGGGAGCTGCAAACGTCAAGTGTGTAAATTGTCTGCTTACATATTTTAATAATTTTTACTTCTTTTCCAACCTAACATATTTGAATACTTTTCAATACAGCGCTGGACGCCAGTGGCCCGTCGAGGGTGACCGCGGAGCTGCCGGAGGAGCAGGAGGTGACGTCGTCGCCACCGCCGCCGCTTCGCGAAGCTACGCCGCCGCCGTCACCGCCACTTCGCGAAGCTACGCCGCCGCCGCCGCTTCGCGAAGTTACGCCGCCGCCCCCCTCGCAGTAAGTTTGAACTTAATCTCTATTGAAGAATTGAAGAATTTGAAACATTCTTCAAAGGAAGCAGACTTAATATATTTTTTTATTTCACAGGGTTCATCCACCAATACTCACCCCATCCACGGGGGTTATTGCGGTGGCTGACGGTCAAGAGATAGACGAGAATCTCTTGGCCGATGTGGACATTGAGTTCGTTGGCTTCTCGCCTATGTTTTTTTTATTTTCAAGTTATTCAGAAGAATATCACAAGCTTCTGAAGAAGCGAGCGGCGCTCGAGAAGAAGCACGAGCTGAAGCTGGCTGCCAACAAAAGGGCGGCGCTGTATGCCGTACGGAGGAAACGGGAAACCTCGGCATTTGAGCTCCCCGATATGCCCATCCAAGAGCAAAAAGTAAGAAAAATATTTCGGAAAATAATAATATGTCACAATCACAAATGTTTCAATGATTTATGTATTTCCAGACAAACTTTGTCGCCGACGCGGGTTGTGCCGTGCCCTCTGGTGCCGGGAACTCCGGTGGAGCCACCACCGAGGGTACGGCAAAAATGGGAGCTGCAAACGTCAAGTGTGTAAATTGTCTGCTTACATATTTTAATAATTTTTACTTCTTTTCCAACCTAACATATTTGAATACTTTTCAATACAGCGCTGGACGCCAGTGGCCCGTCGAGGGTGACCGCGGAGCTGCCGGAGGAGCAGGAGGTGACGTCGTCGCCGCCGCCGCCGTCGCCGCCGCTTCGCGAAGCTACGCCGCCGCTTCGCGAAGCTACGCCGCCGCCGCCGCTTCGCGAAGTTACGCCGACTGCGAGTTTGAACTTAATCTCTATTGAAGAATTGAAGAATTTGAAACATTCTTCAAAGGAAGCCGACTTAATATATTTTTTTATTTCACAGGGTTCATCCACCAATACTCACCCCATCCACGGGGGTTATTGCGGTGGCTGACGGTCAAGAGATAGACGAGAATCTCTTGGCCGATGTGGACATTGAGTTCGTTGGCTTCTCGCCTATGTTTTTTTTTATTTTCAAGTTATTCAGAAGAATATCACAAGCTTCTGAAGAAGCGAGCGGCGCTCGAGAAGAAGCACGAGCTGAAGCTGGCTGCCAACAAAAGGGCGGCGCTGTATGCCGTACGGAGGAAACGGGAAACCTCGGCATTTGAGCTCCCCGATATGCCTCCATCCAAGAGCAAAAAGTAAGAAAAATATTTCGGAAAATAATAATATGTTTTTCAGTCACAAATGTTTCAATGATTTATGTATTTCCAGACAAACTTTGTCGCCGACGCGGGTTGTGCCGTGCCCTCTGGTGCCGGGAACTCCGGTGGAGCCACCACCGAGGGTACGGCAAAAATGGGAGCTGCAAACGTCAAGTGTGTAAATTGTCTGCTTACATATTTTAATAATTTTTACTTCTTTTCCAACCTAACATATTTGAATACTTTTCAATACAGCGCTGGACGCCAGTGGCCCGTCGAGGGTGACCGCGGAGCTGCCGGAGGAGCAGGAGGTGAAGTCGTCGCCGCCGCCGCCGTCGCCGCCGCTTCGCGAAGCTACGCCGCCGCCACCGCTTTGCGAAGCTACGCCGCCGCCGCCGCTTTGCGAAGCTACGCCGCCGCCGCCGCTTCGCGAAGTTACGCCGCCGCCCCCCTCGCAGTAAGTTTGAACTTAATCTCTATTGAAGAATTGAAGAATTTGAAACATTCTTCAAAGGAAGCCGACTTAATATATTTTTTTATTTCACAGGGTTCATCCACCAATACTCACCCCATCCACGGGGGTTATTGCGGTGGCTGACGGTCAAGAGATAGACGAGAATCTCTTGGCCGATGTGGACATTGAGTTCGTTGGCTTCTCGCCTATGTTTTTTTTTATTTTCAAGTTATTCAGAAGAATATCACAAGCTTCTGAAGAAGCGAGCGGCGCTCGAGAAGAAGCACGAGCTGAAGCTGGCTGCCAACAAAAGGGCGGCGCTGTATGCCGTACGGAGGAAACGGGAAACCTCGGCATTTGAGCTCCCCGATATGCCTCCATCCAAGAGCAAAAAGTAAGAAAAATATTTCGGAAAATAATAATATGTTTTTCAGTCACAAATGTTTCAATGATTTATGTATTTCCAGACAAACTTTGTCGCCGACGCGGGTTGTGCCGTGCCCTCTGGTGCCGGGAACTCCGGTGGAGCCACCACCGAGGGTACGGCAAAAATGGGAGCTGCAAACGTCAAGTGTGTAAATTGTCTGCTTACATATTTTAATAATTTTTACTTCTTTTCCAACCTAACATATTTGAATACTTTTCAATACAGCGCTGGACGCCAGTGGCCCGTCGAGGGTGACCGCGGAGCTGCCGGAGGAGCAGGAGGTGACGTTGTCGCCGCCGCCGTCGCCGCCGCTTCGCGAAGCTACGCTGCCGCCGCCGCTTTGCGAAGCTACGCCGCCGCCGCCGCTTTGCGAAGCTACGCCGCCGCCGCCGCTTCGCGAAGTTACGCCGCCGCCCCCCTCGCAGTAAGTTTGAACTTAATCTCTATTGAAGAATTGAAGAATTTGAAACATTCTTCAAAGGAAGCCGACTTAATATATTTTTTTATTTCACAGGGTTCATCCACCAATACTCACCCCATCCACGGGGGTTATTGCGGTGGCTGACGGTCAAGAGATAGACGAGAATCTCTTGGCCGATGTGGACATTGAGTTCGTTGGCTTCTCGCCTATGTTTTTTTTATTTTCAAGTTATTCAGAAGAATATCACAAGCTTCTGAAGAAGCGAGCGGCGCTCGAGAAGAAGCACGAGCTGAAGCTGGCTGCCAACAAAAGGGCGGCGCTGTATGGCGTACGGAGGAAACGGGAAACCTTGGCATTTGAGCTCCCCGATATGCCTCTATCCAAGAGCAAAAAGTAAGAAAAATATTTCGGAAAATAATAATATGTTTTTCAGTCACAAATGTTTCAATGATTTATGTATTTCCAGACAAACTTTGTCGCCGACGCGGGTTGTGCCGTGCCCTCTGGTGCCGGGAACTCCGGTGGAGCCACCACCGAGGGTACGGCAAAAATGGGAGCTGCAAACGTCAAGTGTGTAAATTGTCTGCTTACATATTTTAATAATTTTTACTTCTTTTCCAACCTAACATATTTGAATACTTTTCAATACAGCGCTGGACGCCAGTGGCCCGTCGAGGGTGACCGCGGAGCTGCCGGAGGAGCAGGAGGTGACGTCGTCGCCACCGCCGCCGCTTCGCGAAGCTACGCCGCCGCCGTCACCGCCACTTCGCGAAGCTACGCCGCCGCCGCCGCTTCGCGAAGTTACGCCGCCGCCCCCCTCGCAGTAAGTTTGAACTTAATCTCTATTGAAGAATTGAAGAATTTGAAACATTCTTCAAAGGAAGCAGACTTAATATATTTTTTTATTTCACAGGGTTCATCCACCAATACTCACCCCATCCACGGGGGTTATTGCGGTGGCTGACGGTCAAGAGATAGACGAGAATCTCTTGGCCGATGTGGACATTGAGTTCGTTGGCTTCTCGCCTATGTTTTTTTTATTTTCAAGTTATTCAGAAGAATATCACAAGCTTCTGAAGAAGCGAGCGGCGCTCGAGAAGAAGCACGAGCTGAAGCTGGCTGCCAACAAAAGGGCGGCGCTGTATGCCGTACGGAGGAAACGGGAAACCTCGGCATTTGAGCTCCCCGATATGCCCATCCAAGAGCAAAAAGTAAGAAAAATATTTCGGAAAATAATAATATGTCACAATCACAAATGTTTCAATGATTTATGTATTTCCAGACAAACTTTGTCGCCGACGCGGGTTGTGCCGTGCCCTCTGGTGCCGGGAACTCCGGTGGAGCCACCACCGAGGGTACGGCAAAAATGGGAGCTGCAAACGTCAAGTGTGTAAATTGTCTGCTTACATATTTTAATAATTTTTACTTCTTTTCCAACCTAACATATTTGAATACTTTTCAATACAGCGCTGGACGCCAGTGGCCCGTCGAGGGTGACCGCGGAGCTGCCGGAGGAGCAGGAGGTGACGTCGTCGCCGCCGCCGCCGTCGCCGCCGCTTCGCGAAGCTACGCCGCCGCTTCGCGAAGCTACGCCGCCGCCGCCGCTTCGCGAAGTTACGCCGACTGCGAGTTTGAACTTAATCTCTATTGAAGAATTGAAGAATTTGAAACATTCTTCAAAGGAAGCCGACTTAATATATTTTTTTATTTCACAGGGTTCATCCACCAATACTCACCCCATCCACGGGGGTTATTGCGGTGGCTGACGGTCAAGAGATAGACGAGAATCTCTTGGCCGATGTGGACATTGAGTTCGTTGGCTTCTCGCCTATGTTTTTTTTTATTTTCAAGTTATTCAGAAGAATATCACAAGCTTCTGAAGAAGCGAGCGGCGCTCGAGAAGAAGCACGAGCTGAAGCTGGCTGCCAACAAAAGGGCGGCGCTGTATGCCGTACGGAGGAAACGGGAAACCTCGGCATTTGAGCTCCCCGATATGCCTCCATCCAAGAGCAAAAAGTAAGAAAAATATTTCGGAAAATAATAATATGTTTTTCAGTCACAAATGTTTCAATGATTTATGTATTTCCAGACAAACTTTGTCGCCGACGCGGGTTGTGCCGTGCCCTCTGGTGCCGGGAACTCCGGTGGAGCCACCACCGAGGGTACGGCAAAAATGGGAGCTGCAAACGTCAAGTGTGTAAATTGTCTGCTTACATATTTTAATAATTTTTACTTCTTTTCCAACCTAACATATTTGAATACTTTTCAATACAGCGCTGGACGCCAGTGGCCCGTCGAGGGTGACCGCGGAGCTGCCGGAGGAGCAGGAGGTGAAGTCGTCGCCGCCGCCGCCGTCGCCGCCGCTTCGCGAAGCTACGCCGCCGCCACCGCTTTGCGAAGCTACGCCGCCGCCGCCGCTTTGCGAAGCTACGCCGCCGCCGCCGCTTCGCGAAGTTACGCCGCCGCCCCCCTCGCAGTAAGTTTGAACTTAATCTCTATTGAAGAATTGAAGAATTTGAAACATTCTTCAAAGGAAGCCGACTTAATATATTTTTTTATTTCACAGGGTTCATCCACCAATACTCACCCCATCCACGGGGGTTATTGCGGTGGCTGACGGTCAAGAGATAGACGAGAATCTCTTGGCCGATGTGGACATTGAGTTCGTTGGCTTCTCGCCTATGTTTTTTTTATTTTCAAGTTATTCAGAAGAATATCACAAGCTTCTGAAGAAGCGAGCGGCGCTCGAGAAGAAGCACGAGCTTAAGCTGGCTGCCAACAAAAGGGCGGCGCTGTATGGCGTACGGAGGAAACGGGAAACCTTGGCATTTGAGCTCCCCGATATGCCTCTATCCAAGAGCAAAAAGTAAGAAAAATATTTCGGAAAATAATAATATGTTTTTCAGTCACAAATGTTTCAATGATTTATGTATTTCCAGACAAACTTTGTCGCCGACGCGGGTTGTGCCGTGCCCTCTGGTGCCGGGAACTCCGGTGGAGCCACCACCGAGGGTACGGCAAAAATGGGAGCTGCAAACGTCAAGTGTGTAAATTGTCTGCTTACATATTTTAATAATTTTTACTTCTTTTCCAACCTAACATATTTGAATACTTTTCAATACAGCGCTGGACGCCAGTGGCCCGTCGAGGGTGACCGCGGAGCTGCCGGAGGAGCAGGAGGTGACGTCGTCGCCGCCGCCGCCGTCGCCGCCGCTTCGCGAAGCTACGCCGCCGCCGCCGCTTCGCGAAGTTACGCCGACTGCGAGTTTGAACTTAATCTCTATTGAAGAATTGAAGAATTTGAAACATTCTTCAAAGGAAGCCGACTTAATATATTTTTTTATTTCACAGGGTTCATCCACCAATACTCACCCCATCCACGGGGGTTATTGCGGTGGCTGACGGTCAAGAGATAGACGAGAATCTCTTGGCCGATGTGGACATTGAGTTCGTTGGCTTCTCGCCTATGTTTTTTTTATTTTCAAGTTATTCAGAAGAATATCACAAGCTTCTGAAGAAGCGAGCGGCGCTCGAGAAGAAGCACGAGCTGAAGCTGGCTGCCAACAAAAGGGCGGCGCTGTATGCCGTACGGAGGAAACGGGAAACCTCGGCATTTGAGCTCCCCGATATGCCCATCCAAGAGCAAAAAGTAAGAAAAATATTTCGGAAAATAATAATATGTCACAGTCACAAATGTTTCAATGATTTATGTATTTCCAGACAAACTTTGTCGCCGACGCGGGTTGTGCCGTGCCCTCTGGTGCCGGGAACTCCGGTGGAGCCACCACCGAGGGTACGGCAAAAATGGGAGCTGCAAACGTCAAGTGTGTAAATTGTCTGCTTACATATTTTATTTTTACTTCTTTTCCAACCTAACATATTTGAATACTTTTCAATACAGCGCTGGACGCCAGTGGCCCGTCGAGGGTGACCGCGGAGCTGCCGGAGGAGCAGGAGGTGACGTCGTCGCCGCCGCCGCCGTCGCCGCCGCTTCGCGAAGCTACGCCGCCGCTTCGCGAAGCTACGCCGCCGCCGCCGCTTCGCGAAGTTACGCCGACTGCGAGTTTGAACTTAATCTCTATTGAAGAATTGAAGAATTTGAAACATTCTTCAAAGGAAGCCGACTTAATATATTTTTTTATTTCACAGGGTTCATCCACCAATACTCACCCCATCCACGGGGGTTATTGCGGTGGCTGACGGTCAAGAGATAGACGAGAATCTCTTGGCCGATGTGGACATTGAGTTCGTTGGCTTCTCGCCTATGTTTTTTTTATTTTCAAGTTATTCAGAAGAATATCACAAGCTTCTGAAGAAGCGAGCGGCGCTCGAGAAGAAGCACGAGCTGAAGCTGGCTGCCAACAAAAGGGCGGCGCTGTATGCCGTACGGAGGAAACGGGAAACCTCGGCATTTGAGCTCCCCGATATGCCCATCCAAGAGCAAAAAGTAAGAAAAATATTTCGGAAAATAATAATATGTCACAATCACAAATGTTTCAATGATTTATGTATTTCCAGACAAACTTTGTCGCCGAAGCGGGTTGTGCCGTGCCCTCTGGTGCCGGGAACTCCGGTGGAGCCACCACCGAGGGTACGGCAAAAATGGGAGCTGCAAACGTCAAGTGTGTAAATTGTCTGCTTACATATTTTATTTTTACTTCTTTTCCAACCTAACATATTTGAATACTTTTCAATACAGCGCTGGACGCCAGTGGCCCGTCGAGGGTGACCGCGGAGCTGCCGGAGGAGCAGGAGGTGACGTCGTCGCCGCCGCCGCCGTCGCCGCCGCTTCGCGAAGCTACGCCGCCGCCGCCGCTTCGCGAAGTTACGCCGACTGCGAGTTTGAACTTAATCTCTATTGAAGAATTGAAGAATTTGAAACATTCTTCAAAGGAAGCCGACTTAATATATTTTTTTATTTCACAGGGTTCATCCACCAATACTCACCCCATCCACGGGGGTTATTGCGGTGGCTGACGGTCAAGAGATAGACGAGAATCTCTTGGCCGATGTGGACATTGAGTTCGTTGGCTTCTCGCCTATGTTTTTTTTATTTTCAAGTTATTCAGAAGAATATCACAAGCTTCTGAAGAAGCGAGCGGCGCTCGAGAAGAAGCACGAGCTGAAGCTGGCTGCCAACAAAAGGGCGGCGCTGTATGCCGTACGGAGGAAACGGGAAACCTCGGCATTTGAGCTCCCCGATATGCCCATCCAAGAGCAAAAAGTAAGAAAAATATTTCGGAAAATAATAATATGTCACAGTCACAAATGTTTCAATGATTTAAGTATTTCCAGACAAACTTTGTCGCCGACGCGGGTTGTGCCGTGCCCTCTGGTGCCGGGAACTCCGGTGGAGCCACCACCGAGGGTACGGCAAAAATGGGAGCTGCAAACGTCAAGTGTGTAAATTGTCTGCTTACATATTTTATTTTTACTTCTTTTCCAACCTAACATATTTGAATACTTTTCAATACAGCGCTGGACGCCAGTGGCCCGTCGAGGGTGACCGCGGAGCTGCCGGAGGAGCAGGAGGTGACGTCGTCGCCGCCGCCGCCGTCGCCGCCGCTTCGCGAAGCTACGCCGCCGCTTCGCGAAGCTACGCCGCCGCCGCCGCTTCGCGAAGTTACGCCGACTGAGAGTTTGAACTTAATCTCTATTGAAGAATTGAAGAATTTGAAACATTCTTCAAAGGAAGCCGACTTAATATATTTTTTTATTTCACAGGGTTCATCCACCAATACTCACCCCATCCACGGGGGTTATTGCGGTGGCTGACGGTCAAGAGATAGACAAGAATCTCTTGGCCGATGTGGACATTGAGTTCGTTGGCTTCTCGCCTATGTTTTTTTTTATTTTCAAGTTATTCAGAAGAATATCACAAGCTTCTGAAGAAGCGAGCGGCGCTCGAGAAGAAGCACGAGCTGAAGCTGGCTGCCAACAAAAGGGCGGCGCTGTATGCCGTACGGAGGAAACGGGAAACCTCGGCATTTGAGCTCCCCGATATGCTTCCATCCAAGAGCAAAAAGTAAGAAAAATATTTCGGAAAATAATAATATGTTTTTCAGTCACAAATGTTTCAATGATTTATGTATTTCCAGACAAACTTTGTCGCCGACGCGGGTTGTGCCGTGCCCTCTGGTGCCGGGAACTCCGGTGGAGCCACCACCGAGGGTACGGCAAAAATGGGAGCTGCAAACGTCAAGTGTGTAAATTGTCTGCTTACATATTTTAATAATTTTTACTTTTTTTTCCAACCTAACATATTTGAATACTTTTCAATACAGCGCTGGACGCCAGTGGCCCGTCGAGGGTGACCGCGGAGCTGCCGGAGGAGCAGGAGGTGACGTTGTCGCCGCCACCGTCGCCGCCGCTTCGCGAAGCTACGCCGCCGCCGCCGCTTTGCGAAGCTACGCCGCCGCCGCCGCTTTGCGAAGCTACGCCGCCGCCGCCGCTTCGCGAAGTTACGCCGCCGCCCCCCTCGCAGTAAGTTTGAACTTAATCTCTATTGAAGAATTGAAGAATTTGAAACATTCTTCAAAGGAAGCAGACTTAATATATTTTTTTATTTCACAGGGTTCATCCACCAATACTCACCCCATCCACGGGGGTTATTGTGGTGGCTGACGGTCAAGAGATAGACGAGAATCTCTTGGCCGATGTGGACATTGAGTTCGTTGGCTTCTCGCCTATGTTTTTTTTATTTTCAAGTTATTCAGAAGAATATCACAAGCTTCTGAAGAAGCGAGCGGCGCTCGAGAAGAAGCACGAGCTGAAGCTGGCTGCCAACAAAAGGGCGGCGCTGTATGCCGTACGGAGGAAACGGGAAACCTCGGCATTTGAGCTCCCCGATATGCCCATCCAAGAGCAAAAAGTAAGAAAAATATTTCGGAAAATAATAATATGTCACAATCACGAATGTTTCAATGATTTATGTATTTCCAGACAAACTTTGTCGCCGACGCGGGTTGTGCCGTGCCCTCTGGTGCCGGGAACTCCGGTGGAGCCACCACCGAGGGTACGGCAAAAATGGGAGCTGCAAACGTCAAGTGTGTAAATTGTCTGCTTACATATTTTAATAATTTTTACTTCTTTTCCAACCTAACATATTTGAATACTTTTCAATACAGCGCTGGACGCCAGTGGCCCGTCGAGGGTGACCGCGGAGCTGCCGGAGGAGCAGGAGGTGACGTCGTCGCCGCCGCCGCCGTCGCCGCCGCTTCGCGAAGCTACGCCGCCGCCGCCGCTTCGCGAAGTGACGCCGACTGCGAGTTTGAACTTAATCTCTATTGAAGAATTGAAGAATTTGAAACATTCTTCAAAGGAAGCCGACTTAATATATTTTTTTATTTCACAGGGTTCATCCACCAATACTCACCCCATCCACGGGGGTTATTGCGGTGGCTGACGGTCAAGAGATAGACGAGAATCTCTTGGCCGATGTGGACATTGAGTTCGTTGGCTTCTCGCCTATGTTTTTTTTTATTTTCAAGTTATTCAGAAGAATATCACAAGCTTCTGAAGAAGCGAGCGGCGCTCGAGAAGAAGCACGAGCTGAAGCTGGCTGCCAACAAAAGGGCGGCGCTGTATGCCGTACGGAGGAAACGGGAAACCTCGGCATTTGAGCTCCCCGATATGCCTCCATCCAAGAGCAAAAAGTAAGAAAAATATTTCGGAAAATAATAATATGTTTTTCAGTCACAAATGTTTCAATGATTTATGTATTTCCAGACAAACTTTGTCGCCGACGCGGGTTGTGCCGTGCCCTCTGGTGCCGGGAACTCCGGTGGAGCCACCACCGAGGGTACGGCAAAAATGGGAGCTGCAAACGTCAAGTGTGTAAATTGTCTGCTTACATATTTTAATAATGTTTACTTCTTTTCCAACCTAACATATTTGAATACTTTTCAATACAGCGCTGGACGCCAGTGGCCCGTCGAGGGTGACCGCGGAGCTGCCGGAGGAGCAGGAGGTGACGTTGTCGCCGCCGCCGTCGCCGCCGCTTCGCGAAGCTACGCCGCCGCCGCCGCTTTGCGAAGCTACGCCGCCGCCGCCGCTTTGCGAAGCTACGCCGCCGCCGCCGCTTCGCGAAGTTACGCCGCCGCCCCCCTCGCAGTAAGTTTGAACTTAATCTCTATTGAAGAATTGAAGAATTTGAAACATTCTTCAAAGGAAGCCGACTTAATATATTTTTTTATTTTACAGGGTTCATCCACCAATACTCACCCCATCCACGGGGGTTATTGCGGTGGCTGACGGTCAAGAGATAGACGAGAATCTCTTGGCCGATGTGGACATTGAGTTCGTTGGCTTCTCGCCTATGTTTTTTTTATTTTCAAGTTATTCAGAAGAATATCACAAGCTTCTGAAGAAGCGAGCGGCGCTCGAGAAGAAGCACGAGCTGAAGCTGGCTGCCAACAAAAGGGCGGCGCTGTATGGCGTACGGAGGAAACGGGAAACCTTGGCATTTGAGCTCCCCGATATGCCTCTATCCAAGAGCAAAAAGTAAGAAAAATATTTCGGAAAATAATAATATGTTTTTCAGTCACAAATGTTTCAATGATTTATGTATTTCCAGACAAACTTTGTCGCCGACGCGGGTTGTGCCGTGCCCTCTGGTGCCGGGAACTCCGGTGGAGCCACCACCGAGGGTACGGCAAAAATGGGAGCTGCAAACGTCAAGTGTGTAAATTGTCTGCTTACATATTTTAATAATTTTTACTTCTTTTCCAACCTAACATATTTGAATACTTTTCAATACAGCGCTGGACGCCAGTGGCCCGTCGAGGGTGACCGCGGAGCTGCCGGAGGAGCAGGAGGTGACGTCGTCGCCACCGCCGCCGCTTCGCGAAGCTACGCCGCCGCCGTCACCGCCACTTCGCGAAGCTACGCCGCCGCCGCCGCTTCGCGAAGTTACGCCGCCGCCCCCCTCGCAGTAAGTTTGAACTTAATCTCTATTGAAGAATTGAAGAATTTGAAACATTCTTCAAAGGAAGCAGACTTAATATATTTTTTTATTTCACAGGGTTCATCCACCAATACTCACCCCATCCACGGGGGTTATTGCGGTGGCTGACGGTCAAGAGATAGACGAGAATCTCTTGGCCGATGTGGACATTGAGTTCGTTGGCTTCTCGCCTATGTTTTTTTTATTTTCAAGTTATTCAGAAGAATATCACAAGCTTCTGAAGAAGCGAGCGGCGCTCGAGAAGAAGCACGAGCTGAAGCTGGCTGCCAACAAAAGGGCGGCGCTGTATGCCGTACGGAGGAAACGGGAAACCTCGGCATTTGAGCTCCCCGATATGCCCATCCAAGAGCAAAAAGTAAGAAAAATATTTCGGAAAATAATAATATGTCACAATCACAAATGTTTCAATGATTTATGTATTTCCAGACAAACTTTGTCGCCGAAGCGGGTTGTGCCGTGCCCTCTGGTGCCGGGAACTCCGGTGGAGCCACCACCGAGGGTACGGCAAAAATGGGAGCTGCAAACGTCAAGTGTGTAAATTGTCTGCTTACATATTTTATTTTTACTTCTTTTCCAACCTAACATATTTGAATACTTTTCAATACAGCGCTGGACGCCAGTGGCCCGTCGAGGGTGACCGCGGAGCTGCCGGAGGAGCAGGAGGTGACGTCGTCGCCGCCGCCGCCGTCGCCGCCGCTTCGCGAAGCTACGCCGCCGCCGCCGCTTCGCGAAGTTACGCCGACTGCGAGTTTGAACTTAATCTCTATTGAAGAATTGAAGAATTTGAAACATTCTTCAAAGGAAGCCGACTTAATATATTTTTTTATTTCACAGGGTTCATCCACCAATACTCACCCCATCCACGGGGGTTATTGCGGTGGCTGACGGTCAAGAGATAGACGAGAATCTCTTGGCCGATGTGGACATTGAGTTCGTTGGCTTCTCGCCTATGTTTTTTTTATTTTCAAGTTATTCAGAAGAATATCACAAGCTTCTGAAGAAGCGAGCGGCGCTCGAGAAGAAGCACGAGCTGAAGCTGGCTGCCAACAAAAGGGCGGCGCTGTATGCCGTACGGAGGAAACGGGAAACCTCGGCATTTGAGCTCCCCGATATGCCCATCCAAGAGCAAAAAGTAAGAAAAATATTTCGGAAAATAATAATATGTCACAGTCACAAATGTTTCAATGATTTAAGTATTTCCAGACAAACTTTGTCGCCGACGCGGGTTGTGCCGTGCCCTCTGGTGCCGGGAACTCCGGTGGAGCCACCACCGAGGGTACGGCAAAAATGGGAGCTGCAAACGTCAAGTGTGTAAATTGTCTGCTTACATATTTTATTTTTACTTCTTTTCCAACCTAACATATTTGAATACTTTTCAATACAGCGCTGGACGCCAGTGGCCCGTCGAGGGTGACCGCGGAGCTGCCGGAGGAGCAGGAGGTGACGTCGTCGCCGCCGCCGCCGTCGCCGCCGCTTCGCGAAGCTACGCCGCCGCTTCGCGAAGCTACGCCGCCGCCGCCGCTTCGCGAAGTTACGCCGACTGAGAGTTTGAACTTAATCTCTATTGAAGAATTGAAGAATTTGAAACATTCTTCAAAGGAAGCCGACTTAATATATTTTTTTATTTCACAGGGTTCATCCACCAATACTCACCCCATCCACGGGGGTTATTGCGGTGGCTGACGGTCAAGAGATAGACAAGAATCTCTTGGCCGATGTGGACATTGAGTTCGTTGGCTTCTCGCCTATGTTTTTTTTTATTTTCAAGTTATTCAGAAGAATATCACAAGCTTCTGAAGAAGCGAGCGGCGCTCGAGAAGAAGCACGAGCTGAAGCTGGCTGCCAACAAAAGGGCGGCGCTGTATGCCGTACGGAGGAAACGGGAAACCTCGGCATTTGAGCTCCCCGATATGCTTCCATCCAAGAGCAAAAAGTAAGAAAAATATTTCGGAAAATAATAATATGTTTTTCAGTCACAAATGTTTCAATGATTTATGTATTTCCAGACAAACTTTGTCGCCGACGCGGGTTGTGCCGTGCCCTCTGGTGCCGGGAACTCCGGTGGAGCCACCACCGAGGGTACGGCAAAAATGGGAGCTGCAAACGTCAAGTGTGTAAATTGTCTGCTTACATATTTTAATAATTTTTACTTTTTTTTCCAACCTAACATATTTGAATACTTTTCAATACAGCGCTGGACGCCAGTGGCCCGTCGAGGGTGACCGCGGAGCTGCCGGAGGAGCAGGAGGTGACGTTGTCGCCGCCACCGTCGCCGCCGCTTCGCGAAGCTACGCCGCCGCCGCCGCTTTGCGAAGCTACGCCGCCGCCGCCGCTTTGCGAAGCTACGCCGCCGCCGCCGCTTCGCGAAGTTACGCCGCCGCCCCCCTCGCAGTAAGTTTGAACTTAATCTCTATTGAAGAATTGAAGAATTTGAAACATTCTTCAAAGGAAGCAGACTTAATATATTTTTTTATTTCACAGGGTTCATCCACCAATACTCACCCCATCCACGGGGGTTATTGTGGTGGCTGACGGTCAAGAGATAGACGAGAATCTCTTGGCCGATGTGGACATTGAGTTCGTTGGCTTCTCGCCTATGTTTTTTTTATTTTCAAGTTATTCAGAAGAATATCACAAGCTTCTGAAGAAGCGAGCGGCGCTCGAGAAGAAGCACGAGCTGAAGCTGGCTGCCAACAAAAGGGCGGCGCTGTATGCCGTACGGAGGAAACGGGAAACCTCGGCATTTGAGCTCCCCGATATGCCCATCCAAGAGCAAAAAGTAAGAAAAATATTTCGGAAAATAATAATATGTCACAATCACGAATGTTTCAATGATTTATGTATTTCCAGACAAACTTTGTCGCCGACGCGGGTTGTGCCGTGCCCTCTGGTGCCGGGAACTCCGGTGGAGCCACCACCGAGGGTACGGCAAAAATGGGAGCTGCAAACGTCAAGTGTGTAAATTGTCTGCTTACATATTTTAATAATTTTTACTTCTTTTCCAACCTAACATATTTGAATACTTTTCAATACAGCGCTGGACGCCAGTGGCCCGTCGAGGGTGACCGCGGAGCTGCCGGAGGAGCAGGAGGTGACGTCGTCGCCGCCGCCGCCGTCGCCGCCGCTTCGCGAAGCTACGCCGCCGCCGCCGCTTCGCGAAGTGACGCCGACTGCGAGTTTGAACTTAATCTCTATTGAAGAATTGAAGAATTTGAAACATTCTTCAAAGGAAGCCGACTTAATATATTTTTTTATTTCACAGGGTTCATCCACCAATACTCACCCCATCCACGGGGGTTATTGCGGTGGCTGACGGTCAAGAGATAGACGAGAATCTCTTGGCCGATGTGGACATTGAGTTCGTTGGCTTCTCGCCTATGTTTTTTTTTATTTTCAAGTTATTCAGAAGAATATCACAAGCTTCTGAAGAAGCGAGCGGCGCTCGAGAAGAAGCACGAGCTGAAGCTGGCTGCCAACAAAAGGGCGGCGCTGTATGCCGTACGGAGGAAACGGGAAACCTCGGCATTTGAGCTCCCCGATATGCCTCCATCCAAGAGCAAAAAGTAAGAAAAATATTTCGGAAAATAATAATATGTTTTTCAGTCACAAATGTTTCAATGATTTATGTATTTCCAGACAAACTTTGTCGCCGACGCGGGTTGTGCCGTGCCCTCTGGTGCCGGGAACTCCGGTGGAGCCACCACCGAGGGTACGGCAAAAATGGGAGCTGCAAACGTCAAGTGTGTAAATTGTCTGCTTACATATTTTAATAATGTTTACTTCTTTTCCAACCTAACATATTTGAATACTTTTCAATACAGCGCTGGACGCCAGTGGCCCGTCGAGGGTGACCGCGGAGCTGCCGGAGGAGCAGGAGGTGACGTTGTCGCCGCCGCCGTCGCCGCCGCTTCGCGAAGCTACGCCGCCGCCGCCGCTTTGCGAAGCTACGCCGCCGCCGCCGCTTTGCGAAGCTACGCCGCCGCCGCCGCTTCGCGAAGTTACGCCGCCGCCCCCCTCGCAGTAAGTTTGAACTTAATCTCTATTGAAGAATTGAAGAATTTGAAACATTCTTCAAAGGAAGCCGACTTAATATATTTTTTTATTTTACAGGGTTCATCCACCAATACTCACCCCATCCACGGGGGTTATTGCGGTGGCTGACGGTCAAGAGATAGACGAGAATCTCTTGGCCGATGTGGACATTGAGTTCGTTGGCTTCTCGCCTATGTTTTTTTTATTTTCAAGTTATTCAGAAGAATATCACAAGCTTCTGAAGAAGCGAGCGGCGCTCGAGAAGAAGCACGAGCTGAAGCTGGCTGCCAACAAAAGGGCGGCGCTGTATGGCGTACGGAGGAAACGGGAAACCTTGGCATTTGAGCTCCCCGATATGCCTCTATCCAAGAGCAAAAAGTAAGAAAAATATTTCGGAAAATAATAATATGTTTTTCAGTCACAAATGTTTCAATGATTTATGTATTTCCAGACAAACTTTGTCGCCGACGCGGGTTGTGCCGTGCCCTCTGGTGCCGGGAACTCCGGTGGAGCCACCACCGAGGGTACGGCAAAAATGGGAGCTGCAAACGTCAAGTGTGTAAATTGTCTGCTTACATATTTTAATAATTTTTACTTCTTTTCCAACCTAACATATTTGAATACTTTTCAATACAGCGCTGGACGCCAGTGGCCCGTCGAGGGTGACCGCGGAGCTGCCGGAGGAGCAGGAGGTGACGTCGTCGCCACCGCCGCCGCTTCGCGAAGCTACGCCGCCGCCGTCACCGCCACTTCGCGAAGCTACGCCGCCGCCGCCGCTTCGCGAAGTTACGCCGCCGCCCCCCTCGCAGTAAGTTTGAACTTAATCTCTATTGAAGAATTGAAGAATTTGAAACATTCTTCAAAGGAAGCAGACTTAATATATTTTTTTATTTCACAGGGTTCATCCACCAATACTCACCCCATCCACGGGGGTTATTGCGGTGGCTGACGGTCAAGAGATAGACGAGAATCTCTTGGCCGATGTGGACATTGAGTTCGTTGGCTTCTCGCCTATGTTTTTTTTATTTTCAAGTTATTCAGAAGAATATCACAAGCTTCTGAAGAAGCGAGCGGCGCTCGAGAAGAAGCACGAGCTGAAGCTGGCTGCCAACAAAAGGGCGGCGCTGTATGCCGTACGGAGGAAACGGGAAACCTCGGCATTTGAGCTCCCCGATATGCCCATCCAAGAGCAAAAAGTAAGAAAAATATTTCGGAAAATAATAATATGTCACAATCACGAATGTTTCAATGATTTATGTATTTCCAGACAAACTTTGTCGCCGACGCGGGTTGTGCCGTGCCCTCTGGTGCCGGGAACTCCGGTGGAGCCACCACCGAGGGTACGGCAAAAATGGGAGCTGCAAACGTCAAGTGTGTAAATTGTCTGCTTACATATTTTAATAATTTTTACTTCTTTTCCAACCTAACATATTTGAATACTTTTCAATACAGCGCTGGACGCCAGTGGCCCGTCGAGGGTGACCGCGGAGCTGCCGGAGGAGCAGGAGGTGACGTCGTCGCCGCCGCCGCCGTCGCCGCCGCTTCGCGAAGCTACGCCGCCGCCGCCGCTTCGCGAAGTTACGCCGACTGCGAGTTTGAACTTAATCTCTATTGAAGAATTTGAAACATTCTTCAAAGGAAGCCGACTTAATATATTTTTTTATTTCACAGGGTTCATCCACCAATACTCACCCCATCCACGGGGGTTATTGCGGTGGCTGACGGTCAAGAGATAGACGAGAATCTCTTGGCCGATGTGGACATTGAGTTCGTTGGCTTCTCGCCTATGTTTTTTTTATTTTCAAGTTATTCAGAAGAATATCACAAGCTTCTGAAGAAGCGAGCGGCGCTCGAGAAGAAGCACGAGCTGAAGCTGGCTGCCAACAAAAGGGCGGCGCTGTATGCCGTACGGAGGAAACGGGAAACCTCGGCATTTGAGCTCCCCGATATGCCCATCCAAGAGCAAAAAGTAAGAAAAATATTTCGGAAAATAATAATATGTCACAATCACAAATGTTTCAATGATTTATGTATTTCCAGACAAACTTTGTCGCCGACGCGGGTTGTGCCGTGCCCTCTGGTGCCGGGAACTCCGGTGGAGCCACCACCGAGGGTACGGCAAAAATGGGAGCTGCAAACGTCAAGTGTGTAAATTGTCTGCTTACATATTTTATTTTTACTTCTTTTCCAACCTAACATATTTGAATACTTTTCAATACAGCGCTGGACGCCAGTGGCCCGTCGAGGGTGACCGCGGAGCTGCCGGAGGAGCAGGAGGTGACGTCGTCGCCGCCGCCGCCGTCGCCGCCGCTTCGCGAAGCTACGCCGCCGCCGCCGCTTCGCGAAGTTACGCCGACTGCGAGTTTGAACTTAATCTCTATTGAAGAATTGAAGAATTTGAAACATTCTTCAAAGGAAGCCGACTTAATATATTTTTTTATTTCACAGGGTTCATCCACCAATACTCACCCCATCCACGGGGGTTATTGCGGTGGCTGACGGTCAAGAGATAGACGAGAATCTCTTGGCCGATGTGGACATTGAGTTCGTTGGCTTCTCGCCTATGTTTTTTTTATTTTCAAGTTATTCAGAAGAATATCACAAGCTTCTGAAGAAGCGAGCGGCGCTCGAGAAGAAGCACGAGCTGAAGCTGGCTGCCAACAAAAGGGCGGCGCTGTATGCCGTACGGAGGAAACGGGAAACCTCGGCATTTGAGCTCCCCGATATGCCCATCCAAGAGCAAAAAGTAAGAAAAATATTTCGGAAAATAATAATATGTCACAGTCACAAATGTTTCAATGATTTATGTATTTCCAGACAAACTTTGTCGCCGACGCGGGTTGTGCCGTGCCCTCTGGTGCCGGGAACTCCGGTGGAGCCACCACCGAGGGTACGGCAAAAATGGGAGCTGCAAACGTCAAGTGTGTAAATTGTCTGCTTACATATTTTAATAATTTTTACTTCTTTTCCAACCTAACATATTTGAATACTTTTCAATACAGCGCTGGACGCCAGTGGCCCGTCGAGGGTGACCGCGGAGCTGCCGGAGGAGCAGGAGGTGACGTTGTCGCCGCCGCCGTCGCCGCCGCTTCGCGAAGCTACGCCGCCGCCGCCGCTTTGCGAAGCTACGCCGCCGCCGCCGCTTTGCGAAGCTACGCCGCCGCCGCCGCTTCGCGAAGTTACGCCGCCGCCCCCCTCGCAGTAAGTTTGAACTTAATCTCTATTGAAGAATTGAAGAATTTGAAACATTCTTCAAAGGAAGCCGACTTAATATATTTTTTTATTTTACAGGGTTCATCCACCAATACTCACCCCATCCACGGGGGTTATTGCGGTGGCTGACGGTCAAGAGATAGACGAGAATCTCTTGGCCGATGTGGACATTGAGTTCGTTGGCTTCTCGCCTATGTTTTTTTTATTTTCAAGTTATTCAGAAGAATATCACAAGCTTCTGAAGAAGCGAGCGGCGCTCGAGAAGAAGCACGAGCTGAAGCTGGCTGCCAACAAAAGGGCGGCGCTGTATGGCGTACGGAGGAAACGGGAAACCTTGGCATTTGAGCTCCCCGATATGCCTCTATCCAAGAGCAAAAAGTAAGAAAAATATTTCGGAAAATAATAATATGTTTTTCAGTCACAAATGTTTCAATGATTTATGTATTTCCAGACAAACTTTGTCACCGACGCGGGTTATGCCGTGCCCTCTGGTGCCGGGAACTCCGGTGGAGCCACCACCGAGGGTACGGCAAAAATGGGAGCTGCAAACGTCAAGTGTGTAAATTGTCTGCTTACATATTTTAATAATTTTTACTTCTTTTCCAACCTAACATATTTGAATACTTTTCAATACAGTGCTGGACGCCAGTGGCCCGTCGAGGGTGACCGCGGAGCTGCCGGAGGAGCAGGAGGTGACGTCGTCGCCACCGCCGCCGCTTCGCGAAGCTACGCCGCCGCCGTCACCGCCACTTCGCGAAGCTACGCCGCCGCCGCCGCTTCGCGAAGTTACGCCGCCGCCCCCCTCGCAGTAAGTTTGAACTTAATCTCTATTGAAGAATTGAAGAATTTGAAACATTCTTCAAAGGAAGCAGACTTAATATATTTTTTTATTTCACAGGGTTCATCCACCAATACTCACCCCATCCACGGGGGTTATTGCGGTGGCTGACGGTCAAGAGATAGACGAGAATCTCTTGGCCGATGTGGACATTGAGTTCGTTGGCTTCTCGCCTATGTTTTTTTTATTTTCAAGTTATTCAGAAGAATATCACAAGCTTCTGAAGAAGCGAGCGGCGCTCGAGAAGAAGCACGAGCTGAAGCTGGCTGCCAACAAAAGGGCGGCGCTGTATGCCGTACGGAGGAAACGGGAAACCTCGGCATTTGAGCTCCCCGATATGCCCATCCAAGAGCAAAAAGTAAGAAAAATATTTCGGAAAATAATAATATGTCACAATCACGAATGTTTCAATGATTTATGTATTTCCAGACAAACTTTGTCGCCGACGCGGGTTGTGCCGTGCCCTCTGGTGCCGGGAACTCCGGTGGAGCCACCACCGAGGGTACGGCAAAAATGGGAGCTGCAAACGTCAAGTGTGTAAATTGTCTGCTTACATATTTTAATAATTTTTACTTCTTTTCCAACCTAACATATTTGAATACTTTTCAATACAGCGCTGGACGCCAGTGGCCCGTCGAGGGTGACCGCGGAGCTGCCGGAGGAGCAGGAGGTGACGTCGTCGCCGCCGCCGCCGTCGCCGCCGCTTCGCGAAGCTACGCCGCCGCCGCCGCTTCGCGAAGTTACGCCGACTGCGAGTTTGAACTTAATCTCTATTGAAGAATTTGAAACATTCTTCAAAGGAAGCCGACTTAATATATTTTTTTATTTCACAGGGTTCATCCACCAATACTCACCCCATCCACGGGGGTTATTGCGGTGGCTGACGGTCAAGAGATAGACGAGAATCTCTTGGCCGATGTGGACATTGAGTTCGTTGGCTTCTCGCCTATGTTTTTTTTATTTTCAAGTTATTCAGAAGAATATCACAAGCTTCTGAAGAAGCGAGCGGCGCTCGAGAAGAAGCACGAGCTGAAGCTGGCTGCCAACAAAAGGGCGGCGCTGTATGCCGTACGGAGGAAACGGGAAACCTCGGCATTTGAGCTCCCCGATATGCCCATCCAAGAGCAAAAAGTAAGAAAAATATTTCGGAAAATAATAATATGTCACAATCACAAATGTTTCAATGATTTATGTATTTCCAGACAAACTTTGTCGCCGACGCGGGTTGTGCCGTGCCCTCTGGTGCCGGGAACTCCGGTGGAGCCACCACCGAGGGTACGGCAAAAATGGGAGCTGCAAACGTCAAGTGTGTAAATTGTCTGCTTACATATTTTAATAATTTTTACTTCTTTTCCAACCTAACATATTTGAATACTTTTCAATACAGCGCTGGACGCCAGTGGCCCGTCGAGGGTGACCGCGGAGCTGCCGGAGGAGCAGGAGGTGACGTCGTCGCCGCCGCCGCCGTCGCCGCCGCTTCGCGAAGCTACGCCGCCGCCGCCGCTTCGCGAAGTGACGCCGACTGCGAGTTTGAACTTAATCTCTATTGAAGAATTGAAGAATTTGAAACATTCTTCAAAGGAAGCCGACTTAATATATTTTTTTATTTCACAGGGTTCATCCACCAATACTCACCCCATCCACGGGGGTTATTGCGGTGGCTGACGGTCAAGAGATAGACGAGAATCTCTTGGCCGATGTGGACATTGAGTTCGTTGGCTTCTCGCCTATGTTTTTTTTTATTTTCAAGTTATTCAGAAGAATATCACAAGCTTCTGAAGAAGCGAGCGGCGCTCGAGAAGAAGCACGAGCTGAAGCTGGCTGCCAACAAAAGGGCGGCGCTGTATGCCGTACGGAGGAAACGGGAAACCTCGGCATTTGAGCTCCCCGATATGCCCATCCAAGAGCAAAAAGTAAGAAAAATATTTCGGAAAATAATAATATGTCACAATCACGAATGTTTCAATGATTTATGTATTTCCAGACAAACTTTGTCGCCGACGCGGGTTGTGCCGTGCCCTCTGGTGCCGGGAACTCCGGTGGAGCCACCACCGAGGGTACGGCAAAAATGGGAGCTGCAAACGTCAAGTGTGTAAATTGTCTGCTTACATATTTTAATAATTTTTACTTCTTTTCCAACCTAACATATTTGAATACTTTTCAATACAGCGCTGGACGCCAGTGGCCCGTCGAGGGTGACCGCGGAGCTGCCGGAGGAGCAGGAGGTGACGTCGTCGCCGCCGCCGCCGTCGCCGCCGCTTCGCGAAGCTACGCCGCCGCCGCCGCTTCGCGAAGTGACGCCGACTGCGAGTTTGAACTTAATCTCTATTGAAGAATTGAAGAATTTGAAACATTCTTCAAAGGAAGCCGACTTAATATATTTTTTTATTTCACAGGGTTCATCCACCAATACTCACCCCATCCACGGGGGTTATTGCGGTGGCTGACGGTCAAGAGATAGACGAGAATCTCTTGGCCGATGTGGACATTGAGTTCGTTGGCTTCTCGCCTATGTTTTTTTTTATTTTCAAGTTATTCAGAAGAATATCACAAGCTTCTGAAGAAGCGAGCGGCGCTCGAGAAGAAGCACGAGCTGAAGCTGGCTGCCAACAAAAGGGCGGCGCTGTATGCCGTACGGAGGAAACGGGAAACCTCGGCATTTGAGCTCCCCGATATGCCTCCATCCAAGAGCAAAAAGTAAGAAAAATATTTCGGAAAATAATAATATGTTTTTCAGTCACAAATGTTTCAATGATTTATGTATTTCCAGACAAACTTTGTCGCCGACGCGGGTTGTGCCGTGCCCTCTGGTGCCGGGAACTCCGGTGGAGCCACCACCGAGGGTACGGCAAAAATGGGAGCTGCAAACGTCAAGTGTGTAAATTGTCTGCTTACATATTTTAATAATTTTTACTTCTTTTCCAACCTAACATATTTGAATACTTTTCAATACAGCGCTGGACGCCAGTGGCCCGTCGAGGGTGACCG
This sequence comes from Xestia xanthographa, assembly GCA_905147715.2. NCBI lineage: Eukaryota > Metazoa > Arthropoda > Insecta > Lepidoptera > Noctuidae > Xestia > Xestia xanthographa. The sequence goes on from LR990671.1 coordinate 10,946,542, forward strand.
CGGAGCTGCCGGAGGAGCAGGAGGTGACGTCGTCGCCGCCGCCGCCGTCGCCGCCGCTTCGCGAAGCTACGCCGCCGCCGCCGCTTCGCGAAGTGACGCCGACTGCGAGTTTGACCTTAATCTCTATTGAAGAATTGAAGAATTTGAAACATTCTTCAAAGGAAGCCGACTTAATATATTTTTTTATTTCACAGGGTTCATCCACCAATACTCACCCCATCCACGGGGGTTATTGCGGTGGCTGACGGTCAAGAGATAGACGAGAATCTCTTGGCCGATGTGGACATTGAGTTCGTTGGCTTCTCGCCTATGTTTTTTTTATTTTCAAGTTATTCAGAAGAATATCACAAGCTTCTGAAGAAGCGAGCGGCGCTCGAGAAGAAGCACGAGCTGAAGCTGGCTGCCAACAAAAGGGCGGCGCTGTATGCCGTACGGAGGAAACGGGAAACCTCGGCATTTGAGCTCCCCGATATGCCCATCCAAGAGCAAAAAGTAAGAAAAATATTTCGGAAAATAATAATATGTCACAATCACAAATGTTTCAATGATTTATGTATTTCCAGACAAACTTTGTCGCCGACGCGGGTTGTGCCGTGCCCTCTGGTGCCGGGAACTCCGGTGGAGCCACCACCGAGGGTACGGCAAAAATGGGAGCTGCAAACGTCAAGTGTGTAAATTGTCTGCTTACATATTTTAATAATTTTTACTTCTTTTCCAACCTAACATATTTGAATACTTTTCAATACAGCGCTGGACGCCAGTGGCCCGTCGAGGGTGACCGCGGAGCTGCCGGAGGAGCAGGAGGTGACGTCGTCGCCGCCGCCGCCGTCGCCGCCGCTTCGCGAAGCTACGCCGCCGCTTCGCGAAGCTACGCCGCCGCTTCGCGAAGCTACGCCGCCGCCGCCGCTTCGCGAAGTTACGCCGACTGCGAGTTTGAACTTAATCTCTATTGAAGAATTGAAGAATTTGAAACATTCTTCAAAGGAAGCCGACTTAATATATTTTTTTATTTCACAGGGTTCATCCACCAATACTCACCCCATCCACGGGGGTTATTGCGGTGGCTGACGGTCAAGAGATAGACGAGAATCTCTTGGCCGATGTGGACATTGAGTTCGTTGGCTTCTCGCCTATGTTTTTTTTTATTTTCAAGTTATTCAGAAGAATATCACAAGCTTCTGAAGAAGCGAGCGGCGCTCGAGAAGAAGCACGAGCTGAAGCTGGCTGCCAACAAAAGGGCGGCGCTGTATGCCGTACGGAGGAAACGGGAAACCTCGGCATTTGAGCTCCCCGATATGCCTCCATCCAAGAGCAAAAAGTAAGAAAAATATTTCGGAAAATAATAATATGTTTTTCAGTCACAAATGTTTCAATGATTTATGTATTTCCAGACAAACTTTGTCGCCGACGCGGGTTGTGCCGTGCCCTCTGGTGCCGGGAACTCCGGTGGAGCCACCACCGAGGGTACGGCAAAAATGGGAGCTGCAAACGTCAAGTGTGTAAATTGTCTGCTTACATATTTTAATAATTTTTACTTCTTTTCCAACCTAACATATTTGAATACTTTTCAATACAGCGCTGGACGCCAGTGGCCCGTCGAGGGTGACCGCGGAGCTGCCGGAGGAGCAGGAGGTGACGTTGTCGCCGCCGCCGTCGCCGCCGCTTCGCGAAGCTACGCCGCCACCGCCGCTTTGCGAAGCTACGCCGCCGCCGCCGCTTTGCGAAGCTACGCCGCCGCCGCCGCTTCGCGAAGTTACGCCGCCGCCCCCCTCGCAGTAAGTTTGAACTTAATCTCTATTGAAGAATTGAAGAATTTGAAACATTCTTCAAAGGAAGCCGACTTAATATATTTTTTTATTTCACAGGGTTCATCCACCAATACTCACCCCATCCACGGGGGTTATTGCGGTGGCTGACGGTCAAGAGATAGACGAGAATCTCTTGGCCGATGTGGACATTGAGTTCGTTGGCTTCTCGCCTATGTTTTTTTTATTTTCAAGTTATTCAGAAGAATATCACAAGCTTCTGAAGAAGCGAGCGGCGCTCGAGAAGAAGCACGAGCTGAAGCTGGCTGCCAACAAAAGGGCGGCGCTGTATGGCGTACGGAGGAAACGGGAAACCTTGGCATTTGAGCTCCCCGATATGCCTCTATCCAAGAGCAAAAAGTAAGAAAAATATTTCGGAAAATAATAATATGTTTTTCAGTCACAAATGTTTCAATGATTTATGTATTTCCAGACAAACTTTGTCGCCGACGCGGGTTGTGCCGTGCCCTCTGGTGCCGGGAACTCCGGTGGAGCCACCACCGAGGGTACGGCAAAAATGGGAGCTGCAAACGTCAAGTGTGTAAATTGTCTGCTTACATATTTTAATAATTTTTACTTCTTTTCCAACCTAACATATTTGAATACTTTTCAATACAGCGCTGGACGCCAGTGGCCCGTCGAGGGTGACCGCGGAGCTGCCGGAGGAGCAGGAGGTGACGTCGTCGCCACCGCCGCCGCTTCGCGAAGCTACGCCGCCGCCGTCACCACCACTTCGCGAAGCTACGCCGCCGCCGCCGCTTCGCGAAGTTACGCCGCCGCCCCCCTCGCAGTAAGTTTGAACTTAATCTCTATTGAAGAATTGAAGAATTTGAAACATTCTTCAAAGGAAGCAGACTTAATATATTTTTTTATTTCACAGGGTTCATCCACCAATACTCACCCCATCCACGGGGGTTATTGCGGTGGCTGACGGTCAAGAGATAGACGAGAATCTCTTGGCCGATGTGGACATTGAGTTCGTTGGCTTCTCGCCTATGTTTTTTTTATTTTCAAGTTATTCAGAAGAATATCACAAGCTTCTGAAGAAGCGAGCGGCGCTCGAGAAGAAGCACGAGCTGAAGCTGGCTGCCAACAAAAGGGCGGCGCTGTATGCCGTACGGAGGAAACGGGAAACCTCGGCATTTGAGCTCCCCGATATGCCCATCCAAGAGCAAAAAGTAAGAAAAATATTTCGGAAAATAATAATATGTCACAATCACAAATGTTTCAATGATTTATGTATTTCCAGACAAACTTTGTCGCCGACGCGGGTTGTGCCGTGCCCTCTGGTGCCGGGAACTCCGGTGGAGCCACCACCGAGGGTACGGCAAAAATGGGAGCTGCAAACGTCAAGTGTGTAAATTGTCTGCTTACATATTTTAATAATTTTTACTTCTTTTCCAACCTAACATATTTGAATACTTTTCAATACAGCGCTGGACGCCAGTGGCCCGTCGAGGGTGACCGCGGAGCTGCCGGAGGAGCAGGAGGTGACGTCGTCGCCACCGCCGCCGCTTCGCGAAGCTACGCCGCCGCCGCCGCTTCGCGAAGTTACGCCGCCGCCCCCCTCGCAGTAAGTTTGAACTTAATCTCTATTGAAGAATTGAAGAATTTGAAACATTCTTCAAAGGAAGCAGACTTAATATATTTTTTTATTTCACAGGGTTCATCCACCAATACTCACCCCATCCACGGGGGTTATTGCGGTGGCTGACGGTCAAGAGATAGACGAGAATCTCTTGGCCGATGTGGACATTGAGTTCGTTGGCTTCTCGCCTATGTTTTTTTTATTTTCAAGTTATTCAGAAGAATATCACAAGCTTCTGAAGAAGCGAGCGGCGCTCGAGAAGAAGCACGAGCTGAAGCTGGCTGCCAACAAAAGGGCGGCGCTGTATGCCGTACGGAGGAAACGGGAAACCTCGGCATTTGAGCTCCCCGATATGCCCATCCAAGAGCAAAAAGTAAGAAAAATATTTCGGAAAATAATAATATGTCACAATCACGAATGTTTCAATGATTTATGTATTTCCAGACAAACTTTGTCGCCGACGCGGGTTGTGCCGTGCCCTCTGGTGCCGGGAACTCCGGTGGAGCCACCACCGAGGGTACGGCAAAAATGGGAGCTGCAAACGTCAAGTGTGTAAATTGTCTGCTTACATATTTTAATAATTTTTACTTCTTTTCCAACCTAACATATTTGAATACTTTTCAATACAGCGCTGGACGCCAGTGGCCCGTCGAGGGTGACCGCGGAGCTGCCGGAGGAGCAGGAGGTGACGTCGTCGCCGCCGCCGCCGTCGCCGCCGCTTCGCGAAGCTACGCCGCCGCTTCGCGAAGCTACGCCGCCGCCGCCGCTTCGCGAAGTTACGCCGACTGCGAGTTTGAACTTAATCTCTATTGAAGAATTGAAGAATTTGAAACATTCTTCAAAGGAAGCCGACTTAATATATTTTTTTATTTCACAGGGTTCATCCACCAATACTCACCCCATCCACGGGGGTTATTGCGGTGGCTGACGGTCAAGAGATAGACGAGAATCTCTTGGCCGATGTGGACATTGAGTTCGTTGGCTTCTCGCCTATGTTTTTTTTTATTTTCAAGTTATTCAGAAGAATATCACAAGCTTCTGAAGAAGCGAGCGGCGCTCGAGAAGAAGCACGAGCTGAAGCTGGCTGCCAACAAAAGGGCGGCGCTGTATGCCGTACGGAGGAAACGGGAAACCTCGGCATTTGAGCTCCCCGATATGCCTCCATCCAAGAGCAAAAAGTAAGAAAAATATTTCGGAAAATAATAATATGTTTTTCAGTCACAAATGTTTCAATGATTTATGTATTTCCAGACAAACTTTGTCGCCGACGCGGGTTGTGCCGTGCCCTCTGGTGCCGGGAACTCCGGTGGAGCCACCACCGAGGGTACGGCAAAAATGGGAGCTGCAAACGTCAAGTGTGTAAATTGTCTGCTTACATATTTTAATAATTTTTACTTCTTTTCCAACCTAACATATTTGAATACTTTTCAATACAGCGCTGGACGCCAGTGGCCCGTCGAGGGTGACCGCGGAGCTGCCGGAGGAGCAGGAGGTGACGTTGTCGCCGCCGCCGTCGCCGCCGCTTCGCGAAGCTACGCCGCCGCCGCCGCTTTGCGAAGCTACGCCGCCGCCGCCGCTTTGCGAAGCTACGCCGCCGCCGCTTTGCGAAGCTACGCCGCCGCCGCCGCTTCGCGAAGTTACGCCGCCGCCCCCCTCGCAGTAAGTTTGAACTTAATCTCTATTGAAGAATTGAAGAATTTGAAACATTCTTCAAAGGAAGCCGACTTAATATATTTTTTTATTTCACAGGGTTCATCCACCAATACTCACCCCATCCACGGGGGTTATTGCGGTGGCTGTCGGTCAAGAGATAGACGAGAATCTCTTGGCCGATGTGGACATTGAGTTCGTTGGCTTCTCGCCTATGTTTTTTTTTATTTTCAAGTTATTCAGAAGAATATCACAAGCTTCTGAAGAAGCGAGCGGCGCTCGAGAAGAAGCACGAGCTGAAGCTGGCTGCCAACAAAAGGGCGGCGCTGTATGCCGTACGGAGGAAACGGGAAACCTTGGCATTTGAGCTCCCCGATATGCCTCTATCCAAGAGCAAAAAGTAAGAAAAATATTTCGGAAAATAATAATATGTTTTTCAGTCACAAATGTTTCAATGATTTATGTATTTCCAGACAAACTTTGTCGCCGACGCGGGTTGTGCCGTGCCCTCTGGTGCCGGGAACTCCGGTGGAGCCACCACCGAGGGTACGGCAAAAATGGGAGCTGCAAACGTCAAGTGTGTAAATTGTCTGCTTACATATTTTAATAATTTTTACTTCTTTTCCAACCTAACATATTTGAATACTTTTCAATACAGCGCTGGACGCCAGTGGCCCGTCGAGGGTGACCGCGGAGCTGCCGGAGGAGCAGGAGGTGAAGTCGTCGCCGCCGCCGCCGTCGCCGCCGCTTCGCGAAGCTACGCCGCCGCTTCGCGAAGCTACGCCGCCGCTTCGCGAAGCTACGCCGCCGCCGCCGCTTCGCGAAGTGACGCCGACTGCGAGTTTGAACTTAATCTCTATTGAAGAATTGAAGAATTTGAAACATTCTTCAAAGGAAGCCGACTTAATATATTTTTTTATTTCACAGGGTTCATCCACCAATACTCACCCCATCCACGGGGGTTATTGCGGTGGCTGACGGTCAAGAGATAGACGAGAATCTCTTGGCCGATGTGGACATTGAGTTCGTTGGCTTCTCGCCTATGTTTTTTTTTATTTTCAAGTTATTCAGAAGAATATCACAAGCTTCTGAAGAAGCGAGCGGCGCTCGAGAAGAAGCACGAGCTGAAGCTGGCTGCCAACAAAAGGGCGGCGCTGTATGCCGTACGGAGGAAACGGGAAACCTCGGCATTTGAGCTCCCCGATATGCCCATCCAAGAGCAAAAAGTAAGAAAAATATTTCGGAAAATAATAATATGTCACAATCACGAATGTTTCAATGATTTATGTATTTCCAGACAAACTTTGTCGCCGACGCGGGTTGTGCCGTGCCCTCTGGTGCCGGGAACTCCGGTGGAGCCACCACCGAGGGTACGGCAAAAATGGGAGCTGCAAACGTCAAGTGTGTAAATTGTCTGCTTACATATTTTAATAATTTTTACTTCTTTTCCAACCTAACATATTTGAATACTTTTCAATACAGCGCTGGACGCCAGTGGCCCGTCGAGGGTGACCGCGGAGCTGCCGGAGGAGCAGGAGGTGACGTCGTCGCCGCCGCCGCCGTCGCCGCCGCTTCGCGAAGCTACGCCGCCGCCGCCGCTTCGCGAAGTGACGCCGACTGCGAGTTTGAACTTAATCTCTATTGAAGAATTGAAGAATTTGAAACATTCTTCAAAGGAAGCCGACTTAATATATTTTTTTATTTCACAGGGTTCATCCACCAATACTCACCCCATCCACGGGGGTTATTGCGGTGGCTGACGGTCAAGAGATAGACGAGAATCTCTTGGCCGATGTGGACATTGAGTTCGTTGGCTTCTCGCCTATGTTTTTTTTTATTTTCAAGTTATTCAGAAGAATATCACAAGCTTCTGAAGAAGCGAGCGGCGCTCGAGAAGAAGCACGAGCTGAAGCTGGCTGCCAACAAAAGGGCGGCGCTGTATGCCGTACGGAGGAAACGGGAAACCTCGGCATTTGAGCTCCCCGATATGCCTCCATCCAAGAGCAAAAAGTAAGAAAAATATTTCGGAAAATAATAATATGTTTTTCAGTCACAAATGTTTCAATGATTTATGTATTTCCAGACAAACTTTGTCGCCGACGCGGGTTGTGCCGTGCCCTCTGGTGCCGGGAACTCCGGTGGAGCCACCACCGAGGGTACGGCAAAAATGGGAGCTGCAAACGTCAAGTGTGTAAATTGTCTGCTTACATATTTTAATAATTTTTACTTCTTTTCCAACCTAACATATTTGAATACTTTTCAATACAGCGCTGGACGCCAGTGGCCCGTCGAGGGTGACCGCGGAGCTGCCGGAGGAGCAGGAGGTGACGTCGTCGCCGCCGCCGCCGTCGCCGCCGCTTCGCGAAGCTACGCCGCCGCCGCCGCTTCGCGAAGTTACGCCGACTGCGAGTTTGAACTTAATCTCTATTGAAGAATTTGAAACATTCTTCAAAGGAAGCCGACTTAATATATTTTTTTATTTCACAGGGTTCATCCACCAATACTCACCCCATCCACGGGGGTTATTGCGGTGGCTGACGGTCAAGAGATAGACGAGAATCTCTTGGCCGATGTGGACATTGAGTTCGTTGGCTTCTCGCCTATGTTTTTTTTATTTTCAAGTTATTCAGAAGAATATCACAAGCTTCTGAAGAAGCGAGCGGCGCTCGAGAAGAAGCACGAGCTGAAGCTGGCTGCCAACAAAAGGGCGGCGCTGTATGCCGTACGGAGGAAACGGGAAACCTCGGCATTTGAGCTCCCCGATATGCCCATCCAAGAGCAAAAAGTAAGAAAAATATTTCGGAAAATAATAATATGTCACAATCACAAATGTTTCAATGATTTATGTATTTCCAGACAAACTTTGTCGCCGACGCGGGTTGTGCCGTGCCCTCTGGTGCCGGGAACTCCGGTGGAGCCACCACCGAGGGTACGGCAAAAATGGGAGCTGCAAACGTCAAGTGTGTAAATTGTCTGCTTACATATTTTAATAATTTTTACTTCTTTTCCAACCTAACATATTTGAATACTTTTCAATACAGCGCTGGACGCCAGTGGCCCGTCGAGGGTGACCGCGGAGCTGCCGGAGGAGCAGGAGGTGACGTCGTCGCCGCCGCCGCCGTCGCCGCCGCTTCGCGAAGCTACGCCGCCGCTTCGCGAAGCTACGCCGCCGCTTCGCGAAGCTACGCCGCCGCCGCCGCTTCGCGAAGTTACGCCGACTGCGAGTTTGAACTTAATCTCTATTGAAGAATTGAAGAATTTGAAACATTCTTCAAAGGAAGCCGACTTAATATATTTTTTTATTTCACAGGGTTCATCCACCAATACTCACCCCATCCACGGGGGTTATTGCGGTGGCTGACGGTCAAGAGATAGACGAGAATCTCTTGGCCGATGTGGACATTGAGTTCGTTGGCTTCTCGCCTATGTTTTTTTTTATTTTCAAGTTATTCAGAAGAATATCACAAGCTTCTGAAGAAGCGAGCGGCGCTCGAGAAGAAGCACGAGCTGAAGCTGGCTGCCAACAAAAGGGCGGCGCTGTATGCCGTACGGAGGAAACGGGAAACCTCGGCATTTGAGCTCCCCGATATGCCTCCATCCAAGAGCAAAAAGTAAGAAAAATATTTCGGAAAATAATAATATGTTTTTCAGTCACAAATGTTTCAATGATTTATGTATTTCCAGACAAACTTTGTCGCCGACGCGGGTTGTGCCGTGCCCTCTGGTGCCGGGAACTCCGGTGGAGCCACCACCGAGGGTACGGCAAAAATGGGAGCTGCAAACGTCAAGTGTGTAAATTGTCTGCTTACATATTTTAATAATTTTTACTTCTTTTCCAACCTAACATATTTGAATACTTTTCAATACAGCGCTGGACGCCAGTGGCCCGTCGAGGGTGACCGCGGAGCTGCCGGAGGAGCAGGAGGTGACGTTGTCGCCGCCGCCGTCGCCGCCGCTTCGCGAAGCTACGCCGCCACCGCCGCTTTGCGAAGCTACGCCGCCGCCGCCGCTTTGCGAAGCTACGCCGCCGCCGCCGCTTCGCGAAGTTACGCCGCCGCCCCCCTCGCAGTAAGTTTGAACTTAATCTCTATTGAAGAATTGAAGAATTTGAAACATTCTTCAAAGGAAGCCGACTTAATATATTTTTTTATTTCACAGGGTTCATCCACCAATACTCACCCCATCCACGGGGGTTATTGCGGTGGCTGACGGTCAAGAGATAGACGAGAATCTCTTGGCCGATGTGGACATTGAGTTCGTTGGCTTCTCGCCTATGTTTTTTTTATTTTCAAGTTATTCAGAAGAATATCACAAGCTTCTGAAGAAGCGAGCGGCGCTCGAGAAGAAGCACGAGCTGAAGCTGGCTGCCAACAAAAGGGCGGCGCTGTATGGCGTACGGAGGAAACGGGAAACCTTGGCATTTGAGCTCCCCGATATGCCTCTATCCAAGAGCAAAAAGTAAGAAAAATATTTCGGAAAATAATAATATGTTTTTCAGTCACAAATGTTTCAATGATTTATGTATTTCCAGACAAACTTTGTCGCCGACGCGGGTTGTGCCGTGCCCTCTGGTGCCGGGAACTCCGGTGGAGCCACCACCGAGGGTACGGCAAAAATGGGAGCTGCAAACGTCAAGTGTGTAAATTGTCTGCTTACATATTTTAATAATTTTTACTTCTTTTCCAACCTAACATATTTGAATACTTTTCAATACAGCGCTGGACGCCAGTGGCCCGTCGAGGGTGACCGCGGAGCTGCCGGAGGAGCAGGAGGTGACGTCGTCGCCACCGCCGCCGCTTCGCGAAGCTACGCCGCCGCCGTCACCACCACTTCGCGAAGCTACGCCGCCGCCGCCGCTTCGCGAAGTTACGCCGCCGCCCCCCTCGCAGTAAGTTTGAACTTAATCTCTATTGAAGAATTGAAGAATTTGAAACATTCTTCAAAGGAAGCAGACTTAATATATTTTTTTATTTCACAGGGTTCATCCACCAATACTCACCCCATCCACGGGGGTTATTGCGGTGGCTGACGGTCAAGAGATAGACGAGAATCTCTTGGCCGATGTGGACATTGAGTTCGTTGGCTTCTCGCCTATGTTTTTTTTATTTTCAAGTTATTCAGAAGAATATCACAAGCTTCTGAAGAAGCGAGCGGCGCTCGAGAAGAAGCACGAGCTGAAGCTGGCTGCCAACAAAAGGGCGGCGCTGTATGCCGTACGGAGGAAACGGGAAACCTCGGCATTTGAGCTCCCCGATATGCCCATCCAAGAGCAAAAAGTAAGAAAAATATTTCGGAAAATAATAATATGTCACAATCACAAATGTTTCAATGATTTATGTATTTCCAGACAAACTTTGTCGCCGACGCGGGTTGTGCCGTGCCCTCTGGTGCCGGGAACTCCGGTGGAGCCACCACCGAGGGTACGGCAAAAATGGGAGCTGCAAACGTCAAGTGTGTAAATTGTCTGCTTACATATTTTAATAATTTTTACTTCTTTTCCAACCTAACATATTTGAATACTTTTCAATACAGCGCTGGACGCCAGTGGCCCGTCGAGGGTGACCGCGGAGCTGCCGGAGGAGCAGGAGGTGACGTCGTCGCCACCGCCGCCGCTTCGCGAAGCTACGCCGCCGCCGCCGCTTCGCGAAGTTACGCCGCCGCCCCCCTCGCAGTAAGTTTGAACTTAATCTCTATTGAAGAATTGAAGAATTTGAAACATTCTTCAAAGGAAGCAGACTTAATATATTTTTTTATTTCACAGGGTTCATCCACCAATACTCACCCCATCCACGGGGGTTATTGCGGTGGCTGACGGTCAAGAGATAGACGAGAATCTCTTGGCCGATGTGGACATTGAGTTCGTTGGCTTCTCGCCTATGTTTTTTTTATTTTCAAGTTATTCAGAAGAATATCACAAGCTTCTGAAGAAGCGAGCGGCGCTCGAGAAGAAGCACGAGCTGAAGCTGGCTGCCAACAAAAGGGCGGCGCTGTATGCCGTACGGAGGAAACGGGAAACCTCGGCATTTGAGCTCCCCGATATGCCCATCCAAGAGCAAAAAGTAAGAAAAATATTTCGGAAAATAATAATATGTCACAATCACGAATGTTTCAATGATTTATGTATTTCCAGACAAACTTTGTCGCCGACGCGGGTTGTGCCGTGCCCTCTGGTGCCGGGAACTCCGGTGGAGCCACCACCGAGGGTACGGCAAAAATGGGAGCTGCAAACGTCAAGTGTGTAAATTGTCTGCTTACATATTTTAATAATTTTTACTTCTTTTCCAACCTAACATATTTGAATACTTTTCAATACAGCGCTGGACGCCAGTGGCCCGTCGAGGGTGACCGCGGAGCTGCCGGAGGAGCAGGAGGTGACGTCGTCGCCGCCGCCGCCGTCGCCGCCGCTTCGCGAAGCTACGCCGCCGCTTCGCGAAGCTACGCCGCCGCCGCCGCTTCGCGAAGTTACGCCGACTGCGAGTTTGAACTTAATCTCTATTGAAGAATTGAAGAATTTGAAACATTCTTCAAAGGAAGCCGACTTAATATATTTTTTTATTTCACAGGGTTCATCCACCAATACTCACCCCATCCACGGGGGTTATTGCGGTGGCTGACGGTCAAGAGATAGACGAGAATCTCTTGGCCGATGTGGACATTGAGTTCGTTGGCTTCTCGCCTATGTTTTTTTTTATTTTCAAGTTATTCAGAAGAATATCACAAGCTTCTGAAGAAGCGAGCGGCGCTCGAGAAGAAGCACGAGCTGAAGCTGGCTGCCAACAAAAGGGCGGCGCTGTATGCCGTACGGAGGAAACGGGAAACCTCGGCATTTGAGCTCCCCGATATGCCTCCATCCAAGAGCAAAAAGTAAGAAAAATATTTCGGAAAATAATAATATGTTTTTCAGTCACAAATGTTTCAATGATTTATGTATTTCCAGACAAACTTTGTCGCCGACGCGGGTTGTGCCGTGCCCTCTGGTGCCGGGAACTCCGGTGGAGCCACCACCGAGGGTACGGCAAAAATGGGAGCTGCAAACGTCAAGTGTGTAAATTGTCTGCTTACATATTTTAATAATTTTTACTTCTTTTCCAACCTAACATATTTGAATACTTTTCAATACAGCGCTGGACGCCAGTGGCCCGTCGAGGGTGACCGCGGAGCTGCCGGAGGAGCAGGAGGTGACGTTGTCGCCGCCGCCGTCGCCGCCGCTTCGCGAAGCTACGCCGCCGCCGCCGCTTTGCGAAGCTACGCCGCCGCCGCCGCTTTGCGAAGCTACGCCGCCGCCGCCGCTTCGCGAAGTTACGCCGCCGCCCCCCTCGCAGTAAGTTTGAACTTAATCTCTATTGAAGAATTGAAGAATTTGAAACATTCTTCAAAGGAAGCCGACTTAATATATTTTTTTATTTCACAGGGTTCATCCACCAATACTCACCCCATCCACGGGGGTTATTGCGGTGGCTGTCGGTCAAGAGATAGACGAGAATCTCTTGGCCGATGTGGACATTGAGTTCGTTGGCTTCTCGCCTATGTTTTTTTTTATTTTCAAGTTATTCAGAAGAATATCACAAGCTTCTGAAGAAGCGAGCGGCGCTCGAGAAGAAGCACGAGCTGAAGCTGGCTGCCAACAAAAGGGCGGCGCTGTATGCCGTACGGAGGAAACGGGAAACCTTGGCATTTGAGCTCCCCGATATGCCTCTATCCAAGAGCAAAAAGTAAGAAAAATATTTCGGAAAATAATAATATGTTTTTCAGTCACAAATGTTTCAATGATTTATGTATTTCCAGACAAACTTTGTCGCCGACGCGGGTTGTGCCGTGCCCTCTGGTGCCGGGAACTCCGGTGGAGCCACCACCGAGGGTACGGCAAAAATGGGAGCTGCAAACGTCAAGTGTGTAAATTGTCTGCTTACATATTTTAATAATTTTTACTTCTTTTCCAACCTAACATATTTGAATACTTTTCAATACAGCGCTGGACGCCAGTGGCCCGTCGAGGGTGACCGCGGAGCTGCCGGAGGAGCAGGAGGTGAAGTCGTCGCCGCCGCCGCCGTCGCCGCCGCTTCGCGAAGCTACGCCGCCGCTTCGCGAAGCTACGCCGCCGCTTCGCGAAGCTACGCCGCCGCCGCCGCTTCGCGAAGTTACGCCGACTGCGAGTTTGAACTTAATCTCTATTGAAGAATTGAAGAATTTGAAACATTCTTCAAAGGAAGCCGACTTAATATATTTTTTTATTTCACAGGGTTCATCCACCAATACTCACCCCATCCACGGGGGTTATTGCGGTGGCTGACGGTCAAGAGATAGACGAGAATCTCTTGGCCGATGTGGACATTGAGTTCGTTGGCTTCTCGCCTATGTTTTTTTTATTTTCAAGTTATTCAGAAGAATATCACAAGCTTCTGAAGAAGCGAGCGGCGCTCGAGAAGAAGCACGAGCTGAAGCTGGCTGCCAACAAAAGGGCGGCGCTGTATGCCGTACGGAGGAAACGGGAAACCTCGGCATTTGAGCTCCCCGATATGCCCATCCAAGAGCAAAAAGTAAGAAAAATATTTCGGAAAATAATAATATGTCACAATCACGAATGTTTCAATGATTTATGTATTTCCAGACAAACTTTGTCGCCGACGCGGGTTGTGCCGTGCCCTCTGGTGCCGGGAACTCCGGTGGAGCCACCACCGAGGGTACGGCAAAAATGGGAGCTGCAAACGTCAAGTGTGTAAATTGTCTGCTTACATATTTTAATAATTTTTACTTCTTTTCCAACCTAACATATTTGAATACTTTTCAATACAGCGCTGGACGCCAGTGGCCCGTCGAGGGTGACCGCGGAGCTGCCGGAGGAGCAGGAGGTGACGTCGTCGCCGCCGCCGCCGTCGCCGCCGCTTCGCGAAGCTACGCCGCCGCTTCGCGAAGCTACGCCGCCGCCGCCGCTTCGCGAAGTTACGCCGACTGCGAGTTTGAACTTAATCTCTATTGAAGAATTGAAGAATTTGAAACATTCTTCAAAGGAAGCCGACTTAATATATTTTTTTATTTCACAGGGTTCATCCACCAATACTCACCCCATCCACGGGGGTTATTGCGGTGGCTGACGGTCAAGAGATAGACGAGAATCTCTTGGCCGATGTGGACATTGAGTTCGTTGGCTTCTCGCCTATGTTTTTTTTTATTTTCAAGTTATTCAGAAGAATATCACAAGCTTCTGAAGAAGCGAGCGGCGCTCGAGAAGAAGCACGAGCTGAAGCTGGCTGCCAACAAAAGGGCGGCGCTGTATGCCGTACGGAGGAAACGGGAAACCTCGGCATTTGAGCTCCCCGATATGCCTCCATCCAAGAGCAAAAAGTAAGAAAAATATTTCGGAAAATAATAATATGTTTTTCAGTCACAAATGTTTCAATGATTTATGTATTTCCAGACAAACTTTGTCGCCGACGCGGGTTGTGCCGTGCCCTCTGGTGCCGGGAACTCCGGTGGAGCCACCACCGAGGGTACGGCAAAAATGGGAGCTGCAAACGTCAAGTGTGTAAATTGTCTGCTTACATATTTTAATAATTTTTACTTCTTTTCCAACCTAACATATTTGAATACTTTTCAATACAGCGCTGGACGCCAGTGGCCCGTCGAGGGTGACCGCGGAGCTGCCGGAGGAGCAGGAGGTGACGTTGTCGCCGCCGCCGTCGCCGCCGCTTCGCGAAGCTACGCCGCCGCCGCCGCTTTGCGAAGCTACGCCGCCGCCGCCGCTTTGCGAAGCTACGCCGCCGCCGCCGCTTCGCGAAGTTACGCCGCCGCCCCCCTCGCAGTAAGTTTGAACTTAATCTCTATTGAAGAATTGAAGAATTTGAAACATTCTTCAAAGGAAGCCGACTTAATATATTTTTTTATTTCACAGGGTTCATCCACCAATACTCACCCCATCCACGGGGGTTATTGCGGTGGCTGTCGGTCAAGAGATAGACGAGAATCTCTTGGCCGATGTGGACATTGAGTTCGTTGGCTTCTCGCCTATGTTTTTTTTTATTTTCAAGTTATTCAGAAGAATATCACAAGCTTCTGAAGAAGCGAGCGGCGCTCGAGAAGAAGCACGAGCTGAAGCTGGCTGCCAACAAAAGGGCGGCGCTGTATGCCGTACGGAGGAAACGGGAAACCTTGGCATTTGAGCTCCCCGATATGCCTCTATCCAAGAGCAAAAAGTAAGAAAAATATTTCGGAAAATAATAATATGTTTTTCAGTCACAAATGTTTCAATGATTTATGTATTTCCAGACAAACTTTGTCGCCGACGCGGGTTGTGCCGTGCCCTCTGGTGCCGGGAACTCCGGTGGAGCCACCACCGAGGGTACGGCAAAAATGGGAGCTGCAAACGTCAAGTGTGTAAATTGTCTGCTTACATATTTTAATAATTTTTACTTCTTTTCCAACCTAACATATTTGAATACTTTTCAATACAGCGCTGGACGCCAGTGGCCCGTCGAGGGTGACCGCGGAGCTGCCGGAGGAGCAGGAGGTGAAGTCGTCGCCGCCGCCGCCGTCGCCGCCGCTTCGCGAAGCTACGCCGCCGCTTCGCGAAGCTACGCCGCCGCTTCGCGAAGCTACGCCGCCGCCGCCGCTTCGCGAAGTTACGCCGACTGCGAGTTTGAACTTAATCTCTATTGAAGAATTGAAGAATTTGAAACATTCTTCAAAGGAAGCCGACTTAATATATTTTTTTATTTCACAGGGTTCATCCACCAATACTCACCCCATCCACGGGGGTTATTGCGGTGGCTGACGGTCAAGAGATAGACGAGAATCTCTTGGCCGATGTGGACATTGAGTTCGTTGGCTTCTCGCCTATGTTTTTTTTATTTTCAAGTTATTCAGAAGAATATCACAAGCTTCTGAAGAAGCGAGCGGCGCTCGAGAAGAAGCACGAGCTGAAGCTGGCTGCCAACAAAAGGGCGGCGCTGTATGCCGTACGGAGGAAACGGGAAACCTCGGCATTTGAGCTCCCCGATATGCCCATCCAAGAGCAAAAAGTAAGAAAAATATTTCGGAAAATAATAATATGTCACAATCACAAATGTTTCAATGATTTATGTATTTCCAGACAAACTTTGTCGCCGACGCGGGTTGTGCCGTGCCCTCTGGTGCCGGGAACTCCGGTGGAGCCACCACCGAGGGTACGGCAAAAATGGGAGCTGCAAACGTCAAGTGTGTAAATTGTCTGCTTACATATTTTAATAATTTTTACTTCTTTTCCAACCTAACATATTTGAATACTTTTCAATACAGCGCTGGACGCCAGTGGCCCGTCGAGGGTGACCGCGGAGCTGCCGGAGGAGCAGGAGGTGACGTCGTCGCCGCCGCCGCCGTCGCCGCCGCTTCGCGAAGCTACGCCGCCGCTTCGCGAAGCTACGCCGCCGCCGCCGCTTCGCGAAGTTACGCCGACTGCGAGTTTGAACTTAATCTCTATTGAAGAATTGAAGAATTTGAAACATTCTTCAAAGGAAGCCGACTTAATATATTTTTTTATTTCACAGGGTTCATCCACCAATACTCACCCCATCCACGGGGGTTATTGCGGTGGCTGACGGTCAAGAGATAGACGAGAATCTCTTGGCCGATGTGGACATTGAGTTCGTTGGCTTCTCGCCTATGTTTTTTTTTATTTTCAAGTTATTCAGAAGAATATCACAAGCTTCTGAAGAAGCGAGCGGCGCTCGAGAAGAAGCACGAGCTGAAGCTGGCTGCCAACAAAAGGGCGGCGCTGTATGCCGTACGGAGGAAACGGGAAACCTCGGCATTTGAGCTCCCCGATATGCCTCCATCCAAGAGCAAAAAGTAAGAAAAATATTTCGGAAAATAATAATATGTTTTTCAGTCACAAATGTTTCAATGATTTATGTATTTCCAGACAAACTTTGTCGCCGACGCGGGTTGTGCCGTGCCCTCTGGTGCCGGGAACTCCGGTGGAGCCACCACCGAGGGTACGGCAAAAATGGGAGCTGCAAACGTCAAGTGTGTAAATTGTCTGCTTACATATTTTAATAATTTTTACTTCTTTTCCAACCTAACATATTTGAATACTTTTCAATACAGCGCTGGACGCCAGTGGCCCGTCGAGGGTGACCGCGGAGCTGCCGGAGGAGCAGGAGGTGACGTTGTCGCCGCCGCCGTCGCCGCCGCTTCGCGAAGCTACGCCGCCGCCGCCGCTTTGCGAAGCTACGCCGCCGCCGCCGCTTTGCGAAGCTACGCCGCCGCCGCCGCTTCGCGAAGTTACGCCGCCGCCCCCCTCGCAGTAAGTTTGAACTTAATCTCTATTGAAGAATTGAAGAATTTGAAACATTCTTCAAAGGAAGCCGACTTAATATATTTTTTTATTTCACAGGGTTCATCCACCAATACTCACCCCATCCACGGGGGTTATTGCGGTGGCTGTCGGTCAAGAGATAGACGAGAATCTCTTGGCCGATGTGGACATTGAGTTCGTTGGCTTCTCGCCTATGTTTTTTTTTATTTTCAAGTTATTCAGAAGAATATCACAAGCTTCTGAAGAAGCGAGCGGCGCTCGAGAAGAAGCACGAGCTGAAGCTGGCTGCCAACAAAAGGGCGGCGCTGTATGCCGTACGGAGGAAACGGGAAACCTTGGCATTTGAGCTCCCCGATATGCCTCTATCCAAGAGCAAAAAGTAAGAAAAATATTTCGGAAAATAATAATATGTTTTTCAGTCACAAATGTTTCAATGATTTATGTATTTCCAGACAAACTTTGTCGCCGACGCGGGTTGTGCCGTGCCCTCTGGTGCCGGGAACTCCGGTGGAGCCACCACCGAGGGTACGGCAAAAATGGGAGCTGCAAACGTCAAGTGTGTAAATTGTCTGCTTACATATTTTAATAATTTTTACTTCTTTTCCAACCTAACATATTTGAATACTTTTCAATACAGCGCTGGACGCCAGTGGCCCGTCGAGGGTGACCGCGGAGCTGCCGGAGGAGCAGGAGGTGAAGTCGTCGCCGCCGCCGCCGTCGCCGCCGCTTCGCGAAGCTACGCCGCCGCTTCGCGAAGCTACGCCGCCGCTTCGCGAAGCTACGCCGCCGCCGCCGCTTCGCGAAGTTACGCCGACTGCGAGTTTGAACTTAATCTCTATTGAAGAATTGAAGAATTTGAAACATTCTTCAAAGGAAGCCGACTTAATATATTTTTTTATTTCACAGGGTTCATCCACCAATACTCACCCCATCCACGGGGGTTATTGCGGTGGCTGACGGTCAAGAGATAGACGAGAATCTCTTGGCCGATGTGGACATTGAGTTCGTTGGCTTCTCGCCTATGTTTTTTTTATTTTCAAGTTATTCAGAAGAATATCACAAGCTTCTGAAGAAGCGAGCGGCGCTCGAGAAGAAGCACGAGCTGAAGCTGGCTGCCAACAAAAGGGCGGCGCTGTATGCCGTACGGAGGAAACGGGAAACCTCGGCATTTGAGCTCCCCGATATGCCCATCCAAGAGCAAAAAGTAAGAAAAATATTTCGGAAAATAATAATATGTCACAATCACAAATGTTTTAATGATTTATGTATTTCCAGACAAACTTTGTCGCCGACGCGGGTTGTGCCGTGCCCTCTGGTGCCGGGAACTCCGGTGGAGCCACCACCGAGGGTACGGCAAAAATGGGAGCTGCAAACGTCAAGTGTGTAAATTGTCTGCTTACATATTTTAATAATTTTTACTTCTTTTCCAACCTAACATATTTGAATACTTTTCAATACAGCGCTGGACGCCAGTGGCCCGTCGAGGGTGACCGCGGAGCTGCCGGAGGAGCAGGAGGTGACGTCGTCGCCGCCGCCGTCGCCACCGCTTCGCGAAGCTACGCCGCCGCCGCCGCTTCGCGAAGTTACGCCGCCGCCCCCCTCGCAGTAAGTTTGAACTTAATCTCTATTGAAGAATTGAAGAATTTGAAACATTCTTCAAAGGAAGCCGACTTAATATATTTTTTTATTTCACAGGGTTCATCCACCAATACTCACCCCATCCACGGGGGTTATTGCGGTGGCTGACGGTCAAGAGATAGACGAGAATCTCTTGGCCGATGTGGACATTGAGTTCGTTGGCTTCTCGCCTATGTTTTTTTTATTTTCAAGTTATTCAGAAGAATATCACAAGCTTCTGAAGAAGCGAGCGGCGCTCGAGAAGAAGCACGAGCTGAAGCTGGCTGCCAACAAAAGGGCGGCGCTGTATGCCGTACGGAGGAAACGGGAAACCTCGGCATTTGAGCTCCCCGATATGCCCATCCAAGAGCAAAAAGTAAGAAAAATATTTCGGAAAATAATAATATGTCACAATCACAAATGTTTCAATGATTTATGTATTTCCAGACAAACTTTGTCGCCGACGCGGGTTGTGCCGTGCCCTCTGGTGCCGGGAACTCCGGTGGAGCCACCACCGAGGGTACGGCAAAAATGGGAGCTGCAAACGTCAAGTGTGTAAATTGTCTGCTTACATATTTTAATAATTTTTACTTCTTTTCCAACCTAACATATTTGAATACTTTTCAATACAGCGCTGGACGCCAGTGGCCCGTCGAGGGTGACCGCGGAGCTGCCGGAGGAGCAGGAGGTGACGTCGTCGCCGCCGCCGCCGTCGCCGCCGCTTCGCGAAGCTACGCCGCCGCTTCGCGAAGCTACGCCGCCGCTTCGCGAAGCTACGCCGCCGCCGCCGCTTCGCGAAGTTACGCCGACTGCGAGTTTGAACTTAATCTCTATTGAAGAATTGAAGAATTTGAAACATTCTTCAAAGGAAGCCGACTTAATATATTTTTTTATTTCACAGGGTTCATCCACCAATACTCACCCCATCCACGGGGGTTATTGCGGTGGCTGACGGTCAAGAGATAGACGAGAATCTCTTGGCCGATGTGGACATTGAGTTCGTTGGCTTCTCGCCTATGTTTTTTTTTATTTTCAAGTTATTCAGAAGAATATCACAAGCTTCTGAAGAAGCGAGCGGCGCTCGAGAAGAAGCACGAGCTGAAGCTGGCTGCCAACAAAAGGGCGGCGCTGTATGCCGTACGGAGGAAACGGGAAACCTCGGCATTTGAGCTCCCCGATATGCCTCCATCCAAGAGCAAAAAGTAAGAAAAATATTTCGGAAAATAATAATATGTTTTTCAGTCACAAATGTTTCAATGATTTATGTATTTCCAGACAAACTTTGTCGCCGACGCGGGTTGTGCCGTGCCCTCTGGTGCCGGGAACTCCGGTGGAGCCACCACCGAGGGTACGGCAAAAATGGGAGCTGCAAACGTCAAGTGTGTAAATTGTCTGCTTACATATTTTAATAATTTTTACTTCTTTTCCAACCTAACATATTTGAATACTTTTCAATACAGCGCTGGACGCCAGTGGCCCGTCGAGGGTGACCGCGGAGCTGCCGGAGGAGCAGGAGGTGACGTTGTCGCCGCCGCCGTCGCCGCCGCTTCGCGAAGCTACGCCGCCGCCGCCGCTTTGCGAAGCTACGCCGCCGCCGCCGCTTTGCGAAGCTACGCCGCCGCCGCCGCTTCGCGAAGTTACGCCGCCGCCCCCCTCGCAGTAAGTTTGAACTTAATCTCTATTGAAGAATTGAAGAATTTGAAACATTCTTCAAAGGAAGCCGACTTAATATATTTTTTTATTTCACAGGGTTCATCCACCAATACTCACCCCATCCACGGGGGTTATTGCGGTGGCTGTCGGTCAAGAGATAGACGAGAATCTCTTGGCCGATGTGGACATTGAGTTCGTTGGCTTCTCGCCTATGTTTTTTTTTATTTTCAAGTTATTCAGAAGAATATCACAAGCTTCTGAAGAAGCGAGCGGCGCTCGAGAAGAAGCACGAGCTGAAGCTGGCTGCCAACAAAAGGGCGGCGCTGTATGCCGTACGGAGGAAACGGGAAACCTTGGCATTTGAGCTCCCCGATATGCCTCTATCCAAGAGCAAAAAGTAAGAAAAATATTTCGGAAAATAATAATATGTTTTTCAGTCACAAATGTTTCAATGATTTATGTATTTCCAGACAAACTTTGTCGCCGACGCGGGTTGTGCCGTGCCCTCTGGTGCCGGGAACTCCGGTGGAGCCACCACCGAGGGTACGGCAAAAATGGGAGCTGCAAACGTCAAGTGTGTAAATTGTCTGCTTACATATTTTAATAATTTTTACTTCTTTTCCAACCTAACATATTTGAATACTTTTCAATACAGCGCTGGACGCCAGTGGCCCGTCGAGGGTGACCGCGGAGCTGCCGGAGGAGCAGGAGGTGAAGTCGTCGCCGCCGCCGCCGTCGCCGCCGCTTCGCGAAGCTACGCCGCCGCCGCCGCTTCGCGAAGTTACGCCGACTGCGAGTTTGAACTTAATCTCTATTGAAGAATTGAAGAATTTGAAACATTCTTCAAAGGAAGCCGACTTAATATATTTTTTTATTTCACAGGGTTCATCCACCAATACTCACCCCATCCACGGGGGTTATTGCGGTGGCTGACGGTCAAGAGATAGACGAGAATCTCTTGGCCGATGTGGACATTGAGTTCGTTGGCTTCTCGCCTATGTTTTTTTTATTTTCAAGTTATTCAGAAGAATATCACAAGCTTCTGAAGAAGCGAGCGGCGCTCGAGAAGAAGCACGAGCTGAAGCTGGCTGCCAACAAAAGGGCGGCGCTGTATGCCGTACGGAGGAAACGGGAAACCTCGGCATTTGAGCTCCCCGATATGCCCATCCAAGAGCAAAAAGTAAGAAAAATATTTCGGAAAATAATAATATGTCACAATCACAAATGTTTTAATGATTTATGTATTTCCAGACAAACTTTGTCGCCGACGCGGGTTGTGCCGTGCCCTCTGGTGCCGGGAACTCCGGTGGAGCCACCACCGAGGGTACGGCAAAAATGGGAGCTGCAAACGTCAAGTGTGTAAATTGTCTGCTTACATATTTTAATAATTTTTACTTCTTTTCCAACCTAACATATTTGAATACTTTTCAATACAGCGCTGGACGCCAGTGGCCCGTCGAGGGTGACCGCGGAGCTGCCGGAGGAGCAGGAGGTGACGTCGTCGCCGCCGCCGTCGCCACCGCTTCGCGAAGCTACGCCGCCGCCGCCGCTTCGCGAAGTTACGCCGCCGCCCCCCTCGCAGTAAGTTTGAACTTAATCTCTATTGAAGAATTGAAGAATTTGAAACATTATTCAAAGGAAGCCGACTTAATATATTTTTTTATTTCACAGGGTTCATCCACCAATACTCACCCCATCCACGGGGGTTATTGCGGTGGCTGACGGTCAAGAGATAGACGAGAATCTCTTGGCCGATGTGGACATTGAGTTCGTTGGCTTCTCGCCTAGCACATCGTCCGCCGCAGTGCATTCCAGTCCCACACTGCCGTATTCGTTTCCAGGTCCGTCGACGTCTTCGGCGAGGCTAGGTATTTATTTGTTTATTTCTCGTTTGTGATGATATTTTTTTTGCATCATGGACCTAGGGTGTTCGAAGCAGCTGATAGTTAAATAAAGGCATTATTTGTTTCAGAACCCTCGATTTACGAATGTGACCTGGAAGACGAAATACAGCAGTGGGAACGCACTGCGATCCTTTTCCCCGGCAGCGATGCCGAGGAGGAGGAGGAAGATTGCCCGGACTCTCGACCTCGCAGGAGACACGCTGGTGAGTTTGACGTGGAGGAGTTACCAGCGGAGCTCGGCGAGGTTGTAGGGTCCATCGACAGGCAAGATGATCTTGCTCTGCGAGAAGCTAGCCAGGAGAACATGCTTAACTTCACATGGTCTCACGATCCTGTCGTCTTTACGGGGGTGCGGGAAAATTTTACTGGTCCGGCGGGACCAACTTTCCCCATTATGGGTTTGTCTCCGTTCGAATTTTTTTCAAAAATTTGGGACGAAGACATAATGAATCTCATAGTCGTGGAGACGAATAAGCATGCGGCCGTCCTCCTATCTCAACGTTCGCTGCCTGCGAAGTCTCGCGTGAGGAGATGGGTACCAATTACGCCACAGGATTTGTGGTCGTTTTTCGGTATCCTCATGCTGCAAAGCATCGTCCCAATCCCGGTAGAGGAGGAGTATTGGTCCCCTTGTTTGCCTTATTTGAAGGTGGGCAATTTTCCCGACATTATGCCGTTTCATCGCTTTAGATTGATTAAGCGCTGTCTTCACTTAGTAGACGGTCAAGATCCAGCCGGTGATTGACCACCTCAACAGTAAGTTTAGCTCTTTATACTTACCAGGGCAGGAGATCGCAATCGATGAGTCACTGATGCTTTGGAAGGGTAGACTTTCCTTTGCTCAGGTCATCGCGACTAAAGCGGCGCAGGTGGGTGTCAAGAGCTACGAGCTCTGTGAGTCCAAGACGGGATATCTCTGGCAGATGATCATCTATACAGGGAAGAAGGCACGTAATGAAGCGGATAATGTCGAGGCTATCGACACGGACATGGCTGAGCCTGATAGCATGACGTCGAAGACTGTCATGCAGCTAGTTCGTCCATTACTGAACAGAGGTCATACTCTGGTAATGGACAACTTCTACAACAGTCCTTTGTTATCACGCACGCTGAAGGCTCAGAAGACGGACGTAATGGGCACCCTGCGTCTGAACCGGGAGTTAGTGCCGCATAGTTTGCGCACTAAGAATAAGGGAAATATGCGATCAGGTCAAGTGGAGTTTTGTTTAATAAATTACTATTTTAAACCACGAACTATCTAAGTACTAGTTACGCCAATAGATGGCGCTTAGCTCATTTGTCAATTGATGTAATAACTGTACCACGAAGCAGGTTCATCATTAATAACATGGAATAGAATTATGAGTGTTAATAATTAGATTAAATCTTAGCAGATAGAGCCTCTTGCGGAGACATATATGTCGCCGCGAGGACACCTATAAGCTAAGCTTATTACATAATGTTATTGATTGTAACTAGTTGAATTATAATTTCTTATTCCATAAACGATAATATTGCCATCTGTGAGATACTCTGGCAACTATTATAACACCTGTGAGTGCCATTGACTAATTTCGTTTGAGTATCAACTATCAAGAGCAACAGCGCCATCTGTTGGCTTGTCTTAATCAGTATCACTTGAAAATCAATTATCAAACTAAACTCGATGTTCTAGCTAAAACTATCGTTATAATTAACATAAGAATATTTGTTTAACAACTTTAGGGTTTCATTCATATTAGCAATTAATAGTTAATCACTTGACATTATGTTTCTTTATCATACGGCGTTACCTGTCAGGGAAAATGGCGCCGACTGTGATTTTACCATCAATACCTGAATGCTTAAATTAAGTACGAGAACTAAGTAAGTCTCAATAATAGATCCCAACTTTAAATTAATAAGACTATTTTACACAGTGATTTACTAGTAAAAAGCTTTTGTTTAACATAACTGTTTATATCACCGGAAATGTTCCATGATAGCACAGATTAAAGACTAAAAAGTAATGAGACAACTAGTTTATTATTAATGATTGAAAACGTGTTGAAATTGGTGAATTCTGTCATTATTTAATAGTAACACAATTATTGTAAAGTGTTTCATTATTATTTGTGAGGCTGATTGAATTTACTATTGTAATAAGTTGCTGAACGGATATTGTGGTATTTCCCCCCACTCAGAACAGACAGGGAGCAACGATCCGTCACGTTAGCTTACGATTAGCAAAAACAATTGAAATACTAAGTAATTATAAGTGTTTAATGAAGTGAACGATCTGTAATACGATTTAAAATAGTGTGAAGAGTTTCTTCTCCTCAACCATAATAATTTGCGAATGGACGACTCAACTCTAGAAAGTTAATCAGTTTCTGTACATAAATGGTTTAATAGAAATAAACGTTTGGAATTTGAGTCAAGTGCTGTGTGTGATTTCAAATACCCACCTACCTATCTATCAACAATGAAGAATCGTATCGCAAGGACATGTGATGACTGAAAGACAATATGGTGGCGAATGGCGCCAATAATTTGGGGACAGTGTTCCTCTAAGCTTTCCCTGCCGTGATATCAGAAGAGGTGATAGCTCTTGCGCGCTGCTCACAGTGCCGAACATCCAGAACAATTACAAGCAACTACCGAACTAGAACTCTTGCTTTCGTTACCATGGCCGAAGGCGTGGCAAAGAATTTTTCACCGAAGTGGTCACCACGAAGCTTTTCAAGAGAGAGCGACTTATTATGCTGCCACAGCCAATATACAGTGTTAAGTGGCAATGAACTGATAGACAAGAAGATACTTAGGAAGACTAAGATAGCCAAAGAGTTGGCTGCATTTTCATCCAAGTGGCTGACAGATACCAACATGATAATTTATTGCAACACTTGACCCAAAACAAATCATAAGAACACATACTGAAAATGCAATTTATATTGGTAAACAAACAATGAAGTTGTATGTGATGGAAAACTTCATTTATTGCACTCAAAATTGCTAACATGTACAGCACAGAATGACCGAAGCAGAATAAACAAACATTGGACTCCGGGAAAGCATAATTATCAATAAATAAACCTGCTAATGGATCATCAATCCCGGGAAGTATTTTGTTTCATTTATTTTAGTATTTTGTTACTGTAGAGAATTTTTACAGTTAACATTATTTTAACTTAACACATCCCATGCTGGTTATGGTAACTTGACACCTGTGGAAGTGAAATAAAAACACTCCATTTAATTCACTCAATGGAATGGAATAACGGTGGAGGAATAACAAGGATAACGGTGTTTACCCTTACAGCCTGTAGTAATTCCTTTTTTGTTGAAGGAAAGATGCCGTTAACGCCTGCTGAACGTCAAAAACGTTACCGAGAGCGTTTAAAATCAAATAATCCACAAAAATGGAAAGAAGTACAAGAACTAAAAATAAATACATACCATTACGTCAATCTATCTAAATCTGAAAAAAAAATCAGGCGAAAGAAATAGCGAAGGTCTAAGCAACAAATAACTGAAGAAAAATCGAATGAACCTAAATGCTGTCGAAAATTGTATGAACAAAGATGTTACAAAATATCAAAGAAAAAAGAAATAAGAGAAAAAGTAAATTCATTAATCAGAAAAAATAAAACTACTTAAAATATTCAATTCAATTCTAAATACTTATAATATTTAAAACACGTGTTATTTTAACGATATAAAATATTATTGCAAGACTGCATTATTTCAGTTATTCAGCAATATATTATTTTATATCTTAAATTTTTAAATGTGATTTTTGCACTTTTTGCATTTTTAAACGATAAAAGCTTTGGTTACCAAATTATTTTTTAAGAACAATAAAGGTTTTTTTCTGTAGCGTTAAATAGTTTTTAAATGACTGATTGTTTAAATTTCTTAAAAATAATATGAATAATACGTAAAGCGTAGGTATGTCAAAAATGTGAGACTGCTAAAAACGTTAAATTATCTTTAAATGTGATTTTTATGACCTTGTTATGTTTAAGACTTAAATAGATAACTAATTTTTTATTTACATTCCAAGTTTCTTACACGTGATTTTGTCAATTTTAATTATGATTAAACGTAAATTGGTTTTTGAATCTTTCGTTGTGACTGTGCCTTTACTTTTCTGTTACTTTTGTGTCACTATAACACAAAATAAACACAAAAGAAATGTACATAAATTTTGAAAACGACCCATATGGTAGTGTAATTATTTTTCAAATAGTGTTTTTACTTTATGAAATAACCAATCGAACATTGCCTTATCTAAGAAATAGTTTCACGAACAATGACGCATCGACATGTAAGAACTTGTTCGCCGCGGTAAGCACCACGCGGCCACGCGCATCGCGATGTAACGTCAGACACAAGTTTGTTCTCCTCAGTGGCGGTCGATTTTGGAGGTTCAAACAAGTTTTCAATTGTGAGTCAAATTAATGACAAAAGGTGTAAATACAGTGTCACAGTTTATTTTTTGCGATGTCTGCATTGTCAAGAAAGAAAAGAATTTTGAATTTAGCGCTACAAATGAACGAAAATAATTGTTCTGATCCTACTACAAACAGAAATAACAATGAAGAATGTAATAATAATCTTGGTAAGTAATATTGTTTTATTTTTTCAAGTCACACGTATTTTAAAGATGGCTTAGGGATTTTTTATACTATATAAAGCTCGATTACCACTCACTGACTGACTGACTGACTCACTGACATAATTGTTCTCCCAGATGGTGGATGGGGAGGGGGGTATATTTTGACAGATTCATAAACAAGTAACTCCCGCGAGTATGGGAAAAGTGCCAAACCTCCCCTTTTCGCCCCCCTTCCTCCCCCTCCCTATCGTATCTCAGAAACAAAGAGACCTGTAGTATATTTTTTTTACGGATTCGTATAGAGGAGGCTCGGGAAAGTAAAAACCAGTTTTCAAAATTGACCCCTTTTTCCCCCTTCTCCCCCCTTTAGGCGGATCTCGGAAGTTGAGAGACTTGGGACATTTTTTTTTTCAGATTCGTATCGAGGAGGCTTGGGAAAGTAAAAACCAGTTTTCAAAGTTGCCCCCCTTGCCACCCTTTACACCCCTTTAAGACGGATCTCGGAAGTTAAGAGACTTGGAACATTTTTTTTTTCAGTTTCGTATAGAGGAGGCTAGGGACAGTAAAAACCAGTTTTTAAAATTGACCTTTTTTTCCCTCTTCTACCCCCTTTACGTGGATCTCGGAAGTTGAGAGACTTGGAACATTTTTTTTTTTCAGATTCATATAAAGGGGCCTAGAGTTAGTCAAAATCATTTTTCAACTCCCCCCTTCACCCCTCCCCCCCTCGTATCTCGGAAACTAGGACACGTAGCGGCTTTTTGATTTTTACTATAAATTATTTTTGAGGAGCGTTTAAATTTGTATACGGAGGGATTTGTATATCCCCAACCTCCCCTAAAAATAAAAGGGCTATAACTTCGTAACGGTCAGAGATAGCCATTATGTGTTTGAACAAATATTATAGTAGGCGTCGAAACCTGTCTGGTGGTAGGTAGGTTCTGAGTGGAGCGAACCTGCGAGACCGAGTGGAGCGAAGGGGGGAGGTGGCGAGCGAAGCGAGCCGGCGACCTCCGCAGCGTAACGAAGTTTGAGTGGGTGAAGCGTAACTCAGGGCGACGACAAACAAACTTTAGGGTAGTATTTTTTTTAATGGGTTTTTAGAATGTTTTAGGGGTTCTTAAGGGTTTTCATACTGACTTAGGGGTAGTTGTAACGGATTTTCTAATTATTTTAAGGATTCCTATGGATTCTCAAACTTTTATGATGGTGAGGGATACTTCTCAAGAACACGACAACACGCGAGCTGCGCGCAGCTCGCGCACCCACGCAAATACTAGTCTATTATATAAAGCTAAATTACCACTCACTCACTCACTCACTGACAGCATTGTTCTCCCAGATGGTGGATGGGGAGGGGGGTATATTTTGACATATTCGTAAACAAGTAACTCCCGTGAGTATGGGAAAAGTCCCAAACCTCCCCTTTTCGCCCCCTCCCTATCGTATCTCGGAAACAAAGAGTCCCGTATTTTTTGTTTTTTACGGATTCGTGTAGAGGAGGCTCGGAAAAGTAAAAACCAGTTTTCAAAATTGACCCCTTTTCCCCCCTTTAGGCGGATCTCGGAAGTTGAGAGACTTAGAACATTTTTTTTTTTCAGATTCATATAAAGGGGCAATGCGTTAAAAAAAAGAAAAATTCCCCACTCTCCCCCATTTCACCCCTTTTTTACTACTGAATTTTTTTTTATTTCTTACCTAAAACTATTATTGAGGGGCGTTGACATTAAAAATTTGTATACCATTTCCCGGAAATGGTATACAAAATTGAAAGGGCTGTAACTTCGTAACGGTTAGAGATAGCCATTGGGTGCTTGAACAAATATTATAGTAGGCGTCGAAACCTGTCCGGTTGTAGGTAAGTCCTGAGTGGAGCGAACCTGCGAGACCGAGTGGAGCGAAGTGGGGAGGTGACGAGCGAAGCGAGCCGGCGACCTCCGTAGCGTAACGAAGGTTGAGTGGGTGAAGCGTAACGAAGGTTGAGTGGGTGAAGCGTAACTCAGCGGCGACGACAAGCAAACTTTAGGGTATTGTTTTATTTAATGGGTCTGATTTTTTAAATAACGTTTTTTACTTTAATTTTATTTGGTTTTTGTAGGTAATATTTTTTTTATTAGTTTTTAGAATGTTTTAGGGGTTCTTAAGGGTTTTCATACTGATTTAGAGGTAGTTGTAACGGCTTTTCTAATTATTTTAAGGATTCCTATGGATTCTCAAAATTTTATGATGGTGAGGAATACTTCTCAAGAACATGACAACACGCGAGCTGCGCGCAGCTCGCGCTCCCACGCAAATACTAGTTGTATTATAATACTAAACATAAGAAAAAATCGAAAACTATTATAATTACCGTCGTGTGTGATTTAAGTATGTTTTTCTACGATAATAAAAAAAAAGTTTTTTTTGTATAATTTGTTGTAATAATTTCATTTTTTAGAAAAACTACACAATAACATTTCATTTTGTTATATTTATTTTTACGACATTATTTTATTTTCAAACGTATGTGCAGATAGGATGTTGTTCTACGTAAAATTAATATAAAAATATAGTCGTATGTGATAACAAGATTTTGTTCTTTGTAAGAACTTTCACATGAGACTTTTTTCTAAACAAAAATACACCATTTAATACTCTCTTTTTAATTAAAATGATTGATTTTTACTAGTGATAGGCTAGTACTCAAGTAAGGTAATGAAATTCAGTAGCTATATTGTTTTCTATTTGACTTTATTACAGAATCTGCAATTGAACGTGACAGCAATACTAGCTCCCCGTTACCGTCCGATGCCCAAAACATTATCGTCGAAATGGCAGAAGTATATCATGCCGTATTTGATGACACTAATCATACAGAAGTACCAGAACTACAACTTGAAGCCACCGAAAATAATACTCATACCACACGTCAGCAAGTTGTTTCACCCTCTAACACTAATACAACAGTATCTGAAAAGCAGCATGAAATTACTGAAAATACCATTTCTAATACCTGCCATCAAGTGGGAACACCACCTGTACCTTTTTCACAAGATCCGTATCCAGAAGAAGTACTGACTCCATTAAATATAGAGGTAACCTCTAGTTTTAATAATTCACCAGTGGTATACCGAGAAGAATTGTAAGAACCAGCTGTTGCCACACCTTCCACTTCACATATCACATTAGCTACACCAATGCCCTCTCCAATAAATGTACACAGGAAGTGTGATTATCATTTTTGTCCCGACCATAGTTCTTGGATAGATTCTATTCAATCTGCAGGTACTAGTGTTTCGACTTTGACATCAACACAACAAAAAAAGAAAAGATCAAGAAAACGATTAGTTAACAAGGATAATTGGTCTGACGTGAACGAAAATATTTAAAAATAGGTAAAAGCTATGTGTCAAAAAGAGGCAAATTCGTTGAGGATAAAGTAATGGGAAAACCTTGCAATTGTCGACATAAATGTGCGGAAAAAATAACTGAAGACCAAAGACTGGAATGCTTCACTAGGTTTTGGAAACTTGGTAGTTCAGAAAAACAATGGGGATTTGTTGCAAAATATGTAAAAAAGCTCCCAAATATAGATGTCTGTTAACGCACCACTGTGCGACGCAGTACGCGAGTCCTCTTTGCAGTGCAGCGGGGGTTGCGGGACGCGGGGGACGAGGGCCGCGCGGTGCCGCCACATCGCGGCGACGCCCGCGCGTCGCCATTTCTGCTCGGGTCACTTGAAGCGCGTGTGCGCGTCACTATTATTATAATTTCTTATTCATTTTGGTTGAGCAATATAGTAGTTTATGAGCAGACTCGCCTATTATTTTACTGTGACCCATAAAACTATATACTCAAAACAATTGGCGACCGTCTAAGACAATTATCGTACCTACAACGAGAAGCAAGAACTTTCGAGAAACACGTGGAGGTGGAAGGAACAGGATTGGCGCGTATGCTGTTCTTCAGACAACCACGGGGCCTTCGGACTACGCAAGCGGCAACAAATACAAGTTTCAACGCCTGCACCAGAGGTCTAGCCCGAGAGAAGTAAGACTGGCGCGTATGCTGAGCTCCAGTCATCCACGGGGCCTTCGGACTACGCAAGCTGCAACAAATACCTACAAGTTTCAACGCCTGCACCAGAGGTCTAGCCCGAGGGAAGTAAGCCTATTTCCTATTATTCCTATCTACTCCAATTTTCACGATACCTACATAACTGCTTCTATTTGTGTGGATAGCCAGTGGTTGGTTTCGCTCGAACGAGTTTGGTCAGCTTGCTTACAATACCTACATTTCTTGCCGCACGTGGTGGGCGAGTTCATTTTAACGCTTGTGTGCGTGTGATTGGCGCGCTTGTTCGTCTACCGATTTATGTAGACAACTAACATTAACCTATTTTGGAGCCTAAACGTTTGCTCATAATACTATAATTACGATAGTAAAGTTATCGTACCTAAATATCTTTCTTGCCGCACGTGGTGGGCGAGACTATTGTTGTACTTCTCTAGCTAGTGCGTGTGTGATCGCGCCTAGCCTGTTGCGTCTAACGATACAGAGTTACAGACGTTTACTTAACCTATAATAGGAGCCTAAAAAATGTGCATATACAGCTTCAATAGGAAAAATAAAACCTAACTAATGCACTTACCTAAATAAACTAAGCTGCGCGGTTACAGAAGATTGTGTTCTGTACCTAGTTATTATCTAACTGGGAGTTTTATTTCTATTGCCTATTGTATACCTAGGCACTACCTAATTACATACTAGTTTTATAAATAGTGCCATCTTAAAAGTGACAGTTATTTCACCAAAGCTTGCCGACTATTCCAGGTGAGGTGAGTGTGCATGGCATGGACTGAGCTTGGCTTTCGTTGATCTGCTAGCTGCGCTACCTGCCGGTCTACACGTTGCAGTGCAGGCGCCTGGTGAGTGCTGCATACTTCGTGCTGTCACAGCTTCAGTGTACTGTGAGTTAGTGGTTTTTGTGTAACTTTTTGACTAAGTGTACCTACCCAAATCATTGTTTGTTGCCTACCTACTAAGAGGTTAAGTTAAAAATATAACTCCCTAGGTACTTACTTAAGTACAAATCAATATATAAAGATGGATAGTGAGTTAAATAAACAAGAAATGAGTGAAGTTGAACTACAAGAATTAAAAGTTTTACTAAGGAAACGTAGTGCTATTAAAGGTCAACTTACAAAATTCAAAGATTATTTACATCAAATTTCAAAGAGTAGTCCGCTCAGTAGCTTGCAAGCCAAAGAAATTGGTATGAAAATAGAAAAATTTCAAGCTTTACTGAGTACATTTGATATGTTACAAAGTAACATTGAATTGAATTGTCTAGAATTAGATGAGCAATTAAGAGATAGAGAGTTAATTGAGAATCAGTTCTTTTCGTGTATATCATTGGCTCAAGAGTTAATTGAATCGGCCAATGTGTCTAAAACTGATCAACAAATGCCTGAAGGTTCAGTGTGTAGTTTAAATAATTGTACACATAATAACTTTAATTCAGTAAAGTTGCCTACTATAAAATTGCCTTCATTTGATGGCAACTACATAAAATGGTTAGAGTATCGAGATACTTTTGATTCCTTGATAAATTCGAATGATGCAATCCCTAATATAAACAAGTTTCACTATTTAAGGTCGTCCTTAGAAGGAGGAGCTTTAGTAGTAATCAAATCTATAGAGTTTACATCCAACAATTACAAAGTAGCTTGGGATTTAATATGTCAAAGATATAATAATAAAAATCTGCTTATGAATAATCATTTCAAAGCGCTTTTCAGTATTGAAGCACTAACAAAAGAATCTTACAAAGCTTTGAGATATGTTATTGATTTAGTTTCCAAAAATTTAAGAGCTTTGAATACTTTAGGGCAGCCTACAGACAAATGGGATGCTATGATTATATATATGGTGTCAACGAAACTTGATGTCACCACTAGTAGAAAATGGGAAGAATTTAAGAATGGATTATCAGAATCCCCGACATTAGATCAATTCTATGACTTCTTGCGTAACAGGGCAGATGTTCTAGAAAACACTCAAAACCAAAATCAAAGTAGGAATGATCATGGTAAGCCACATGGTGGTTTCAGAGACCAAAAAAGTAGTACTAAGGCTTTAGTGAGTTCTATGAGTAGCAAATCTTCCAATAAATCTTGTGATGTTTGTAAGGACAATCATCCCTTGCATGTGTGTACTAAGTTTAAGGATATGTCACCTGAAGTTAGGTTAGATACAGCCTTAAAGCTGAAATTATGTCTTAATTGTCTGCGTAGTGGACATACTGCCAAAAAATGCTTTCTTAAAGGTTCATGTAAGTTATGCAATGAGAAACATAATAGCTTAGTGCATAAAGATACTACAGCAGAATGTAGTAATGTTAGCTCCAATTTAAATACAAATAATAACGACTTGTCTCCAAGTACATCACCTGTAGCACTGTCCGCTGTCACTGCGGGGCAGGTCCTTTTGTGCACAGCAGTTGTTCAAATTGTTAATCCTGTTAATAATTCTAGATTCCTTGCACGAGCTCTCTTGGATACAGGAAGTCAATCGTCTTTTATTACTAAAAAGCTTAAAGTAAAGTTAGGATTACAAACTCAATGTACATAACCAATAAGAATTTGTGGCATCAATAATATACAGTGTGACATTAAGGAGCGTTGCTGTTTAAAATTGTCCTCACGTTTTGACAATTCATTTAATTTGCAAGTTAGGTGTTTGGTGGTACCTAAGATTACAAGTACATTACCAACACTAAATGTTAATGTCTCAACTCTAGGATTGCCTGCTGATTTAGATCTTGCAGATCCTGGGTTCCATTGTCCGTCCGACATAGATATCTTGTTGGGCGCAGACGTTTTTTGGGATATTGTAGATACCCAACAAATAAGATTAGGTAAACACCAACCTGTATTACAACATTCAAAACTAGGTTGGTTAGTGTCAGGCCCTATCGGGAATGGACACTCTAAATTAATTCGTACTAAAAATGCTCACTCTAGTATTAATGTATTACATTGTAATATCATGCAGGATGATATTCAAGAATCACTACAAAGATTTTGGGAGGTTGATGAATTGCCTTCAAACAAAGTATCTTACACCCTTGAAGAACAAGCTTGTGAGAACAATTTTATAGAAAATACAAGTCGTTTACCAAGTGGTAGATTTAATGTTAAAATGCCACTCAAGGAATCACCAGAAGAAGCACTAGGTGACTCTTTTATTATTGCTAGAAGGCGTTTTTTTTGTTTAGAAAGTAAGTTGGACAAGAATCCAAACATTAAAAAACAGTACTGTGATTTTATAAAAGAATATTCAGATCTTGGTCATTTGGAAGAAATAGACCGTCCAAGGTGTGGTAATTACTTGCCTCACCACGCAGTACTAAGAGAAAAAAGTGAAACCACTAAACTAAGAGTAGTTTTTGATGCATCAGTGAAAACATCCTCTGGAAAATCACTTAATGATATCCAGATGATAGGTCCAGTTGTGCAAAATGATTTATTTAGTATTATGTTACGTTTTCGCACTCATAAATTTGTACTAACAGGTGACATAGAGAAAATGTTTAGACAAATTTCTATTGTGGAATCACAACGTCATTTACAATTGACTTTGTGGAGGGAAGATTCATCAGTGCCACTCAAGGTCTTGCAATTAAACACTGTGACATACGGTACAGCGTCTGCGCCGTTTCTAAGCACAAGATGCCTCCTTCAGTTAGCAAAGGAATGTACAGATCAGTATATTGCTAATATAATTAAAAATGACTTCTACTATGATGATTTAAGCACTGGAGCATCTACTAAAGAAGAGCTGATGCATATTTATAAGAATGTGACACAAATATTAGGCTCAGCACATTTTCCGTTACGTAAAATACGCACAAATTGTCCTCAAATATTTACAGAAGAACCTATGTTAAATGCTACACTAGACCTAACAAGGCAGTCATGTGTTCTAGGTCTCAATTGGTCCCCTAAAATGGACACATTTCAATTTCCAATAAATTCAGAATCTACTTTAAAGATAACTAAGAGAACAATAATCTCAATGACTTGCAAAATTTTTGATCCTTTAGGTATTCTATGTGCTTGCATTATTACTGCAAAAATAATTTTACAAAGTTTATGGAGTGCTAAGATAGACTGGGATGATCCTGTACCCAATGATATAAAAAATTCTTGGACGACATTTATGAAAAACTTGTCATGCCTATCCAGTATACAATTAGAAAGAAATGTTATTTGTGATTCGCCTATATCAATAGAGCTACATTGTTTCGTTGATGCTTCGCAAAAAGCATATAGTGCCTGTGTATATTTGCGCACAACTGATGTTGATAATAAGGTAACAGTTAAGCTACTATGTGCCAAGGCTCGGGTAGCTCCCTTAAAACCAACTACTATACCACGCTTAGAGTTGTGTGGTGCTTTGCTAGGAGCAAGATTGTGTGCAAAGGTCTTGCAGTCACTCCGTTGTAATATTACTAGTAAAACTATTTGGACAGATTCAACAGTAGTACTCGGTTGGCTTAATATTCAATATAAACAACTAAAACCTTTTGTTCGTAACAGGGTAAACGAAATAAATGAAATTACATCTGACTATTCATGGCGACATGTGCCTACAGATTGTAATCCTGCTGACTTGGCCTCAAGAGGTGTAACTCCGCAACAGTTACAGTCCTCATCCCTGTGGTGGGAGGGACCTTCGTACCTTCGAAGGGAACCAAGCGAATGGCCACATCAAGGTGTTCCAAATATAGAACTACCAGAATTAAAAACAATAAAAGTTCTACATATTAGCTTAGAAACTAATTTTTTAGACTTTTCTAGATATTCAAGTTTTACTAAACTGAAAAGAATTATAGCCTATGTTCATAGATTTATTAACAATTTTATTTGCAAGTACAGGAAGGATAAAACTTATGAAAGACTAACAGGTTGTCTTAACACTGAGGAGCTTAATAATTCATTAAAAACATTAATCAAACTTTGCCAAATGCAATCATTTTCTAGTGAAATAGATACGATCAAAAGGAGCAAAGAGCTTCATCATAAATCTAAAATATTGCCGCTTAACCCGTTTATAGATTCAGATGGTATACTCAGGGTGGGTGGTCGTATACAAAATCCTAATTATAATTTTGACAAAAGACACCCAATATTACTTGATTCCAAACATAATTTTACTAAATTACTTATGAGATATGAGCATTTACGTTTATTCCATGCTGGGCCACAATTACTTTTGTCATCCATTAGGGAAGAATATTGGCCAATAGGTGGCAGGGACTTGGCTCGCAGTATATTAAGAAATTGTATCGTGTGTATACGTTTCAGAGGTAAAACAGTACAGCCTATAATGGGTAACCTTCCAAATGTTAGAACAAATCCCAGTTTTCCCTTCTATTCATGTGGAACAGATTTTGCTGGTCCATTCATGATATCGAGTAAAAAAGGCAGAGGTAGTCGCGTAACTAAATGTTACCTTTGTTTATTTGTTTGTCTTACAACCAAAGCCGTCCACTTAGAACTCGTAAGTGATCTCACTACTGAAGCGTTCCTAATGTGCCTACGACGATTTGTAGCAAGAAGAGGTAAACCTTACGAAATTTATTCAGACAATGGCAAAACATTTGTAGGGGCAAACAATGAATTGGGTCGAGTCCTCAAATCTAGTCGCGAAGCTGTGATAGAGTATGGCAGTACTGAAGGCATACGATTCAAATTCAGCCCTGCATATTCACCTCATTTTGGGGGTATATGGGAAGCTGGGGTAAAGTCATCCAAACACCATTTGAAAAGAGTAGCAGGCAACGCTGCCTTAACGTTTGAGGAACTGTCGACGTTGTTCACACAAATCGAAGCTATCCTAAATTCGCGACCCCTATCTCCTCTCTCATCGGACCCATCAGATATCCTTCCCCTCACACCGGGACACTTTCTTATCGGGCGGCCACTCACATCAGTGCCGTCTCTAAACATTAATAAAACGAGACCCAACAGATACGAGAGGATAGAACAGCTACGGCAGCAGTTTTGGGAGAGGTGGTGTCGAGAGTACCTGGCAGAACTCCAACAAAGATCGAAGTGGCGGAAACCACAAGAAGAACCCAAAGTAGGTGATTTGATAATACTAAAGGAAGATCACCTCCCTCCATTATGTTGGCGTCTAGGCCGCATAACAAACCTTTATCCTGGACGAGATGGTGTCAGCAGAGTCGCTGATGTCTACACGTCGAGAGGAACAGTCAAGAGAGCAGTCCACAAGTTCTGTATTATACCTGATGATGACAATGATCGCAACAAAATGAAGATTGATAGCTGAGCTATCAAGGTGTGGGAGGCTGTTAACGCACCACTGTGCGACGCAGTACGCGAGTCCTCTGTGCAGTGCAGCGGGGGTTGCGGGACGCGGGGGACGAGGGCCGCGCGGTGCCGCCACATCGCGGCGACGCCCGCGCGTCGCCATTTCTGCTCGGGTCACTTGAAGCGCGTGTGCGCGTCACTATTATTATAATTTCTTATTCATTTTGGTTGAGCAATATAGTAGTTTATGAGCAGACTCGCCTATTATTTTACTGTGACCCATAAAACTATATACTCAAAACAATGTCTAAACCGCAGTACTCCTAACAACCGTCAGTTTACATTAAAGTATTTCTTGCCAATTAAATCTTTAAACGCCGATTCAACTACTATAAACGTCTGCAAGACTATGTTCTTGAAAACATTAGCTGTTAGTGAAAGTATAATTAAAACTACATTTCAAAAATATGATGGTGTGGCAGATTTTGAGGAAGACCACCGAGGCAAACATAACCATCACAAATCTATCATTAATAATGACATGATAAAGAGTGTGTGTGACCATGTAAATTCATTTGTTCCCGTTGAGTCTCACTTTATTCGAAAGGACTCGACCCAAGTTATATCTAGATGGTAGTCTCAGCATAAACCGAATGTTTAAACTGTATTACGAATGGTTCGATCAAAACATATACGCATCAAAAGCAACGACAGTACGCCAGTATAGGGAAATAGTGAATAAAAATTTTAATCTTGGTTTTCATATACCTAAAAAGGACCAGTGTGAAGTTTGTCATGCTTTTACAAATAATGGGACACCTACAAATGAAGAAATACAAAAACATAAAGTACATATGGACGCAAAGAAAACTGCACGTACCATGAAACAAAAAGACAAACATTATGCTATAGAGTCTCAAGGGTCCATTATGACAGCAGTTTTTGATTTCCAGAAGGTATTGACTTGTCCGCATGGCCAAATAAGTATATTTTAATACAAAAGAAAATTATCTGCCTGTAACTTTACAGTTTTCAATATGGGCCAAAAGAAAGCAGTGTGCTATATGTGGGACGAAACAGTAGCTAAACGAGGAGCTAATGAAGTGGGAAGTTGTTTGTTAGATTTCATAAAAGATAATTGTACAGAAGGCACAAAAGAATTTCGTTTCTGGTCCGATAATTGTGCGGGCCAAAATCGGAATAGATTTGTGTTTTCTGTATATTTATTTGCAGCAAAAAAATACAAAGTGTCTATTACACATCGTTTTCTAGAGAAGGGACATACCCAAAACGAGGGAGATAGTGTCCACGCCGTCATAGAGCGTTCGTCTCAATCCAAAACGATTTATACACCCGACGAATGGCGCCTGCTCGTGCGATGGGCAAAAACAGAAGGAGAACCATATTTAGTTAAAAATATGCTACAGGAAAACTTCTTTAACTTTAAGACCCATGTAAATGACAAACTATGGAACAAAAAATTAAGAAAACAAAAAATATTGTGGACTAAAGTTAAAGAAGTTTTCGTTGACAAATCTGAACCAAATAAATTGTACTTTAAGTATGATTTAAATGAAGAATCTTATGAATGCTTAGTTATACGAAACGACACAAGAAACTCATCTGTATTGCCTGTCTTGGAGCGTGCTTATTCTTCACCACTTAAGTTAACAAAAGATAAACATAATGATTTGGAGAGCATGTGCAGAACAAGTGTTATAAATGCCACTAATGCAATATTTTTTAGATCTTTACCCTACAAATCTAACAATGCAAATGACGACTTAAGTGATGAAAATGATGAATAATACTTTTATTTTATATTTTTCTTTTATACGAGAGACAGAGTCTGGTTAAATTAAATAAGACTGATTAAAACTGTATTAAAATAATAATAGGTACCCAGTTGTTGATTACTTAAATTAGTCGAAGTAAAATAAAGATACCTGATTTTGTGATTACACTGATTACTTAGCATTGAATTAAATACAAAAAAGAGAACAATTTTGTTATTATAATTTATGTTGTGATAATGTTATACTTAATCTTTAACCGTAAAGGAATACATTTAGTTTGCTACAAGAGTTTTTGACCTTTTGTCAAGTATTTTTTTAACTGTTTGTTGGAGACGGTTTTTGAAGGCTATTAGTTTTTTTTTAAGTTTTTTTAAGTGATTTATAGGCATAAATAACATGCTCAATTGTTTTAGATATTAAGGTAATTGTTAGATTTTTACTGTATGTTATTAATTTTTGATACATTTAACTAGATTATGTCAAAAATTGATTATCGATTATGAGTACTATTTTGAATTGTTTAGAATGTTGTTAATTTTCTTTTGTATTTGAGTTTAAACATATTTTTAAGTACCTATTTGGAAAAAATATTTCCAAGCAAAACTGTGATTAAATTTGAATAATAAATAAGTGATCAAATCAAAATGTGTGTCAGAATGGCTGGTTGCCTGTGGCTTTGGTCTATGAGAGTTGATTAGAAAATTGCTACATAATTGCTTATATTTGCTACATTTAATAAATAATTGCTACATACTATATATATTTAGAAATAACATATTTTTTTTGTACAGCCATCCTGACGTTTGGTTGGCTGGTCGCCTCCTAGTTTAAAGCCAAGCATGCAGTTTCCCGAAATGTATTGCGTCAATAATTGCTACATATTTGCTTCATTTATCTAATTTAGTTGTATCTTCAAACATATGTTAAATAAAGTATGCAGCAATTATTTTAATTATCCCAAGGAAAAGTGCCTGATAAAACAATAAAGGCAAATACTTAGTTATGTTGAATCGGTTTAATCGTTTAGGCTCTGGCAACAGCGTAAGTAATGCGATTCATTTGATTTATTATATTTGTTAGAGGGATTTGATCCTTATGATTGACCCTATCGATTGGTGCCATAAAAGTACAGGGTATTATTTTTTTGGAATTTAGACGGTTTGATTCCCGAGTGTGGCACGCGAATTTTCAAAATCTTTGAATGCAGATTAATTTCTTTTTAAAAATGAAGGAATGTTTCCTTTGAGTAAAATTTGCTATCTCCGGTATTATGAGTCCACTCTTTTGAAAAACGAAATATTGAAGATGGTAAAAGCGTTTAATATTAAACACAAAACTAAACTATGTTGTAAACATCTTGGCTTTAAAACGCAGGAAGATACCCCCATATTTATTACGGAGCATTTAACAACAAAAGGATCTCGCCTGCATTTCCTCGCCCGAGACTTAGTAAAATCAGGCGCCTATAAATACTGTTGGACAGCCTACGGTAAAGTGTATGTAAAAAAGGACGAACAATCGCAGACCATTGTTATTAAAAGTGAAGACCAGATTCACAGTCTGACCATGCAGAAATGACTACATACATGTTGCTTTCGGTATTTATGCCACTTTATGTTTTATAATATAAATATTGTATACTGCATTACTGCTTCGTTCCGTGTTTTTTATGCAGTCACCCGCATTCTACTGTATATTGTTCACACTTTCTGCGCGGTGCTAATCACCGTAGTTATAAATAGTTGCCATATAACATGTCGTAACTTTATATCACCTAAGCTTACACAAAACTCATATACATGCATTATACGCCTACACCACAATCATTTAACCAAAACATTATTATTTCTCATAGACTTATACTACGCATCTCCAACCAAAACACATTTACACATAAACACATTCTTCCTTACACTTACAATACATTCAGTCGAAATTTTCATATACCTCACACTGCGTTATGTA
Organism: Xestia xanthographa; assembly: GCA_905147715.2. NCBI lineage: Eukaryota > Metazoa > Arthropoda > Insecta > Lepidoptera > Noctuidae > Xestia > Xestia xanthographa. The sequence continues at coordinate 10,987,728 of LR990671.1, forward strand.
GTACGGTACATTAGTAATACAAAAAGAGATATCGTTAATTACTATATAAATTCTACATTATCTTCTCTTGTAACCGTTAACTATGAGAGTACAATAATTACCATTACTTTATGGTATTTGTTCCGTGTTGTGACATTCATTCTTTCAAAATTCCAAATAAATGAGTGATACGCTTCAAACAGTTACTGATATAGATAATTTTGAGATTGCGCGCTCCATTGAATGCGACAGTAATGAGCTGTCTAAACACATTTTTGTAAAGAAAAGTGACCTAACTATTTTCTCACAGAACATAAGAAGCATTTATTGTAACTTTGATGATTTTTTATTGACATTGTCTACATTTAACTTCGAAACAGATATCATAATATTTACAGAATGTAGGTTAAATTCTAATAAACCCATTCCTCTACTTAACAACTATAGTTCATATATGACTTCAAGTCAGTTAAACCAAAATGATAGGGTGGTCGTTTACGTGAAGAGTGCACTCGAACATCGGGTTACAGAAGTATCACTATCTCAGGCCTCTTGTCTAAGCCTGGAAATATTGAATAACGTCATCCTGTGTATTTACCGATCACCATCAAACTCAAACACCGACAGTTTTGTCAGTTCGCTCAACAATCATTTGGAGACTATAACACCGCATAAAAACATTATTGTGGCAGGCGACATAAATATTAATATTGTAAATAACAGCTTAGATATAAGGCTAGATACATGTGTAAAATAGCCATGTAAAAGTGTTATTTTTGGTTTGTTAGTCCTGCTAGACTCTTATTAGTCATTTATTAACCTAATTGGAATCTTATTGCTCATTTGTATACATAAAAGAACCTCTTGCCATTCTTATTTTGTATATAACACATAAGTTATTGTGATTTAGCTCGCTACGTAAAGATATTACGTAGATATGTATAGAATTTAAGTAAATATACGAAGATTATACGTAGCATGTAAAGCTTCGACCTAATATGTAATAGATTTTACCATTAACAAGTAAATAACTGTGTATTATGTATCTGATTTACGTTATAAATAAATAAAGCTGCATTACACACACATACAGACATGCGATTACGTCTCACACACACATGTACAACTCAAATACTCCTTTCTGATTGGCCAAACAAAGTTGCCATGTTAGTTCGACACCGCCGCCCCGCGGCGCTAGGAGCATTGTCTATAAATATGACGCACCCAAATTCTGCGAATTATTATTCGCCCGACCGCTGCTGAAGACACACTAAGAAGAAGAAGACACTCGCCTCACCCTACACTCCACACGCACTACACTCTACACGCAGTTTTCCACGAAGATTCGTCTTATTATTTATCATCCTGAATCCCTGAAGTTATCTACCTATGGTCTGCAGTCTACGAAGTCTGGTGTAGCGCCCTGCTGAAAAAGTCTACACCTTTCAATGGTCCTTCTCGGCCGGATCACTGCATCAGCTCCGGTTTCATCAGTCAAGAAAGAAACAAGTACGCGCGAGTGTTAGTAGTCGGTCTTGCCTAACCGCTGCTAATTACTTGGAAGCAATCACTATCACACGTACGTGGCCACCTAGCGGTGTTAACGGCCATCCTATACGTACGGAGGCATAGTGGACCACCTGACGGCTCCACGCACCATCCCAGGTGTTACAGTCAGACCCCGCCGGTACGGTGCGGATACGTTCTGGGGCCACAAGTTGGTACGCAACGACGGGTGTTGGTTTTCCCGCCACACTCTGATGCACCCGTGAGCGCCCGCGCCCTCTGCTGGGAGGTTCCTACCTTTCCAATCCCCTGCATTCCCATTCCTGGTCCGGCATCACCGCGGTAGGAGTCCGGCCAGGCTGATAGGCAAGGTAGGCGTCACACATCAAGAAAAACAGTGAAAGTGAAAGTGATAAAGTGTTAATTCTAAGTAATTGGTAGGGATTAGGGACCCTCGTGCGCAATGGAAAACGCACGTGTATTGCGTTCAGGCAAATCTACGCCTGCCACCGACGCCACGCCGGCGTCCGGTCAGACAATGTCGACCGAATCAAATACGTGGAGTAAGGGCACCAGCACAGAGGACACGAGTGGTGACAGCAGCACGCATAGTGTCGAGAAAATAATCATCGAAAATAGGTCCGCGCAAGTCGAAGATTTAAATAACACGTTGGTTAGGAGTGCGCCGGGCACCGTAATTAATGTTCCCATGGATAGGGCATGTAGCCGATTATCTATATTAAAAGCCGAATTAGAGTTACATCATTCCGAATTAGCACGGGCTAAGGCGGCATCCGCAATTGCCTTAAGTCGTTTGGAAATAGCCAGAATAGAACTGGAAAGCTCCGACGACGCGGAGCGACCGCTCAGAGTTGAAGAGTCACGTGTTGAGGGCTGGATTTCGGAACAGTATGTAGCAGAGCAGCCAGCAATATTAGATAGCGCCCAAGCCTCGGGACAGGCGCCGCGACCACCCAACTCGACTAAGAATGAGCCGCGCGTTGGCAACGACACGTCGAATAGTAGCAGCGACATGGCGATGCTGGCCAACGCGATAATGCAGGCGGTAAATTCAAATAAATCCGACTCCGCGGCACCAAAGTTCATCCACGAACTGCCTCATTTCGACGGGGCGATTGCCGAGTGGATGGCTTTTAAATCTGTCTTTAGCGACACAGTAGGCATGTTTTCTGACGTACAAAACGTGGCCCGCCTAAGACGAGCACTGAGAGGTGCAGCCCGCGAAACGGTTAGGGCGTTATTATTCACCGTATCGGATCCGTATGAAGTAATAGACACGTTAGAACGACGTTACGGCCGACCGGAATTACTCGTCTTATCAGAACTCGAAAACATTAAACACATGCCCCGCATGAGCGAAGACGGGCGTAATGTGAGTAGTTTCGCGAGCAGAGTATCAAACACAGTAGCGGCGATAAAATCACTCAATCAACCGCAATATCTGTACTCACCTGAGTTAGTAAGTCGAATCGTAGAAAAACTCAGCATAATTCTAAAATATAAATGGTATGAATTCAAAGCGGAACGCACCGGCGCGCCCGAGTTAGAGTTGTTGTCTCGATTTCTGAACATCATGGCCGACCAGTGTGGCGCTATGTTCGCCTACGAGACAGCGCGAGATGAAAGGAAAAACCGCTCAAAACCGCGCACGGTGAACACGGCCCGTGAACGCACGCGTCGTCAACACTCGGACTCCGAAAGCGAGGATTCAGAAATCGAGGCCAGCTCATCGCATAAAACGGTCGCAGCCGTAAATAAGTCGAGCTCAAAGAAACAGGCGTCAAAACCGCAGAAGCCACGCCCATCACGACCGAATAGCGAGTCGTCGGCAGAAACGGATAAAAATAAAAAATGCGTTATTTGCGCGGGAAATCACGGCGCCGCAGAGTGCGCGGACTTCGCGAAATTAACCATTAACGATCGATGGAACGTGGCTAAACGCGATAGGTTATGTTTTAGGTGCCTGAATAACTCGCACATGCGGATGGCTAGGTGCAAATACGTGCCATGCGGAATAAACGGGTGTGAAGCGTCACACCATAAAATGCTACACGGCAGCGACAATACAGCTCTGCCTACCCGCGGTAACGTGAGCTCGGTGAATCACGTAAACACGTCTAGTACCTACCTAAAAATAGTACCGGTCGAGTTAAGCGGCCCCATAGGCTCCACTGCCACCTACGCCTTGCTGGATGAAGGTTCAACCATGACGCTCGTTGAGAGAGGCGTGGCGGACAGCGTTACACCTAGAGGTCGCGGCCAACTATTATCGCTAGAAGGAGTAGGAGGTAATCGTATAGACGAGACGGAGTCGTGTCGCGTTAAGCTGTCAATCCGCGGTATGTGTAGTCGAAACTTAGGAACTATGAGTGCGAACACCATAGGAAATTTAAATTTATCTCCGCAGGAGGTAAGCAGAGATATAGTGCGCCAGTGCAGCCACCTAGCGGAATTAGAGGATGAACTATGCTACGAGCTGGGAAAACCGACTATTTTAATAGGTCAGGACAACTGGCATTTAATTACATCCAGACAGCTACGAGTCGGCCAAAAGACCCAACCCGTGGCATCGTTAACCAAACTAGGATGGGTGCTGCACGGGCAAGACGCACGCCCACGCAACACGGTAGCGTTAGTGAATCACGTGCGACCTACGCCAACAGTCGACCCCGCGTTAGAGCTTATCAGAAACTTCTTCAGCTTAGAATCGTTAGGAATAGAGCCACGCCGGCCAACGTCTGACCCAGATCAGCGCGCCCTAGCGATCTTAGATAAAACGTGTAAGAAGGTGAGCTGTAACAGGTTCGAAACGGGATTACTGTGGCGGACAGACGACGAGGTAATGCCTAACAACAAAAAACAAGCTCTCAGTCGTCTGTACAGTCTGGAAAATAAACTAGACAAAAACTCGAACTTAAAGTCCGAATATAGCAAGCAAATAAACAATCTGTTGGAAGCGGGCTACGCCGAAAAAATAGACACCCCGTCTACATCGCCACGCAGCTGGTACTTACCGCACTTTTCAGTAGTGCATCCGCAGAAGGGTAAAGTACGTTTAGTGTTCGATGCAGCAGCCAAGTATGGGGGAAAAAGCCTAAACGACGCGTTATTAGCAGGCCCCGATTTATTGCAATCGCTATTCGGTGTACTGATTAGGTTTAGAGAAGGCAAAATAGCAGTAGTAGCCGACATTAAAGAAATGTTTTTACAGGTCAAAATCGCTCGGCAAGACCGTGATAGCTTACGATTTTTATGGAGGGGTGAAGATAGGGAAAGACCGCCACAAGAGTACCGAATGACGTCGTTAATATTCGGAGCGGCCTCCTCCCCATGTACCGCCATCTATGTTAAAAATAAAAACGCAGAGCATCACGGCCAACAATACCCCGAGGTCGCGAGGGCCACAGTGCGTAATTTTTATATGGACGACTACTTAGGCGCGTTCGACACCGAAAGCGAGGCGAAACGTGTAATTAACGCCATGTACAAAGTACACTTAGACGCGTCTTTCGAATTACGCGGATGGGCGTCAAACGTGCCCGAAGTGATAAGTAGCGTCACCGACACGCGCAGTAGCGATTCGACCACGCTAGGGAAAAGCGATACAGAGCGAACATTAGGCCTTATATGGAACCACGCACGCGATACGTTAGGTTTCAACGTCAACCTAAGAAGCACGCCCGCGAGCGTCATTGAAGGTGACACTCTGCCTACCAAGCGACAGGTAACCAGCGCGGTCATGTCGGTTTTCGACCCGCTAGGTTTGGTTTCGCCGATTACGATGATAGGCAAATGTCTCATACAGGAAGTATGGCGCAGCGGGATAGATTGGGACGACCCCATCACAACCGAGCATCACGTGACATGGTCATCTTTTATTAAGAACTTACAATTGCTGAAAAAACTAGAAATAGATAGGTACGTACCTGCCACGCCCTCTAACGAAGGGGAGTTGCACGTTTTCTGTGACGCAAGTGAAAAAGTGTATTCAGCCGCGATTTATTTCGTAAGTACAATGTCGAACGGTACAAGAACATCGCGACTGATTGCAGGTAAAGCCAAAGTGGCTCCGCTGAAACCTATCTCGATACCCCGCCTAGAGCTTCAGGCCGCAGTGTTAGGCAGTCGATTAGCCGAATCGGTCAAGCGCGAGTCGGATTATAAAATATTAAAATGCCATTATTGGTCAGACTCTAAAACAGTATTAGCCTGGATAAAATCAGACCCGCGCACGTTCAAGTCGTTTGTAGCACATCGACTGGCTGAAATCGAAAGCCTAACTACTCCGGATAACTGGCGATGGGTGCCCAGTGCCGATAACGTCGCGGACGACGCGACCAAGGGCATTCCTATCGATTTCGACTCGAAACATAGATGGTTTTGTGGACCCGAGTTCATAAAGAGCGACCCCGCATCATGGCCGCAGGAAAAGCGAGCCGCGGCGCCGCCACCCCCTTCAGGGGAGGAAAGAGTATTAAAGCAAGTCCACGTGACTATTAGGCACGACGTAAGCGATTACTTACCTCGTTTAGAACGTTTCTCGAAATACACTCGATTACTGCGTGTTGCTGCCACCGTTCTGCTCGCCGCCGAGGTATTTAAAGCCAAACTACTCAAAAGAATCACAAGTAAAGAACTCGCACCAAACCACATAAAACTAGCTGAACTATTGCTAGTAAGGAGAAGTCAATACAACTCGTTCGGCGAGGACATCACGACGATTGAGGCTGGACGGCGACCGCCGAAGAAGTCACCGTTCTACAAGCTCTTCGTGAAGATCGACCGCAACGGCATCCTGTGTCTTGACAGCAGAATAAAAGAAAAGCACAACCTGCCAGTCCTACACGCCAAAGAAGGCCTCACTCAGCTGTTGGTGCATCACACGCACGCAACATTCAATCACGGCAACCATCAAACTGTCATGAATGAACTGAGACAACGCTACCACATAATAGGGCTGCGCAGTGTTTTACGCTACATATGCAACAAATGCCAATGGTGTCGGACCTATAGGGGGATCCCCTCAAAAATTCCCTTAGGCGACTTACCAGCAGAAAGGCTGGCCCAAAACCAACCGCCCTTCACAGCAACCGCGGTGGATTATTTTGGGCCCATGCACGTCAATGTCGGGCGAAAGCTGGAGAAAAGGTGGGGCGCGCTATATACATGCCTCACCACACGAGCAGTGCACCTGGAGCTGGCCACATCCCTCTCGGCCTCCTCCATGATCATGAGCCTGCGAAGACTGATAGCTCGCCGCGGCACGCCGACTGTGATATACAGCGACAACGGAACCAACTTCGTAGGCGCTGAAAAAGAAATCGCCGAAGCTATGCAAAGCAACGACCATGATTTGAGAGCTTTCGCATCTGAGAAGCTGATCACCTGGAAGAAGATACCACCTGGTGCCCCAAACATGGGCGGCGCCTGGGAAAGAATGGTCAGATCGGTGAAAACAGCGTTACGAGTCACTCTCAAAGAAAGAAACCCCCCTGACGACATACTTCACACGTTGTTACTAGAAGCTGAACACGTGATAAACTCGAGGCCATTGACCCCGGTGAATCCCAACTTGGATGAAGAAGCGCTGACTCCCAATCACTTCCTCATTGGGCGCTCAAGTGGGATGTCACCACTTGGCTCGTTCAAAGACGTAGCACCGAACTCGAACTCCTGGAAAACCGCTCAAGCCTTAGCCGATGCCTTTTGGGCGCGCTGGACAGCAGAATACAGGCCTCTCTTAATGCCTCGATCCAGCTCCAATCCTCAGCACAAAAATCTAAAAGCTGGCGACATCGTCGTAATATGTGATGGCACGATGCCCAGAGGAGTGTGGCCTCGGGGTGAGATCATGAAAGTTTACCCAGGCCCAGATGGACGAGTTCGAGTAACCGAAGTACGAACAGCAGCTGGATTACTTCGTCGTCCAGCCTCTCGCCTCATCTTGATTTCAACGGCGGACTAAAACGTTATGTTTGGTGCTTGCGCACGAGGGGGAGATTGTAAATAACAGCTTAGATATAAGGCTAGATACATGTGTAAAATAGCCATGTAAAAGTGTTATTTTTGGTTTGTTAGTCCTGCTAGACTCTTATTAGTCATTTATTAACCTAATTGGAATCTTATTGCTCATTTGTATACATAAAAGAACCTCTTGCCATTCTTATTTTGTATATAACACATAAGTTATTGTGATTTAGCTCGCTACGTAAAGATATTACGTAGATATGTATAGAATTTAAGTAAATATACGAAGATTATACGTAGCATGTAAAGCTTCGACCTAATATGTAATAGATTTTACCATTAACAAGTAAATAACTGTGTATTATGTATCTGATTTACGTTATAAATAAATAAAGCTGCATTACACACACATACAGACATGCGATTACGTCTCACACACACATGTACAACTCAAATACTCCTTTCTGATTGGCCAAACAAAGTTGCCATGTTAGTTCGACACCGCCGCCCCGCGGCGCTAGGAGCATTGTCTATAAATATGACGCACCCAAATTCTGCGAATTATTATTCGCCCGACCGCTGCTGAAGACACACTAAGAAGAAGAAGACACTCGCCTCACCCTACACTCCACACGCACTACACTCTACACGCAGTTTTCCACGAAGATTCGTCTTATTATTTATCATCCTGAATCCCTGAAGTTATCTACCTATGGTCTGCAGTCTACGAAGTCTGGTGTAGCGCCCTGCTGAAAAAGTCTACACCTTTCAAATATTATACCTAAACTAATTGAGCAGTCCCATGAACTGACAAACAGAACGAACTACCTCAACATGTTGTCTTTACACGGTATCCTTCCAGGGCACCTGTTGCCAACGAGAGACAAATCATGCCTGGACCACTTCATGCTTAAGGTTAATAAGAAAAAGTTTTCACCCACTATTGCTATCCTTAATACCACAGTAACTGACCATTACACAACCCTTCTAGTTTTGTCTAAACAAAAATGTTTACAAAATATTCGTAAAACCAAGACATTTGTTGACTTTGATCAGGCCCTACATTATTTAAAAGAAAAGAACCTGAGTGAGTTACTTTTCTGTGATGATCCTGATTCCCTGTGTACTCTGGTGATACAAACTCTATCTGACTCCATCAAATTAAATACAATAACATTAAAGATCCCCAGCAATAAACGCATCCTAAAACCATGGATTACCAATGGTATTTTGCGCTGTATACAAAATCGGAATAAACTCCAAAATAAACTTGACAGGATCAAACCAATGAAATTCTAAAAATAACATACAGACGTTACAGAAACCATTGTAACAATTTGATTAAAAAATTAAAAAGACAATATGAAAGGAATCTGCTATCTAAATCAGTTCATAACAATAAACTACTGTGGAAAAATATAAAAGCTATTACCTACTCACAGAAAACAAATAACTGTGATGCAGAATTGCTAAAACTTCAGCCAACCCCGTCTGATTCAGTAAATTTTATCAACAACTATTTTTCTAAAATTGGTCATGACCTGGCTAAACAAATCCTACCTACTACCGGTAATTATGCCTGCGGTCAGAGCAGTAACCCATCAAGTCTATTAAATTCTTTTGTGCTTCTTGAAACTGACCCCGAAGAGGTGTACAGAATATTAATTAACCTAAAAGCTGACAGTGCCCCAGGCTGGGACAATATCTCTACGAAATTTTTAAAGTTTGTAGGCATGGAAGCCGTCCCTATCATAGCCCATCTTGCGAACCTCTGCTTTAAAACTGGCATCTTCCCTGCCCCGTTAAAAATAGCTATTATTACTCCTGTGCACAAGGGTGGGGGTAGTGACGATATTAATAATTATAGACCAATTTCTGTTCTTACTAGTATATCCAAAATTATTGAAAAATTAATTAATGTTAGGCTACTTAATTACTTAAACAAATTCAATATCATCTCTGACTCACAGTTTGGTTTTCGTCAAGGTATTTCTACTGAGGACGCCGTCATATCACTAACTTCATTAGTAACTAATCATCTAGACAATGGAGATAAGTGCCTAACTGTCTTTTTAGACCTTAGAAAGGCATTTGATACCGTCTCTGCGCCTATCCTTGTAAGCAAGCTGGAAAAAGTGGGTATTAGAGATATCACGCTTGATCTGTTCAAGAGCTATCTCTCAAATAGGAAGCAGAGTGTCAAAGTGGGTCAACATATAAGTGATGTCACGCATGTATCATACGGCGTCCCCCAAGGAAGTGTATTAGGTCCAACGCTCTTCTTGTTGTACATAAACGACCTGTGTAACATGAAAATTCCTAATGCCAAAGTCCTGTCGTACGCCGATGATACAGCTGTCGTCTTCTGTGGCAGGACATGGCATGATGTGCAGCGAAGTGCTGAAACAGGAATGTCCCTGGTTGCGAATTGGCTCAATGCTAATGTTCTCACATTAAATACCTCCAAAACAAACTTTATAAGTTTCTGCATCTGCAACCGTACTCAACCAACCGGCGATTTTCGTATCACTATACACACTTGTGATGGTACTAATGTTGATAATTGTAACTGTTCTAGTATTGGCAGAGTCTCTAGCACAAAATATTTGGGGGTAATGCTGGATCAGAGACTGAGCTGGTGTGGCCCCCATCTTGAGCAAGTTGCAAATAGAGTCCGCAAGCTAAACTGGATTTTTAAGACCCTGCGTCACGTGCTGCCTAGGTCTATACAGAGTAGCGGAAAGCCGGGTGGAAATGTGCTCACTAAAATTTATATTTCTCTTGCGCAATCAATATTGATATACTGTATTCCCGTCTGGGGTGGGGCAGCAAAATCTAAATTCATCCAATTAGAGCGAGCACAACGAGCCCTGCTCAAAATAATGTACTTTAAAAAAAGGAGATATTCTACAGAGAAGCTTTACAAACTAAGTGATGTATTGTCAGTTAGGAAATTATACATTACTCAAACAACTTTAAAAAAGCACAAAACCTTACCTTACAACTCGGATATACTCTCTAGGAGAAGGAAACACAATATAGTTCAAATACCTATAACCAAGACCAAATTCGGATCTATGCAATTCAGTAAACGATCAGCTCAATTGTATAACAAAATAAATAAGGAAATTTTCGTATATGCAAAACCTTATCATATATGTAAGGAAATGTTAATTGACTGGATAAAACCACTGACATGAAAATACTGAAGCCTTCCTACAAAACGTAACTTAATACATGTACACGACCCGCTCACGCTCACACACACACATACGTAGACTCTCCCATACCTTCACGTTCACTCACACACACATATTCATACATCTACACATCCTTAACACTCTTTACACTCAACAACACACACACACACACTCATGCACACACTCACTCATATTCACATAATTATATTTTGTTAGCTTGTTTTACTGCACCCATGTACTGTTTTTATTGTGTTTTAAGTAAGTACCTACTGTTGTGAAGGAGCGGAGTCCTCTAATACAGGCATAATCTGCTTAATTGAAGACTCCAAACCCAAATTGTTTGTGTATTATTTTTGGACACAATAAACGTTATTATTATTATTATTAAGAGTACTTTCCCTCCAGGTGGCATTACAAAATTCCACCCTGTATATGAAGAAACAGTGAATAAGTTGTGCGCGAATAAGTCCTGAAATCGCTTCCTGTACAGTCATGAAAGTTAAATAAGTGTCTTATTTTCCCAGTAACCCCTATCCCCCCCCCCTCGTTAGGTCAACGCCCTGAGATAGCGAAGAATGATCAGCTACAGTTAATTAGGTGTAGGACGTCAGCGCCATCTGGCGGCGAAGTATAGTACAAGCGTGCGCCCGGTAATAATAGGGTATAGGCAGACCACCAGGTACACGTATCCACGCCATCAGCGGATTATGCCCGTCCGGCACAAAAACATTAGCGAGCAAAAACAAGTAAACTAAATAAACAAATACCTTTCACCATAATTTTCTACAAATTTTATTTTTTTGTAACTTTTTGATTCGCGTAACTTTATTGCTACGCACTGCAACTAGACAATATTGAAGATAGGACTTTGTTCTTGGGACCCGTCGACATATTGGTACCAAATTTCAGCTTTCTAGTGCTAATGGTCACAGAGATTAAGCGAGGACGGACAGACGGACGGACGGACGGACAGACATGTCGAAACTATAAGGGTTCCTAGTTGACTACGGAACCCTAAAAAGCTCAATTCGTTATAACAGCTTTTTTTCAACCATTTTAGACAACAAAACTACAAGATTTCAACATTTTCAACACACTTATTTTACTGGCAGTTCAACTTTTTTTTATAACCTAATTCATAGATAAGTAAGTAGAGTGACAAGACTATCTTATGCACGCAGACAGAAAAAAAAAATCTATCAAACCACAATTCTATGAAGTGCCGCTCATCGGCTTTTGGGTACAGATCTCCCACAAGATAAATACGCTGAAAACGCACTTGGGGAGATATGTGCCCAGTGACGTTTTTAACGAAAAAGTTGCCAATTCCTCATAAAGATCGGTCTTTTAGGTCGGTTTTCTCTGTTTCATTGCATTAACGTGAATATCTTCCTTAAAAATTGGCAATACTAGCCCTCAAATGTCTCTGTGGACGCAAATATAAATTGTCAAAGTCAATTCGTGAATTCGCGCCGCGGAGTGATTTTGACGAGCGAGAAAAAAATTGTTTCCTGATTATCGGGTGAGTATTTTTGAGTAAACTATTGATTTATTGGTTAATTACATTATAGTTAATGTGTGTGCAACTGGGTTTTAACCAGACGTAATTATATTTCAATTTTTGTGTGGTTTTCAGTGAAGTCGTAACTCGTAACCGACTTTTGTCGGAATGCTTTCGTACTTTTTTATATGATTTTTATTGATTCTGTGTAAATAGTAATAACTATCGCATTGAATAATTACTCGTTAATAGTTTTCAAGCAAAACATTTACGAAATCTACAAATTTTTTTATCAAGATCATAATTTTTGTTCAACTGGGTCGTAAAAAACGAAGTATCAATAAACTAAGATGGCCGCCATCGTAAAGCTAGAAACATACCGGAGAAATTTCGTAACGGTCGAATTATTTTTTATTGTTTTATTGTTTTTTTATTAATTCCTTATTTTGAACTATCTCTGTTTGTATGTTTTGAAGATGCTATTGGAATGTTTTTTTTTTTGTTTTTTTTTTATTACTTTGTTTTCAATGTAGGATGAACGGTGAAAAACTATCTCTGTTTGTGTAAATAACAGCTTAGATATAAGGCTAGATACATGTGTAAAATAGCCATGTAAAAGTGTTATTTTTGGTTTGTTAGTCCTGCTAGACTCTTATTAGTCATTTATTAACCTAATTGGAATCTTATTGCTCATTTGTATACATAAAAGAACCTCTTTTCATTCTTATTTTGTATATAACACATAAGTTATTGTGATTTAACTCGCTACGTAAAGATATTACGTAGATATGTATAGAATTTAAGTAAATATACGAAGATTATACGTAGCATGTAAAGCTTCGACCTAATATGTAATAGATTTTACCATAACAAGTAAATAACTGTGTATTATGTATCTGATTTACGTTATAAATAAATAAAGCTGCATTACACACACATACAGACATGCGATTACGTCTCACACACACATGTACAACTCAAATACTCGTTTCTGATTGGCCAAACAAAGTTGCCATGTTATTTCGACACCGCTGCCCCGCGGCGCTAGGAGCATTGTCTATAAATATGACGCACCCAAATTCTGCGAATTATTATTCGCCCGACCGCTGCTGAAGACACACTAGAAGAAGACACTCGCCTCACCCTACACTCCACACGCACTACACTCTACGCGCAGTTTACGTACGAAGATTCGTCTTATTATTTATCATCCTGAATCCCTGAAGTCATCTACCTATGGTCTGCAGTCTACGAAGTCTGGTGTAGCGCCCTGCTGAAAAAGTCTACACCTTTCAATGGTCCTTCTCGGCCGGATCACTGCATCAGCTCCGGTTTCATCAGTCAAGAAAGAAACAAGTACGCGCGAGTGTTAGTAGTCGGTCTTGCCTAACCGCTGCTAATTACTTGGAAGCAATCACTATCACACGTACGTGGCCACCTAGCGGTGTTAACGGCCATCCTATACGTACGGAGGCATAGTGGACCACCTGACGGCTCCACGCACCATCCCAGGTGTTACAGTCAGACCCCGCCGGTACGGTGCGGATACGTTCTGGGGCCACAAGTTGGTACGCAACGACGGGTGTTGGTTTTCCCGCCACACTCTGATGCACCCGTGAGCGCCCGCGCCCTCTGCTGGGAGGTTCCTACCTTTCCAATCCCCTGTATTCCCATTCCTGGTCCGGCATCACCGCGGTAGGAGTCCGGCCAGGCTGATAGGCAAGGTAGGCGTCACACATCAAGAAAAACAGTGAAAGTGAAAGTGATAAAGTGTTAATCCTAAGTAATTGGTAGGGATTAGGGACCCTCGTGCGCAATGGAAAACGCACGTGTATTGCGTTCAGGCAAATCTACGCCTGCCACCGACGCCACGCCGGCGTCCGGTCAGACAATGTCGACCGAATCAAATACTTGGAGTAAGGGCACCAGCACAGAGGACACGAGTGGTGACAGCAGCACGCATAGTGTCGAGAAAATAATCATCGAAAATAGGTCCGCGCAAGTCGAAGATTTAAATAACACGTTGGTTAGGAGTGCGCCGGGCACCGTAATTAATGTTCCCATGGATAGGGCATGTAGCCGATTATCTATATTAAAAGCCGAATTAGAGTTACATCATTCCGAATTAGCACGGGCTAAGGCGGCATCCGCAATTGCCTTAAGTCGTTTGGAAATAGCCAGAATAGAACTGGAAAGCTCCGACGACGCGGAGCGACCGCTCAGAGTTGAAGAGTCACGTGTTGAGGGCTGGATTTCGGAACAGTATGTAGCAGAGCAGCCAGCAATATTAGATAGCGCCCAAGCCTCGGGACAGGCGCCGCGACCACCCAACTCGACTAAGAATGAGCCGCGCGTTGGCAACGACACGTCGAATAGTAGCAGCGACATGGCGATGCTGGCCAACGCGATAATGCAGGCGGTAAATTCAAATAAATCCGACCCCGCGGCACCAAAGTTCATCCACGAACTGCCTCATTTCGACGGGGCGATTGCCGAGTGGATGGCTTTTAAATCTGTCTTTAGCGACACAGTAGGCATGTTTTCTGACGTACAAAACGTGGCCCGCCTAAGACGAGCACTGAGAGGTGCAGCCCGCGAAACGGTTAGGGCGTTATTATTCACCGTATCGGATCCGTATGAAGTAATAGACACGTTAGAACGACGTTACGGCCGACCGGAATTACTCGTCTTATCAGAACTCGAAAACATTAAACGCATGCCCCGCATGAGCGAAGACGGGCGTAATGTGAGTAGTTTCGCGAGCAGAGTATCAAACACAGTAGCGGCGATAAAATCACTCAATCAACCGCAATATCTGTACTCACCTGAGTTAGTAAGTCGAATCGTAGAAAAACTCAGCATAATTCTAAAATATAAATGGTATGAATTCAAAGCGGAACGCACCGGCGCGCCCGAGTTAGAGTTGTTGTCTCGATTTCTGAACATCATGGCCGACCAGTGTGGCGCTATGTTCGCCTACGAGACAGCGCGAGATGAAAGGAAAAACCGCTCAAAACCGCGCACGGTGAACACGGCCCGTGAACGCACGCGTCGTCAACACTCGGACTCCGAAAGCGAGGATTCAGAAATCGAGGCCAGCTCATCGCATAAAACGGTCGCAGCCGTAAATAAGTCGAGCTCAAAGAAACAGGCGTCAAAACCGCAGAAGCCACGCCCATCACGACCGAATAGCGAGTCGTCGGCAGAAACGGATAAAAATAAAAAATGCGTTATTTGCGCGGGAAATCACGGCGCCGCAGAGTGCGCGGACTTCGCGAAATTAACCATTAACGATCGATGGAACGTGGCTAAACGCGATAGGTTATGTTTTAGGTGCCTGAATAACTCGCACATGCGGATGGCTAGGTGCAAATACGTGCCATGCGGAATTAACGGGTGTGAAGCGTCACACCATAAAATGCTACACGGCAGCGACAATACAGCTCTGCCTACCCGCGGTAACGTGAGCTCGGTGAATCACGTAAACACGTCTAGTACCTACCTAAAAATAGTACCGGTCGAGTTAAGCGGCCCCATAGGCTCCACTGCCACCTACGCCTTGCTGGATGAAGGTTCAACCATGACGCTCGTTGAGCGTTGCTCGTTGTCGTTGCACGTCAATGTCGGGCGAAAGCTGGAGAAAAGGTGGGGCGCGCTATATACATGCCTCACCACACGAGCAGTGCACCTGGAGCTGGCCACATCCCTCTCGGCCTCCTCCATGATCATGAGCCTGCGAAGACTGATAGCTCGCCGCGGCACGCCGACTGTGATATACAGCGACAACGGAACCAACTTCGTAGGCGCTGAAAAAGAAATCGCCGAAGCTATGCAAAGCAACGACCATGATTTGAGAGCTTTCGCATCTGAGAAGCTGATCACCTGGAAGAAGATACCACCTGGTGCCCCAAACATGGGCGGCGCCTGGGAAAGAATGGTCAGATCGGTGAAAACAGCGTTACGAGTCACTCTCAAGGAAAGAAACCCCCCTGACGACATACTTCACACGTTGTTACTAGAAGCTGAACACGTGATAAACTCGAGGCCATTGACCCCGGTGAATCCCAACTTGGATGAAGAAGCGCTGACTCCCAATCACTTCCTCATTGGGCGCTCAAGTGGGATGTCACCACTTGGCTCGTTCAAAGACGTAGCACCGAACTCGAACTCCTGGAAAACCACTCAAGCCTTAGCCGATGCCTTTTGGGCGCGCTGGACAGCAGAATACAGGCCTCTCATGCCTCGATCCAGCTCCAATCCTCAGCACAAAAATCTAAAAGCTGGCGACATCGTCGTAATATGTGATGGCACGATGCCCAGAGGAGTGTGGCCTCGGGGTGAGATCATGAAAGTTTACCCAGGCCCAGATGGACGAGTTCGAGTAACCAAAGTACGAACAGCAGCTGGATTACTTCGTCGTCCAGCCTCTCGCCTCATCTTGATTTCAACGGCGGACTAAAACGTTATGTTTGGTGCTTGCGCACGAGGGGGAGATTGTAAATAACAGCTTAGATATAAGGCTAGATACATGTGTAAAATAGCCATGTAAAAGTGTTATTTTTGGTTTGTTAGTCCTGCTAGACTCTTATTAGTCATTTATTAACCTAATTGGAATCTTATTGCTCATTTGTATACATAAAAGAACCTCTTGTCATTCTTATTTTGTATATAACACATAAGTTATTGTGATTTAACTCGCTACGTAAAGATATTACGTAGATATGTATAGAATTTAAGTAAATATACGAAGATTATACGTAGCATGTAAAGCTTCGACCTAATATGTAATAGATTTTACCATTAGCAAGTAAATAACTGTGTATTATGTATCTGATTTACGTTATAAATAAATAAAGCTGCATTACACACACATACAGACATGCGATTACGTCTCACACACACATGTACAACTCAAATACTCGTTTCTGATTGGCCAAACAAAGTTGCCATGTTAGTTCGACACCGCCGCCCCGCGGCGCTAGGAGCATTGTCTATAAATATGACGCACCCAAATTCTGCGAATTATTACACCGGGGTTTTCCCGGCTGCGTGGAAGGAGGGGCGCGTCATCATGCTGCCCAAGCCTCACAAGGATGTCCTGAAGCCGGAGAGCTACCGGCCCATCACACTCCTATCCAGCATCTCCAAGGTGTTTGAACAGCTCCTGCTGCGACACCTTCAACAACACGTGAAGCCACGCCCCGAGCAGTTTGGGTTTCGCTCGGAACATTCTACGACGCTCCAGCTGTCGAGGGTACTGCACCTGCTCACGGCGGCGCTGAACAAGAAGGAGCGGGCAGTTGCAGTATTCCTCGACATGGAAAAAGCGTTTGACAGAGTGTGGCATGCCGGTCTGCTGTACTAACTGTCAATGACAGACGCGCCTCGTCGACTGCTTCAGGTGGTCTCCTCTTTCCTTACAGATAGGACCTTTAGGGTGGTGGTGGACGGTGCAGTATCAAGCGCCCGTCGCATCGCAGCTGGAGTGCCGCAGGGCAGCTGTGTCTCCCCGTGGTGCTACTCATGCTTCACCGACGACATCCCCACTACTCCGGACACCACGCTCGCGCTGTACGCCGATGACGCCGCGTACCTCTCCACCTCGCTCAACGTGCACCACGCGGCCGTCAAGATGCAGCGCGTGCTAGATCTTCTGCCAGAATGGCTGTCGAAATGGAGGTTGTCGGTGAATGTGGGTAAAACACAGGCACTGACTGTCGGCGGCTGCAAGAAGCCACCACCCTTGAAACTGCAGGGAGCCGACGTCGAGTGGCATGGTGAGGCCAAGTACCTGGGAGTCACCATCGACAGTCGGCTCTCCATGGCGCCACACGTCCGCACGGTCGTCGCAAGATGCCGGAGCGCCCGCTTCCTGCTGCACCCAGTGCTCTCATCCCGCCTCCCGCTGCGTACCAAGCTGGGCGTGTACAAAACGTACATCCGCCCGCTGCTCACGTACGCCGCCCCAGCCTGGCTCGCCCTCACGAGCGAGACGAGCAGAAAAAACCTCGAAGCCCAGCAGAACATCACCCTAAGGAAGATCGTCGCCGCCCCTCGCTACGTGAGGAACACAGTCATCAAGCGGGACCTCAACATTGAGAGGCTGGAGGACTTCAGCCGGCGCCTCGCGTCCAACATGTTCGCGCGCGCAGACGCCTCTGCCTGGCCCCATATCGCTCAGAGAGCGCCATGGCACACGCGCCCGCCTGACGCGGGGCGCCCCCCGCGCCACCCCAGGCGCCTACCACGCGACCTCGTGACGGACGTGTGACGTCACCCACCGGATTTGACTCCCGAGTATGTAGCTTCACCTACACGCGACATACTCGTACAAACAGACTCCACAACACTACAGTACTCACACATAGGTGAAATGCCGCGTTCTAAGTTAATATAGGCGCGGCACTCACCCCCCACCCCGGACACACATGACTCCACATACATTTGACTCACGCGACACATAGCGGCGCGGGCTCGCTACCTACTCGTTAACATGAGCGGTGTTACACAACACAATACCGCTCACACATACATACATGGCCCCTTAGCCCGGAGCGCATCGGCTAGCTTAGATAACGTTGTGGGCGGGGGCCCATCGCCCGGTAGGGGCAGCCCCAGCCGCCTCTGGCTGGTCATCACCCGCTGGGCTTCTCCCGGGGCACCGGGAGTTCCACCTAGCGGTGACAGACCGCCGAGGCGGCGTGAAGATACGGTTAACACCGTGGCGCCTCTACCGACACAAAATGACACTAACTCACAGGCGAGCGGCGCAAGCGCGCTCGCCATTGGCCGAGGCCTACATGGCCGCACCACTGACGGTACCCGTACGTCTACGGGTACAGATGATGCCGCGGGACAAAGGGCGATGCCCATACCCCGCCAGCCGCAGCCCACTACTGGGCAGCAGCGAGTTCTCCGGTGGCTGCGAATTATTATTCGCCCGACCGCTGCTGAAGACACACTAGAAGAAGAAGACACTCGCCTCACCCTACACTCCACACGCACTACACTCTACACGCAGTTTACGTACGAAGATTCGTCTTATTATTTATCATCCTGAATCCCTGAAGTCATCTACCTATGGTCTGCAGTCTACGAAGTCTGGTGTAGCGCCCTGATGAAAAAGTCTACACCTTTCAGTTTGTATGTTTTGAAGGTGCTGTTGGAATGTTTTTTGCTTTTTATTTTGTTTGTTTTTTTTTTTTTACTTTGTTTTCTATTTAGCATGAATAATGAAACAGTAGCACGTGGTGGTGGTGCCCGTGGGCGTCGGACACCACCACCACGCGGACGTGCACGTGCGCGTGGGGTCCGTCCTGCTTCAAGGCGCTCCCTGGATTTTAACCAAATGTTTGTGCTTTTTTATTTATTTTTTATTTATTATATTTGGTTATGTTAGATCCTTACTCAAAATGTTACTTAACTTTTAACAGCCAGGAGGAGTTAGAGCTTTTGGAGTCTGGGAGCCCTCCAGCAGCGATTGCTGCTGCAGAGGCCGCCGAACCGGCGCCGTGAGTGAACATTTATTTGAAATTTTAATCATATGTGTTTTTTTTTTCATTCAACATTTTTCTTCTGCTAGGTTGTTTGCTGTGGTACCTCCAGCAGCAACTGCTGCTGCTGCAGAGGCTGCCGAACCGGCGCCGTGAGTAAACATTTATTTGAAATTTAATCATACGTGTTTTTTTTTTTTCATTCAACATTTTTCTTTTGCTAGGTTGTTTGCTGTGGTCCCTCCAGCAGCAACTGCTACTGCTGCAGAGGCTGCCGAACCGGCGCCGTCGAGTAAACATTTATTTGAAATTTAATCATACGTGTTTTTTTTTTTCATTCAACATTTTTCTTCTACTAGGTCGTTTGCTGTGCAGCAATTGCTGCTGCTGCTGGAGCAGATGCGAATTTCCGGTTGAGTGTCCGGCGAGCTCCTGGGCCATTTCAGGGCCGCTTGCGTAAGTAAACATTTATTTGAAATTTAATCATTATTGAAAGCAATACCATGTTTTTTTAATCATTGTTTTTTTTTTTACTTTCAAGGTACTCCGAAGAGTACCACAAACTCATTAAGAAGAAAGCGGCCCTCGAAAAAAAAAGGAGCTCAAGTTAGCAGCTGTCCAAAGGGCACAACTGTACGCCAAGCGCAGGGAACTGGAGAGTGGGTCGTTTGACTGCCCAGACACGGCGCCACCCTCCAAGAGCCAGAAGTAAGAAAAATATTTCGAAAATTAATATGCTTTTCAGTCACAAAAATGTTTAAATGACTTATATATTTCCAGACGTAACGTGTCCCCCAGGCGCGTCGTACCGTGCCCTTTGGTGCCGGGCACTCCAACAGTGCCACCGCCGCGAGTTCGCCAGAATTGGGAGCTGCAGGATTTAAGTGTGTAAATTGTCTGCTTACATATTTTAATACTTATGAATTCTTTTCCAACCTTACATATTTTAATACTTTTCAATACTGCTAATTATGCTGTGGTCCCTCCAGCAGCAATTGCTGCTGCTGCTGGAGCAGAGGCGAATTTCCGGTTGAGTGTCCGGCGAGCTCCTGGGCCATTTTCAGGGCCGCTTGCGTAAGTAAACATTTATTTGAAATTTAATCATTATTGAAAGCAATACCATGTTTTTTTAATCATTGTTTTTTTTTTACTTTCAAGGTACTCCGAAGAGTACCACAAACTCATCAAGAAGAAAGCGGCCCTCGAAAAAAAAAGGATCTCAAGTTGGCAGCTGTCCAAAGGGCACAACTGTACGCCATGCGCAGGGAACTGGAGAGTGGGTCGTAACCCAAACATATCAAGTTTGGTATCAAAATAAAGGGTTTTGAATGACCATTTCGAAAATATGAATAGACCTGCAGTCGGGTACATAAAAAAAAAAACTTAGGTACATAGATAAATGCTTCCACACACACAGTCACACACAGAGTCACACACACACACACAGTCACAGACTCAGTCCCGGGGAGACGTATGATACTCTTTGAAGCATTTACTCGTACACAGGGCTACGTCGCAGAGCTCTCACTTAAAAAGTGTCCGTGCTTCTTTACGGTGCTTGGCGCACCATTTGGGGGTACGCCCTTAGGCAGCTTAACAGGAAAGTGGCCGGCTACTACCAGCGGCAGTGCGATCTTAGGCGGGCGAAATTTTTGCATAATCTCGTCCGCCAGTCGCACACGAAACTGCCGCTGTGCCATCGAGGCTGTCCCTGCCGTCGACGTGGCAATAACGAAAGCGTTGTGGATGGAAACGTTAAGAAGTCGACGGAATAGTTTTTTGTACCAGATTGGAGTACGAATCCTTTCTACGGGGAACGCCTGCAAAAGCTGGTCCTTTTTGTCGACGCCGCCCATAGCCATGTTGTAATCCAATACTACTTTAGGCTTATACCTATAGTAGCCGTACTTTTCTATACCGCCGACCTGGACTTTGTGGTACGTCGAAATGAGCGATACCAAATTCGTGTCCTTCCACACCACAATCGTCATGTCATGTGTCTGGCTAAATTTCACTTGACCTGATCGCATGTTAGTCTTATTTTTGGTGCGCAAACTTTGCGGCACGAACTCCCGGTTCAGACGCAGGGTGCCCATTACGTCCGTCTTCTGAGCCTTCAGCGTGCGTGACAACAACAAAGGACTGTTGTAGAAGTTGTCCATTACCAGAGTATGACCTCTGTTCAGTAATGGACGAACTAGCTGCATGACAGTCTTTGATGTCATGCTATCAGGCTCAGCCATGTCCGTGTCGAAAGCCACGACAGTAGGCTGTTCACTACGTGCCTTCTTCCCTGTATAGATGATCATCTGCCAGAGATATCCCGTCTTCGACTCACAGAGTTCATAACTCTTTACACCCACCTGCGCCGCTTTAGTCGCGATGAGCTGAGCAAAGGAAAGTCTACCCTTCCAAAGTGACTGTGTGTGTGGAAGCATTTATCTATGTACCTAGGTTTTTTTTTATGTACCCGACTGCAGGTCTATTCATATTTTTGAAATGGTCATTCAAAACCCTTTATTTTGATACCAAACTTGATATGTTTGGGTTTATTTTTATTGCAAACACACTATGTGGTGCCGCCATTTTGTTTTTTTTTTTTATTGTAATGACACCATTTTTTAAATTGTCGCTAAACACCCTTTATTTTTATACCAAACTCGATATGTTTGGAATTATTGTTTTTGCAAACCACTATGTGGTGTCGCCATTTTGTTTTTTTTTTTTTAAATTGAATTAGCCCAATGATATTCTGGCTGCTAAGACAAATCTAACGACATATAATTTATCAAAATCGGTCCATCAGTTTAGACGGTACCAACGAATGTTATTTCCATACATTGGAAAAACATAACCCTCTTTTTTTGCAGTCGGGTAATAAAAAATATTTTCATCCTCTCATTGAAACCGGGATTGGGATCTGGCACTCCTCATTATCTTAGTGTATCACACATGTTTTTGTAAACAATAGCTTTTAACCTGGATGTGTATCCAGTGTAACTCCGGCTTTACGGGTGTCACGTGACACGGTAATTTGTCAATTCTCCCGATTTCTGATATTTCTTTACTGATATTTTGTTTCGATGGCTAGTGAATACCATGTGTGATACATCATTGGAAAGGGCATTTCCTGTAGAAATAAGTAATATTTCTTATACTTTTTTTACTCAAACTTCACTGAACAAAAAAATACATGAAATGCTAAGTGCATTTTTACGTAAATGGGAATTCCTTCAATTAATCCCATGTATTTCTGTATTGGATAAACTTATGAACTTAATATTTACACATAAGTTCTTCTATGAATGTAGCTTTCAGATAGTAACTATATTTTTATGTTTCGTGAAACTGTATAGTCGTAAATAATAATTTTATTTTATTGAAAAAAAAAACCCCGTCGGAAAATGTTTTGTGCCAGTGTTATGCCTGTGAATATATATTTTTTCACTATGAAATGTGTTTTTTTTTGTTTTCGTATGTAGATAGAACCCTTCCACCAATAAAAGTCATAAAATATATATGTTATCGATCTACTTTTCGAAATAATCCTGTTGCGCACAGAACGCAGTACGTGTTTTAGGTCGGGTAATTAAATGAAAGAGTTATTAGCAGTTTAAAAGTCCGAGGTCCTGCGGCGGCGACACGGCGGCGGCGCTGCGCAACGGTACGTGCGCTCGGTACGATGGCAGAAGCGAACTGAACCGACCGATTGGTCGTGCAAAAGAGGCGCGCGAATGAACTTCGCGCTTTCATTCGAGTGAACGGCGTACTAGATACTGAACTGTGACCGTGTTCGCAGCGGTGGGGCCTCAGTGCTTATTTATTATTAAAACAGAAATATAAAATAAATGCCAAAATGTTTTCCATACGTAACATTCTCCCCCTCAGTGTCGACACGACACTCATAACGATAACCTAAGTTAAAAGTATTATTATAAAATAAACTAAATTAAAATGTTACACAAGTATAAACTAAATCTAAAATATAGCTAACCTAGCCGCAGGGCGTTTAAACAAACCATTTTTAGTTTTAACGTCAACAACTCTGACGCGTCCGTCAGCACCAGCGTACACGGATTGTACGATACCTTTAGGCCAGCAGTTACGGGGGGAGTGAGGGTCCACTATTACTACCACATCACTGATCTTCAATTGTGCGCCCTCTTCTCTCCATTTTCGGCGCGGCACTAGATCGGGGAGAACTTCCTTCACCCATCTGGCCCAAAATTGGTCAGCCAGGCGCTGGGATATACGCCATTGCTTACGGAGACATAGGTCTTTGTCTGTAAACACACCTGCGATAGGTAAATTTGACGACGAACCAATGAGAAAGTGGTTCGGCGTTAATGTCTCGTCGTCCCGAGGGTCCACGGAAACATGACCAAGGGGCCGACTGTTGATAATATTTTCCACTTCAGCTAGGAGAGTAATCAGGGTCTCTTCGTGCGGAGCTCTCTCTTTTAGTACCACCTTGAGGGCGGTCTTGACACTGCGTACAAGACGCTCCCAAGATCCTCCCATGTGTGGACTAGCTGGCGGAATGAAGCTCCAGGAAACTCCATGGTTCAGGGCTTCGTTCATGACTACTTCTGTCCATGGCGTCGTAGGCTTTCTTTAGTTCTACTTCTGCGCCGCGCATATTGGTCCCGTTATCAGAATAAATCTTCTTTGGCCAGCCTCTACGTGCGGCCATTCTACGTAAAGCCATTATCAATGAATCTGCTGTGAGAGATGGCACAATCTCAATATGTACGGCGCGTACTGTCAAGCACGTAAATAAGACACCATAGCGTTTTGGTCTTGATCTTCCAACGGTGACCTCTATGGGTCCAAATAAGTCTACTCCGGTGACGGTAAACGGTTTTTGGTGATGCGTGAGTCTACCTTCGGGCAAGTCACCAAGTCGTGGCGGCTTTGGATTAGCTTTCCTGATGCGACAGAACAAGCACTGCGTCGCCACTGTACGGACCGTAGGTCGTAAACGTAACAACCAATATTTTTGACGCAGTTCATTTACCACCAACTCGTTGCATCCGTGGCTTGCGCGGATATGATAATACTTGACAATGAGTCGAGCAATGTGGTCATTTCCATCCAGGATATCACTGGTGATTTTGTGTGCATCGCTACTTCCTTAGCTGCTCCAATTCTTCCACCAACACGCAGTAGTCCGGTTTCATCCAATATGGGTGTCAAAGCGCGTAGTCTACTATCGCGTTTATTTTGTTTCAACAGTGAGATGTCACTGGAGAAAGCTGTGGCTTGCGAGTGCTGAAGTAATAATATTTCAGCTCGGTTCATCAACTCGTCGGTAAGTCCATTTGTTTTTATCTTCTTGCATTTATCTGTGAACAACAAGACAGTTGCAGCAGTTCGGCACTATCGCAACCAACTGGAGAAGCGAGTCGGCTCTGGTACAGGTAAGTCATTTACACTATAATTTTCATTTACTACATTTATTTGCTCTAATATTTCTACATTAATTTTTGTTTTTATTTCAGGTTGTTGCGGCCAACAAGAACGCGGTTGATGCAAGAATGACGGTCCCGTGAACCACTCTGAGTCACTAAATACATAATTATTATTTTTGCTTGCTAAATCTGCGACATTCACGTCGGTAGGTACATAATGCCAATCCTGTATTTGGCTTAATTCATCTATTTCGCCAAGCCTGTTAGCAATAAATACTTTATAATTCCTACTTTGATTTTTAATCAAAATCAAAATCAAAGCATTTATTTCAAGTAAGCCAGTTACAGGCACTTTTGAATTGTCGAAACAAAGATGAAAATTAAATGTAGCTGCAGTCCCAGTCACAAGACATAAAAACTGTGAAAGTACTGTAGTTGCCCATTCCCTAGCGTAGATCTCTATGGAGAAGAACGGGCAAGAAACTCCATGGACACTCTTTTAAATCAGAATATGGTTACAAAATCTTGGTTGCATCATTCACGTTGAGATGGTATATTATGTGTGTTCGCGACGAACGTCACCAATCCAGCACATAGAGTGTTGTTTTACAGTTAAAATAGTGTAGAGTCAGTGTATGGGCAATATAGTGATATAACAAAGTGCCATCAGTGAATTTAGAATAGTTTACATAGTAATTTTCAGACGCGCTAGACACATATTGGCTCGCAAGTGGAGTTTTTTAGTGTAATTTAACGCTTTTGCGAGGTCCAGGTAGCCTAGGTTGCGACCTAGGCCTGGATATAGTAATTTTTTTTTTCTTAAAATCGTAGTCATCAGTACGGCAATTAAATATGTATAAGTAAACAGTGAATAAGTAGTGCGCGAATTCATTCCGCGCTCGGCAGCCGTCGCGCATACACGTGTGCCCGCCCTGCCCCGTACCGAGTTCTCTCGCTCGCGCCAAGAGTGCCGCACGCGAAGCCCGACTCGGTCGAGAGCGCCGCAGTGCTACGTCGTAGCGCTGCCGCTACGCCGCGTAGGCCACCGGCCCCGCCCACTGTAGCGCCGCTACGGTAAGTGCTCACGCACTCGCCTACGCGCAGCTACGTCGTAGCAAACCAGCTACGGTTGCTACGCATTCGTCAGCTGGTTCGCTACGTAAATAATCTGTCTTTTTCAAGGCAAATACTATTTCCTTGACTGGATAATCGTCAACCGCGATCGTCAGGTATTGCCCCTTCTGGGAAAAACACGGTTTGTGGTACTTGAGGGGATACCCTACGGTGACAACGAACTCAAGTGGGTGGTGACCCAATCCACCCGCCGACCCCCTTCAGGGGAAGGCAGTTAGTTGGAGGGGCTCCGACTGCGGCCTTGGGGACTTCCCTAGTCGCGGTCTGGAAGCAGATTAACCCCCGCTTGTCCACAGATTTCACCCGGGACGTCTGGGTGTCTACCCCAGCGGCCCGGATTGGTCGCAAGACCCATAGGGCCCTGCCGCACATTGTGATTGGCGGCAGGTATACAAGCTTAGGGCTCACCAATAGGTACTCACCTCCCTGTCTTACCCGACAGGGAGGGTACTCATCCCCGGGTAATCCCACCCGGGGAGTTAGGTGTTAGGTGTAGGCCCTTCCGGCATTTAATTTAATTTAGTTGTGTCGCTGACAAGTTTGTTTGTGTTTTTCTTCTTGTCAGCCTAACATTACGAAAAACACACGGGTGGGTTAGTTCTAAGGGTTACAGTTTGCCCGGGGGGTTCACGTTTCACGTGTCTCCTCGGGACTAGTGTTAGGGTTAGGAACCTCGGTTTCCCCCCTGTAACAGACACCGAGCTCCATTGTATCACTAGGAGATAACTAGCTAAGATAAGGATTAATAAAGTAAAAGACAGGCCCGCACAAGGCGGGAAAAAGGTGTAGACTTTATTAAAACCACATATCATGACATACGATTGCCTTATATGGTAGCGAAACTGACGGTTTCATAACAAACCAAAAACGTTACCATATAAGGTAACAAATCATCATTTCGCGTGTTGTGGGCGGAGCCTCCGACAAGTCAAAACTTGACCGACCCGCAGAAAGATGGGAAAGTCCATTATAGAGGGAACGATTAGCCAAAAGGGTTGAGTACAACGAGGCCCCGCCACTACTTGCGACATGATGTTTTGATATATAGATAGGCGACTAAAGTCAGTCGATACAGTTTTATATTTTTACAGTGTTCTATTTACAAGTGTCTAGTTTTAAGTGTTTATTGTGAGTCCCACGTGCCCTAAGTATATTATGTTCTTGTGATTATTATGTTCTGACTATATTCTTTGTGATTATTGTGTACTTGTGTAAATCAGTTTATGTTGGAATAATGTGCCCGCTCTAAAATGTAGACGAAGTAATTAAACAGTGTTAAACCATCGAAGAGTTTTGATTGAAAGTAAATCCCATAGCCACCTGAGCTATCGAAGAAGGGAACAATAAATAAAATACAGTCCACCCATAACAGCTGGTCCATACGAGCCGGATAAGTGAAAAAAGTGCCGATAACAAATACATAGCGCGTAAATAAGTGTTGTGAGCGGTTACATAAAACTGTAAGTACTGAACAATAATAACTTATGTGTATCGCGAGTGAATAAAGTGTTAATAAGCAAAGTGGTGTTCTGTGTCGAAAATCGCGATCATAGTGCGCGTTAAGGGGACCGGCAGAACCGTGGGACTCACAGTAAAATAACAAGTGTAAATAAGACTCTGTGCGCGTGTAACAAGTGACCGTCGCGTAAATAGTAAATACGTGAAGTAAATAAGCGCGCGCTATACACAGTGCGCGCCGCGTCTTTCGTCGGAAGTATATAGTGTCGTCGCGGTAAATAGGGCTAGTCGTAAAATAATAACGGTGTCAAAGTGCGCGTAAAGTGTAACGTCGTAGTAAACGAATCTGGACAAGTACAAACCGAGCTACGAACTGTCCTGCGCCGCGCTCCCCGCTCAAAGTCAAGTGCAGTTGGCCATCAGTTTGAAAGATGGTGATCACCCGAAGCCAAGGTGATGCTGCAGAGGCAGAGGACCAGAGGCGGGCCCTACAGAAGAGGGCAGAGGAGCAGAGGGAGGCAGTTCTTCGCCAAGAAGCGGAACGGGTTCGAAGAGAGAGACTACGGAGGATTTCACTAGACCCGCCAGAATTACCAGTTATAACAAGTGACCAAAGTACGATTAATTTACGACTAAATACCGCGCCTCTTACGACGTTGGACACGACCACGGCGGGACCATCATTGGGACTTCTACTGAGTGAAGACCATGGACAACGAAGGAGGTCACCCGCCAGGTCAGAGAGGTCACAGAGGTCACAAAGGTCAACGAATAGTTTTACAACGCGCATAAGGCTAGCAGAGTTAGAGGCTGCAGAAAAGCTAGCAGCCATACAAAAGAAGTCTCTTGACTTAGAAGCAGACTTAGACTTAGTCAAGAAGAGGCTAGCCGCTGAAATGTCCGTCATACAGGACGAACAGGAGAGCCTGCGGGACGAGCCCCTCGTTCCCCAGGAGGAAAGCCACCACAGTCGAGTGGACGAATGGCTTCATACGAACCCCCTCAGAGCACGGGGGGAGGGGGGCACGGGAGCCCCTCGGGAGGACCCAAGACGTATTAAATTCGACATGCCACGGGGAAGGTCGCCGACACCGACGAGGCACAGGAACAGCATCGACAACTTGGCAGCGACCTTAGAAAGGATGGCAAGACCCCGAACTACGGCATACGGATTTACCAGCGTTCTCCGGTGGTGTCAACGAGTGGCTGCCATTCAAAGCGGCCGTGAACGACACTACAAATATGTACAACATATCGCCTGCAGAAAACATACAGCGGTTAAGAAGCTGCCTTAAAGGGGAAGCAAGGGAGGCGGTGTCCGCCCTCCTACACACCGCTACAGATCCAGGGGTCATCATGAAGACACTCGAACAATGTTTCGGCCGACCGGAAGTGCTAATCGATCGCGCTATCGACGAACTGAAGAAGATGACGAAGCCCACTGCATCAGCCGCGGACCTGAATAATTTCGCCATCAAAATACAGAACACAGTAAGCATGATCAAGTCGGTCGACCGAAGAGGATACCTGTACAACCCATTGTTGACACGCGAGGTACTGGAAAAGTTAAGCCCACACATACGGTCAAGATGGTGCGACTTTGCCTACGACAACGACGACACAACGGAGCCGGAGATAGTGATGCTGTCTCGTTTTCTGATGCGGGAAGCGGACAGGGCGTTAAGATACACATACGCCCCACCTACCAGCGCCGCGCCCGCCAGCCAGAAGAAGGAAACCAGGCAGCCAGTGACAGCGAAGAAGAAGGCCAGCCCCGTCTACACAGCCGTCGAAAATCAAGAGGAGAAAGGTCAGTGCCCCAACTGTAAACAAGACCATGTGCTACCAAGGTGTCCGAAGTACAAGGGCATGAGTGTCGACCAGCGGTGGGAGTACCTGAAGGCCAACGGCATGTGCTTTCGATGTGCCGAGAAGAACCACAGGCGGTATAGCTGCAAGGCCAAGGCGTGCGGCGTGAACCAGTGCCGCCGACCTCATCACGCCTCCCTCCACCAAGAGAGGGTGGCAAACAAGGAAGAAGCGACGACCGCGAAATCTACCGCAGAGCCCAGCAAGGAGGAAGCAGTACTGTCGGTGGCAAGCAAGTCCGCCGCCGGCTCAAAGAAGGTGCTGCTGAAGATGTGCCCCATCATAGTCACCGGGTCACGGGGGGAGGTCAAGACGTACGCGTTGTTCGATGAAGGAGCAACCGTCACCCTCATTGATGAAGACCTGGCGACCAGCATCGGAGCAAAGGGAACTTCACGCCCGCTGCGCATACGCGGCGTGAACATGTCTTCAGAGGAGCGGGACAGCAGAGCGGTACGGGTGCAAGTCAGAAGCATCCGGGAAGACGGCCAGTCGCACGAGCTTCAAGCAAGAACCATCAAGGACTTGAGGCTCCACCAACAAACCATCCCAGACACCCTGCTGGATCACGAACACCTGCGAGACCTGCCGAAAGAAGAAGTTTGCTACGAGCAGGCCCGCCCCGGACTCTTGGTGTCGAGTCGGCGGCCCCAATCAGCCAGCTGCCTCACGAACGAAGTTGGGATGGGTGGTGCACGGAACAGCGCCACGAAGCATCATCGCTGATGAAGAAGATGTGCTGCACGTCATCGAGTCCGGAAGAAGAGACGAACAACTGCACGATCTAGTCGAAGCGCACTTCAAGATAGAAGCCTTGGGCGTCGCCAGGAAGCCCCGAGTGAACGAGGCAGACCAAAGGGCGGCGGACATCGTACAGAAGACAATCAAGAAAATCAATGAAGGCTACGAGGTAGGGCTGCCGTGGCGAACAGACGACGTCGTCATGCCACCCAGCTACGGAGCAGCGCTGAGAAGGTTGAAAAAGATCGAGGAGAAGATGGATGCGTCACCGGACTTCGCCGTGCAGTACACTACACAGATAGACAATCTGTTAAACAAAGGATACGCAGTACCATGCGACGGAACAGAGAAAGAAAGCAACGTCTGCTGGTACCTCCCTCATTTCGCCGTGCAGAATCCGAACAAGCCGGGGAAACAAAGGCTAGTCTTCGACGCGGCGGCGACGAGCTACGGGAAGTGTCTCAACGACGAGCTGCTGGAGGGTCCAGACCTGCTGCTGTCCCTGCCGGGAATAGTCTTCCGGTTCAGAGAGCGGGAAGTAGCAGTCACCGCAGACATCCAAGAAATGTTCCTGCGGGTGAAGATAAGACAGGAGGACCAGCCAGCTCAGCAGTTCCTGTGGAGAGGACAAGACAGGACGTCGCCCCCGCGCCACTACAAGATGAAGAGCATGATCTTCGGAGCAGCTAGTTCCCCGTATATGGCTCACTACGTCCGGAACTACAACGCAGAGCTTCACGGCAGTGAGTATCCCAGGGCCTTGGAGGCCATAACAAAGAGTCATTATATGGACGATCTAGTGGCTAGTTACAGCGATCCAGAAGAGGCGTGGAAGGCAGTAGAAGAGACAAGGAAGGTGCACGCGGCCGCTGGCTTCACACTGCGAGGCTGGAGCTCCAGCGAAGCGACGGTCCTGCGCGACGTGCCCCAGACGCTCCACGCCACCACCCCAACGCAGCTAGGAGGGGAGCAGCCTGAGAGCAATAGATACTCTACAAGAGATACTCGGGCTGTACTGGAACGCAGAACTAGACGAACTCGGGTTCAACACGTCTATGAACCGAGTGCCATCAGAGGTGAGAGAGAGGATCCGCGCGCCCATCAAGAGTGAAGCACTGAGCGCCGTTATGTCAATTTATGACCCGCTGGGTCTGTTGAGTCATTTCACAGTACGAGCGAAGATAGTACTCCAGAGCCTGTGGCGTCTGCAAACAACATGGGACACGCCAATTCCGGAGGAGGAAAACGAGCTCTTCGCGGCCTGGCTGGGTCAACTACAGGAGGTGAACAGACTGCGGCTGCCCAGGTGCTACCTCAAGAAAAACACACAGCGCATAGAGCTACATGTGCTATGCGACGCCAGCGAACAAGCGTACGCGACGGTGGCCTACTGGAGAGCGGTGAACGAGGATGGAAGCATCGACGTCGTGCTGGTCGCGGCCAAAGCAAAGGTGGCACCGCGGCGAGCCCAGACGATACCACGTCTGGAGCTGCAGGCAGCGGTGATAGGAGCCCGACTCGCCGACACCATCAAGAAGGAACACCGCATCGAGGTCGACAGGACGACCTACTGGACAGACTCCTCTACGGTGGTCCACTGGATCCACCACGACATGAAGAGGTACACACCGTTCGTCGCGCACCGACTGGGTGAAATCGCCGAGCTCACCAGTAAGGAAGAATGGCGCTGGGTGCCTACGAAGCACAACGTGGCGGATGACGCCACCCGACTCACCGACGCGCCGATCAGCGCGACCGACCGCTGGTTCCGCGGGCCGGACTTCCTGCATCTACCGGAAGAAGACTGGCCCAGGAAGCCGGCGACAGAAGAAACTGAAGAGGAGGTCCTGCACATCGCGCCGGGCCCTGAACGAGACAGCTGGCTGCCCGATCCTGCCCGCTTCTCTAAGTACGAGACGCTGGTGCGCACTGCTGCACGCGTGCTGGCATTCATAGACGCGTGCCGCCGCGTCTCGACTCAACTAGAACATCGGCACATAGAGCGCGCCGAGAAGGAGCTCCTGCTAAAAGCGCAGCGGGATAGCTTCGCGGATGAACTACAGAAGATCCAGTCTGCCCGCCCCCTCACTCGGGCGAGTCGCCTGTACAGACTGGACCCCGTACTCGAAGACGGCCTGTTGCGCGTGCGAGGACGTATTGAAGCCTCAAACGCGCCAGTGGAGGTCAAGCGACCCATCATTTTGGATGGTCGCCATCAGGTCAGTAAACTAATAGTAATGCGCGAGCATTGCGCCGCTGGTCATGCCAACAGAGAACGAGTAACGAACGACCTGCGGCAGCGCTACTGGATCATCCACCTGCGGCCCACGGTGCGGGCCATCGAGAAGGCCTGCACGTACTGCCGGAGGATGCGAGCAACGCCACAACCGCCGGCCACGGGAGACCTGCCGCGCGCCCGCCTGGACCCTTTCCACCGCCCGTTCACCAACTGCGGCGTGGACTATTTCGGGCCCATGATGGTGAAGGTGGGCCGGCGCCGAGAGAAGCGGTGGGGCGCACTGTTCACGTGCCTCACCTCCCGCGCCGTGCACCTCGAGCTCGTCGCATCGCTATCTACAGACTCAGCAATCATGGCGCTGAGAAGGATGGCCGCGGCTCATGTACTCAGACAACGGGACCAACTTCAGGGGAGCCGACCACGAACTGCGAGCAGCGTATGAAGAATGGGCACCAGCGCTACAAGAAGAGGGACTGCTGCACAGGATGGAGTGGCGGTTCATCCCTCCCGGCGCACCCAACCAGGGAGGTGCGTGGGAGCGGCTGGTGCGCTCCGACTGCCCTCGCTGCGACTCTCCGCGAAAGGGCACCTGCAGAAGAGGTGCTGCTAACTCTGCTCACTGAAGCGGAGTTCGCCATCAACGCGCGCCCCTTGACTCATGTCAGCGTGAGTCCCACCGATCCAGAGGCCCTCACCCCCAACCACTTCCTGTTGGGGTCCTCCACGGGCCTACCCTCGACCGGGCCTTGTGACGAGGCCGACCGACGTGCTTGGCGGGCCAGCCAGGCCCTTGCCGACCACTTTTGGCGACGCTGGCTGCGAGAGTACCTCCCCACATTGGTACCCCGCGGCGAGCCGCAGAGCAACCGACGGCCGCCGGAGATCGGCGACGTCGTCATCGTCGTCGACAGCACACTGCCACGGAACGTGTGGTCAATGGGAGTCATCGAGAAGCTCTACCCGGGACCTGACGGCGGCATCAGGGTGGTCGACGTGCGAACGAGAACCGGCGTCTTCAAGCGTCCCATCAGCAAGCTCGTCGTGCTGCACAGAGAAGAAGAGGCTGCGCAGGCTACGCCGGGGGGAGAGATGTAACAGACACCGAGCTCCATTGTATCACTAGGAGATAACTAGCTAAGATAAGGATTAATAAAGTAAAAGACAGGCCCGCACAAGGCGGGAAAAAGGTGTAGACTTTATTAAAACCACATATCATGACATACGATTGCCTTATATGGTAGCGAAACTGACGGTTTCATAACAAACCAAAAACGTTACCATATAAGGTAACAAATCATCATTTCGCGTGTTGTGGGCGGAGCCTCCGACAAGTCGAAACTTGACCGACCCGCAGAAAGATGGGAAAGTCCATTATAGAGGGAACGATTAGCCAAAAGGGTTGAGTACAACGAGGCCCCGCCACTTCTTGCGACATGATGTTTTGATATAAAGATAGGCGACTAAAGTCAGTCGATACAGTTTTATATTTTTACAGTGTTCTATTTACAAGTGTCTAGTTTTAAGTGTTTATTGTGAGTCCCATGTGCCCTAAGTATATTATGTTCTTGTGATTATTATGTTCTGACTATATTCTTTGTGATTATTGTGTACTTGTGTAAATCAGTTTATGTTGGAATAATGTGCCCGCTCTAAAATGTAGACGAAGTAATTAAACAGTGTTAAACCATCGAAGAGTTTTGATTGAAAGTAAATCCCATAGCCACCTGAGCTATCGAAGAAGGGAACAATAAATAAAATACAGTCCACCCATAACACCCCCATTAGTTTTCTCTAATTATTACTATTTCTTTCTTTTTTGTTTTTCTATTTTTGAGATCTCCTCTCTAAGTCCTGACAAGAAGTTCGCATGCCTATCTTCTATAGTTGCTATGCACGAGAAAGTTGTGACTCTTGCTTTTTCAGACACACCAATTCAATCTGGAACAAGAATGGATATTGATGACCAACCTCAAGTGAATATTGCTGAGGCTCTCAAAAATATAACCATAGGCAACCATGTCATCAGCATCATATTCACCGTACACAACATTTGTCGTCAAGCAACGAAAAGATCCGATACTAATATGATCAAGAAGACAGAGAAGACCTCATATAAGATCCATTACAATGGCAAGGACTACTCCCTCACGAATGACACAGTCAAAAAACACTGGGTTGAAATTCTTAACACCAACGGCCTTCAATACAAAGACTTTGATTCTGGGGATGGGGACAATTGGTATGGGACAATGGGACCCTATTTAGATATGTTTTCAGCATTTGCGTTGAGGGTAAACGAATTACGATTAGGACACAACAACATGCCTATAA
This sequence comes from Xestia xanthographa, assembly GCA_905147715.2. Classification (NCBI taxonomy): domain Eukaryota; kingdom Metazoa; phylum Arthropoda; class Insecta; order Lepidoptera; family Noctuidae; genus Xestia; species Xestia xanthographa. Next base: position 11,022,578 of record LR990671.1, read on the forward strand.
CTAAAGTGGACGGCGTGCACAAAAGTTTCCCTGTGGCAAAGTACGGATTGTCTGGGGCCCACCACGTACTCCTAGAAGGGGCGTCATTTCCACCAGAACGCAGGTCCTCAATAGTACAGAGCTTGGGACCGATGACTGCTTGGCTCTGCATGCTGAGGAGCGAGGGAATCTACAGAAAGAAGTACGCAGCTGCAGTGAAGCGGGCAATGTCACATATTCCGTGCATCGACGACATGATTGAGCTGACGAAGAATACTAAGCAGGCGTCTGAGATTTCAACTTTGACCACATTGGTTGCCGAGATCATTCTGGTGACGACATCTAGACAAGCTACGCGCATGTTCTTCCCGATCACGATTTTTAGTGCGGTATGGAAAACACACTCTGATCCTAAGAAATATAGTGAATTTTTCAGCACAACAGGAGATCTCCCGGCACAAAGGCTTGCTCACCATCGCCGTCCTTTTACATTTACGGGTTTGGATTATTTTGGCCCCATCTCTACTGCAATTGGCCGAAGAAGAGAAAAACGTTACGTTGCCCTTTTTACCTGTATGACTTCCAGAGCCATTCATTTAGAGCTTTTCGCATTTACTGGAAATGCGTCTCAGTGGCTTCAATTTAGAAAACTTTTTGACACTACTAAACTCTCATACACCCCCGCAGAGAATGTTGCGCGCTTACAAAGCGCGCTCCGTGGGGCCGCACGCGAGTCCGTCGCGTCGCTGCTCATCTCTGCAGAGGACCCGGAGGAGATCATGCGCGCCCTCGAGCGAAGCTTTGCGTGCCCTGAGATGATTGTCTTCGGTGAGGTACAGGTGTTGAAACAACTGCCACGGCTCGGTAATGACCTCAAAGAAATAGGTACCATTGCGAATAGAGTCAGAAATAGTCTTTCTACGATAAAATTACTCAATCATCATGACTATTTACACTCACCAGAACTTTTTCACATTATACTAGGTAAATTAAACCCTATGATGAAAATGAGATGGTCTGACTATGCGTCAGAGGTATCAAACCCTCTGTTATCAAAATTAGAAGTTTTGTCCGAATTTTTAACTCGTGAACATGAGCGTTATATTAAGTTTGCTTTGTCTCCTGACTTAAGTCTTTCGCAAGCTACACATCAATCGCACGTGAATTAGTCTGTCAATAAACCATTAAAACGCGAGAACATTCATTCTGTGTCACACAATAAAATTAAAAGTAACGATAAAACAGAATGTGTTTATTGTAAAAAAAACCACAACGTTAAAAACTGCGACGAAATTAAGTCTTTGTCAGTTGACGAAAGATGGCGTTGGTTACGTGAGAACAAGATTTGTTACAAATGTCTTAGGCGTGTTTCCCATCAATGGAAATCTTGCAAAGTAAATCCTTGTGGGGTCGACGGTTGTTCTTTTCGCCACCATCCTCTTTTACATGGTAGGCAGGATACGTTAACGTCATCGCCTGCATCCGAAAAGCAGTCGTTTAACAACACTGTGTGCAGCTGCGTCTCTTAGTGACGTTCCGTGCACGTCACCCTCATCAGCCGCCCCGCTCGCGCTCCAGCCAATGGAAGAAAAGGTAACGGTTTCTAATACAGGTATCCATGAACATTTCAAGATGTCATCACAAACCAATGCGTTTTTAAAAATAGTACCAGTTGTTGTGTCTGGTCCAGCCGGCGACTATGAAACATACGCTCTTCTTGACGACGGCAGTACAGCGACATTGATTGACTCAAACGTGGCTGCTCGTATAGGGTTATCAGGACCGCAAGAACTTATAACTATCAACGGTGTCGGTGGTTTACAGAAAAGTACAAACATTTCATATGTTAATTTTTACATACAGGGTAAACATGAAAATAACAAATACTTAGTTAGTCGTGCTAGGGCTATGCAAGCACTAAATTTAAGCACACAAACACTGTCCAACCAAATGGTTGAATCATACAACCATTTAAAAGACTTAGCTCATTTTCTAATTTATAGTGACGCTGTACCGACCGTGCTTATCGGCGCTGAGCACTGGCATCTATCGATAACTCACGAGGTCCGCACTGGACGCCGCAATGAGCCTGTCGCTTGTCACACTTTGTTGGGTTGGACATTGTATGGAGTAGCTTCTAGTAAAACTAAACCAGTCGTATTTATTAACCACTGTCAGTTAGACCAAGCCGAACTATCGGAATACGAACGTTTAGAACTTCTCATAAAAGAGCAGTACAAACTTGATTCACTTGGTATTTCCAAGCGTGAGACTCTTCATAGTAAGCAGGATTTGCGTGCTATTGAGATTTTAGACGCGACTACTACACGTTTGCCAACTGGTAGGTACGAAGTAGGACTCCCATGGCGAGATGACATTCAGTCTATTCCCGACAGCTATCCTCAAGCTCTCTCACGTTTCTTGAGTCTAGAGAAACGCATGCTCCGAGAACCAGAGTTTGCTGGTCCTTATAAACAGTTTATTGATAATATGCTTACTAAGGGATATGCGGAGGAGTGTGATCCTACCACTTACTATCGTAATTTTACTGGTCAAGAAAATCTTAATAATATAATCAGTCTCAATTCAGGGTGTTCTAAACAGAATGCGCCCTTTTCGACAACAAATCGTCCTGGAGCAGTTTCTAGTTCTAATTCTAGTATGAGGATTAGGTGGTACTTGCCACATTTTGGCGTGTATCACCCACAAAAGCGTAAGCTTCGGGTTGTTCACGATGCGGCTGCTACGAATCAAGGAGTGTCTTTGAATTCCTTGCTTCTCCAGGGGCCTGATCTATTAGAGAACTTATTAGGTATTCTTTTTAGATTCAGAGAGGGCCGTGTCGCAATGTCTGCTGACATTAAGGAAATGTTTCCTCAAATACGAATTCGAGAGCAGGAAAGGGACGCATTACGGTTTCTTTGGCGTGATGTTCAATACAAAAATACAAAGCCTATAAAAGAGTATCGTATGACTGCTGTTATCTTTGGAGCGTCGTCCAGTCCATTTACTGCTCTGTACATTAAAAACAAAAACGCCAGGTCTCATCAAGATTTGTATCCAGAAGCAGCCAACGCTAGTGTTTATAGTTGTTATATGGACGATTATCTTGATAGTGTGGACGACGTCACCAAGGCTGCGCAGCTGTCATCTGATATAGTCACTATCCATCGAAACGCCTGTTTCGAAATGCGTGGCTGGATCTCTAATAATCAGGAAGCGTTACGTCTTATTCCAAAAGAATTTCATGCCGCACAACCGACTGAAGTGAAACTTGGTAATAATTCCACTATTATAAATAATGTCTTAGGCGTTTCATGGGATCCTTTATCAGATACTATAGGTTTTAGGACCGGTTTAGAAAGTTGTAGGTTTCAAGGCTCTTTAAATAAGCGAAAAGCGTTGTCTCATCTTATGAAAATCTATGACCCGTTGGGATTACTTGGGCCAATCGTTGTTAAGGGCCGAATCCTACTCCAGGAGGCCTGGAGAAAAAAATATTGACTGGGACACACCATTTCCACCCTCAGAGGTTATGAGGTGGAGTGAATGGTTAGAAGAGCTCGTTGAAGTATCATTTTTTAGTATTCCACGCTGGTACGCTAATGAAAATGGTGAACCTTTATACAGGGAATTGCATGTGTTTGCTGATGCGAGCGAGCTTGCCTATGCCTGTGTTGCTTTTTGGCGTTTTACGTATGCTAACGGCATCGTCAAACTCGCCCTTATTGCCAGTAAGGCGAGAGTTTCGCCATTAAAACCAACATCAATTCCACGCTTAGAGCTGCAAGCTGCTTTGATTGCTTCTCGCCTTGCTGTCACAATCAAAGATTGTCACAAAAAGAAGCCCATGCGCACATATCTGTGGACGGATTCGAGAACCGTTCTTGGTTGGCTGAGGAGCGATGCACGAACATTCAAGCCGTTTGTGGCTCATAGAGTCGGGGAAATAACCGAAAATTCATGCGTTCAAGATTGGCGATGGGTCCCAACCGACTTGAATGTTGCTGACGATGCCACTCGTATAAAGCCTCTGCACCTGAATCCCAACCATCGATGGTTTTCGGGTCCTTCATTTCTTTTAGAGGCCCCAGAAGATTGGCCTGTAGAACCAGCTGGCCAGCCTATGGCTCGGGAGGAGTATAAACGTTCTCCTGTGCTTTTGGTTGCTCATCTGGTTGCGACAGTAGATTTCAGTCGTTTCAGTGACTGGCTTCGTTTGCTCCGCGCTACTGCTCGCGTTTTGCAGGCTGCGGCCAAACTCCGTTCATTTTTGGACCGTACTAGACTCACTGTCCCTAACACCGATGTTAGAGACCGCCATTGTGCAAGTTTACCTGCGTCCACCACTCTATTATTGCCTTTGTCAGCTGAGTTAATGGAAGCCGCAGAAAGGCATATCCTGCAACGCCTACAGGCAGAAGCGTTTGCCGAAGAAATTCAGTGCATCGATCGAGACGAAACGATACCCAAGTATAGCCGCTTGTCAAAGCTTTCACCAATGATGGGAGAAGATGGTTTGTTAAGATTGGTCGGAAGAATTAGAGCCGTCGAAAATGTCAGCTCCGATGTGAAGCGCCCGATACTGTTAGATGGTCGCCACCATGTCGTCCGTTTGTTGGTGCAATATTTCCACCGCAGAGCTGGTCATGCCAATAATGAGATGGTAATTAATGAGTTGAGGCAAAAATATTGGATTCTTCGAATTCGCAGCATCGTCCGGAGTGTAGCCAGCCAATGTTTGTTCTGCAAGATAAGGAAAACAAAGCCAATGAATCCAAAGACAGGAGATCTCCCGGCACAAAGGCTTGCTCACCATCGCCGTCCTTTTACATTTACGGGTTTGGATTATTTTGGCCCCATCTCTACTGCAATTGGCCGAAGAAGAGAAAAACGTTACGTTGCCCTTTTTACCTGTATGACTTCCAGAGCCATTCATTTGGAGCTGGTGCATTCCCTCTCTGCTGATTCTGCAATTATGACTTTGCGTCGCTTTGTTGCAAGAAGAGGAACTCCTGATACAATATATTCGGACAATGGCACGTGTTTTGTTGGTGCAAACCGAATTCTTCGTGATTTTTACCAACCTGAAGTCGAAAACTTTGCTGCCAATAGAGGAATAAAATGGAAGTTTATTCCTCCCGCCGCACCATTCTTTGGTGGATGTTGGGAGAGGTTGGTGCGCAGCGTGAAGGTGGCTTTAAATGCCACTTTGGAAGAACAAGCCCCCAAGGAAGAGGTCCTTATAACTCTCTTGTTAGAAGCCGAAGCGATTGTCAACTCTAGACCTCTGAGTCACGTTTCGGTTTGTCACGAGGACCAAGAAACATTAACTCCATTTCATTTTTTGCTCGGCACGTCATCTAATCAAGTTCTACCTTCGACTCTAGACGACCGGGATTTATTAAGAAGAGCGGACTGGCGAAAAGCTTTAAGATTGGCTGATCATTTTTGGCATCGCTGGGTCAGAGCGATTCTGCCCACTATGCAACCACGGCAGGTCGGGGACAGCAGAGAACCAGCTTTGAAAATTGGTGACATTGTATTCATCGTGGATGAGAACATGCCGAGAGGAACTTGGCCACGAGGCCGTGTTTCTGGAACTTTTCCCGGCAAAGATGGAGTAATTAGAGTGGTGGACGTAGCTACCTCAGGTGGCATACTTCGTCGGCCCACCAAGAGGATTGTCAAGATTTCCACATAGGAGACCCATTGCATTATTTTGTGCACTATCATGCACAAGGGGGTGGAATGTTGACAACCTTCTTGGTATGTTATCTTAGTTGCCTATTTTTGATTTTTGTTTCAAGTGATTTTGTCAGTGGTCTTCCCTTCAACACATTGTATAGAATATTCCTACTTGCTTATTAGATTTATATTGCCATTACTTGGTTTTATTGCACCACATCTCATAATCCCATACAGTCCATTCCTATCGTCAATAACAAGTGTCTAGTTTTAAGTGTTTATTGTGAGTCCCATGTGCCCTAAGTATATTATGTTCTTGTGATTATTATGTTCTGACTATATTCTTTGTGATTATTGTGTACTTGTGTAAATCAGTTTATGTTGGAATAATGTGCCCGCTCTAAAATGTAGACGAAGTAATTAAACAGTGTTAAACCATCGAAGAGTTTTGATTGAAAGTAAATCCCATAGCCACCTGAGCTATCGAAGAAGGGAACAATAAATAAAATACAGTCCACCCATAACACCCCCATTAGTTTTCTCTAATTATTACTATTTCGAGTAATAATAATAATGTCTGCCTCAATGGCTACATCACGCAACGAGGCCTTGCACGCCTGCTTTGGCGCCCTCCTCGAACGTCTCCTAGCAGACAACAACCCCCACATCAAGGGAGCTTACGATGGGCTATTAGAGCCATTCAAGAAGGCCAACTGGTTTACGCCAGTGCCCTCTTCTTCTTCCACCATCAGATCCCGCTCTCTCTCCCCAAGACCCCGAACCCATTGTGTCAATATGGACACAACGGAATCCCCTAAATCCACAGCAAGCCCACAGGAGGCTTCCTCCATAACTTCCTCTGAATCCTCCTCTTCCGAGGCCGAGGATTTTCAGTTAGTCCAAAAGGGCAAAAGGAAGAAGGGTAGGAAAGCGAAGGCCGGGAAGGCCAAGAAGGCAGTAACCGCCTCAATCGCTCCCTCCCCTCCCTCCACCTGTACTTCACAGACCCTGCCCCTCTCGGGTGTCCCAGCACAACCCGATACGGCTCCAGATAGCCAAGTAACGCCATCCCCAACGCAAGGTGCGGCTCCTCTCAGCCGCCCTGCTAGCCCAATGGCTACTAATCCTATCGCTTCAGCAAAGAAGCTAAAGCCCCCAGCTCTATATATCCGAGAGAAGGGAAAATGGACAGAGGTGTCCAAAATGTGTATGGACAAGAGAATCCAGTACACGAGCGCCACCTCTACTCAAACAGGCATTAAAGTAAAAGTCCCCACGTCCACCGACTACAGAGAGCTAGTCAACGCTCTCCGTGGAAGGAACATTTCTTTTTACACTTATGGACTCCCGGAGGAGAAGCCGACCCGTGTGGTCATAAGGCGGATCCCTAAGGAGCTCCCAGTCCAAGAAATCCTAGAGGATCTTACATCCCAAGGAGTCCCTGTTTCGGCGGTCCACCGCCTCCATAAGAACAGATCCCAAGGGGGCGAAGAGTACGACATGGTACTCGTCGTCTGTGACCCGGTCGAGGGTCACCATCCCATTTTTAAAATAAAGGCCGTATGCTCGTTGTCGGGCATCTCAATTGAGAGGCCAAAGAAACTTCACGTGGTCGGGCAGTGTCATCGCTGCCAATTATATGGCCACAGCCAAAAACATTGTTATGCACCTCATAGGTGCGTAAAATGTCTCGGCAGCCACAGCCGACTGTTCCCGTCCAAAGGACAGGAATCTCTGCACAGAGCCGCCTAGTTGCGTGCTATGCGGACAGTCCGGTCATCCGGCTAACTACAGGGGCTGCCCTAAAGCCCCTAAACAATTCGCTGGCAAATTGGCAAATCGCGCCCAAGGTCGCCAGCAGAGGGAAAGTCCCTCATCAAAGGTCCCCTCCAGGGACCTTCCAGACCGTCTCAGCCCTCAGAGGCCATCCCCTTGGAACTCACTAAATCACCAGCGAGCTTTCCCCGCCCTTTCAAAATCTCAACCCACTCCGATGCCTATGCCTGGCCTTCTGGACAACCCTGTCCCAGTGCCCACTCCTGTGGCCGCACCCCAGGCCCCTCTACCCCCCCAACCCTTGCCTGCAAGCCAGGCAGAGGAATCCACCATGGACACCCTAATGAGGTTCCAGGTTTTTGTCTCGCCTGAGGCCGACCGCCTAGCGGCCGAACTCAGGTCGGCCAGGGACCTGAACCAAATATGGGGAATTTTCGAGGCCTATCCTAGGATTAAGGCAGCCCTCCGCAACCTCTCTAACGCACCATAATGGATTCTACATCATTTGTATCGTGCACCCAACCCCAGTCCCTAAAGATAGGTTTTTTCAATGCCAACGGCATTGGAGGGCAACGCGATGAGATCGCGTCCTTCCTTCGCGACCACAAAGTAGACATTCTTCTCATTCAAGAGACCTTCCTCAAACCAAACCACCGTGACCCCAACATTGCCAACTACCGTTTAGTTCGCAATGATAGGACACGCTGTTTCAAGGGCGGTACGCTCATTTATTATCGCAAGGAACTGCATAGCATCCCAATCGATCCCCCTCCCCTAGAATCCATACTGGAGGTTTCGATCTGTTGGCTAGCCATGACAGGTCATCAACCGATTCATATAATGTCTGCCTATATGCCCCCTAACAAGCCTGAGGATCATAACCTCCTTGTTAAAGACCTTACCATCCTCTTCGGCATGAGTGGTTCCGTTATTATAGCGGGCGATCTCAATGCCAAACATCTCGCCTGGAACAGTAGACTGACAAACCCGAGAGGGAGAGTCGTCTACAATCTAGGCCAGACCATCAACTTTGACCCTATCGCTCCTATGGAGCACACTTATTATCCCGATACAGTCAACCTCAATTCCGATGTGCTCGATATAGCGCTGCTCAAAAATGTCAACCTTAGGTTACATTTGATTGAGACGCTACATGAGCTCAACTCTGACCACCGACCAGTGCTCATGCACCTAATTCCTCGCTCGGGTATCACTGATCCCGGCCAACCCAAACCTACTATTACAATAACCGACTGGCGGAAAGTAAGCGAAATGCTGAAATCTGACACGTCACCGCTTCTGGACGGTATACCCGACCACATTCTCTCAGTCGCAGACACCGAGGCTGCAATCGACTCGTTTACAGAACACGTACAATCCGTGCTGAAGGATTGTTCTCGGGAAGTCCCAGCGATGAGCGATCACCGCTGGAGACTACCCGACGACATCCGTGATCTGATAAACGAGAAGAACGCGGCCATACGTGCCTACAGCGCTTGGTCTTGCGATGCGAACAAGACTCACATGCGTACTTTGCAGCGTGCTGTGAAGAAGCGCACTAGTGAGTTTCGTTCAAATCAATGGGACAAGACGCTTAGCGAACTCGAGCCAAACCACCATGCCTTTTGGCAACTACAAAGGAAGATGCGTTCCTCTGAGGAGGTAACTTCCCCACCACTCATCCGTTCTGACAAGAGCGTCGCCTTTGACGACTCTGAAAAGGCAGAATGCCTGGCCGACAGCCTTGAATCACAGTGTTCCCCAAGCACTCTACCAGTAGACAAGCAACACCTCAATGAGGCGAATGCAAAAGTCGAACGAAGAGCTGCTCTCCCTCCTGTAGAAGACCCCGATAATCCTATTCCTCCAGTCAGTCTTGAAGGGGTCAAGGATATTATAGACAAGCTCAAGCCTCGGAAAGCCCCTGGCGCCGAGGGCCTTCTGGCAGCCATCTTCAATGGCGCATTGAGCAACAATATTTTCCCACAAACGTGGAAAGAGGCCACTGTCATTGGTATTCCCAAACCAGGGAAACCGAAAGCCCAGCCTTCGAGCTATAGGCCGATCAGTCTCCTGAGTGCATTCGGCAAGATCTACGAGAGACTTATTTATAAGCGACTCAGAGATCATGCTGAGACTAAAGGCCTCATTCCTAAAGAACAATTCGAATTCGGATTCAGGACCGAACACTCTTGCATACACCAAGTCCACCGCATCGTAGAACACTTGAGCGCTGGTTTCCAGCGTGGAGGGATGACGGGGGTGTTGTATTTCGATATAGCGAAAGCTTTTGACAAAGTCTGGCACAACGGCTTATTATATAAGCTGTATAAACTTGGAGTGCCAGACCGTCTCGTGCTCATCTTACGAGACTTTTTGTCAAACCGTTCCTTCAGATACCGTGTGGGGAAGACTTTATCCTCTCCACACCCCATCAGAGCAGGAGTCCCTCAGGGCTCCGTACTCTCTCCCCTGGCTTTCACGCTGTTTACCAGCGACATTCCCACGAACAAGAAAGTTCAGACAGCTCTATTTGCCGATGACACGGCTATTTACTATACCGGCACTTCTCTAACTTCCATCCACCGCGCCCTACAACAAGCAGCTGATAAACTCAGCGCTTGGTTCCGTAGGTGGAGGATCGAAGTTAACCCAGAAAAGAGCCAGGCGGTACTTTATCAAAAGTTACGCCATCAGCGACCGCCTCCAGCCCCCATCACCATGTTCGGCAAGCCAATCCCCTGGGAGAAGCGAGCCAAATATCTCGGAGTCATTCTAGATGAACACCTGTCCTTCGCGACTCACATCAAAACAGCTCGTAGCCGAGCTGCTTTTGCTATGAGCAGACTCCATTTTATGCTAACCAAAAAGAGCAAGTTGTCACTCAAGTGCAAGTTGCGTCTTTACACAACAGTAATCCGACCCATCATGACATACGCGTGTGTCGTATTTGCCCATGCCCATCCCCGTCACATCCACACGATGCAGACCTTGCAGAACCGTCTCCTCCGGAAAATCACCGGTGCGCCCCCATATATCCGCAATGATAGTCTTCACCTAGACCTTCGCATCCCCACTATAGAGCAGTTCATGAAACGCCTTTCCAAGCGTTTCTTCGATTCAGCTATTAAGCATAGAAACCCCCTTATCGCATCGGCCGCCCGATACGACCCATCACGCATCAGTTCAGTCCGCCGTCCAAGGCACACTCTCATCACCCCCGACGACGCTATCACCCTTTTACAAGAGAGTAGTACAGACACCAGCACCGTCCGTAGAAAATACAAATACAGACCGACAACATTCCGACCTCGCCGCCGAGGTCCGGCGCGACGTCCCCGTTCAAACCGGGGGGGGTTTGAACGGGGACGTCGCGCCGGACCTCGGCAAACGTGGAAAGAGGCCACTGTCATTGGTATTCCCAAACCAGGGAAACCGAAAGCCCAGCCTTCGAGCTATAGGCCGATCAGTCTCCTGAGTGCATTCGGCAAGATCTACGAGAGACTTATTTATAAGCGACTCAGAGATCATGCTGAGACTAAAGGCCTCATTCCTAAAGAACAATTCGAATTCGGATTCAGGACCGAACACTCTTGCATACACCAAGTCCACCGCATCGTAGAACACTTGAGCGCTGGTTTCCAGCGTGGAGGGATGACGGGGGTGTTGTATTTCGATATAGCGAAAGCTTTTGACAAAGTCTGGCACAACGGCTTATTATATAAGCTGTATAAACTTGGAGTGCCAGACCGTCTCGTGCTCATCTTACGAGACTTTTTGTCAAACCGTTCCTTCAGATACCGTGTGGGGAAGACTTTATCCTCTCCACACCCCATCAGAGCAGGAGTCCCTCAGGGCTCCGTACTCTCTCCCCTGGCTTTCACGCTGTTTACCAGCGACATTCCCACGAACAAGAAAGTTCAGACAGCTCTATTTGCCGATGACACGGCTATTTACTATACCGGCACTTCTCTAACTTCCATCCACCGCGCCCTACAACAAGCAGCTGATAAACTCAGCGCTTGGTTCCGTAGGTGGAGGATCGAAGTTAACCCAGAAAAGAGCCAGGCGGTACTTTACTTTATTCCGACCTCGCCGCCGAGGTCCGGCGCGACGTCCCCGTTCAAACCCCCCCCCCCCCGACCCTTGCTCGAGCCAGCCCGCGATGCTGAGCCAGTAGTTTAAAATAGCCCCTAAATAATATTAATTTAGATCCAGCTGTCCCTTGCTGTCCCCCAGCGATGCCCTAAGCCGAGGTTCGTACCCCACAGGGGGTGCCCTTAGGCGTGGTCGCTTAGTATAAGTTATGCCCCTGGCTGGAGGCCTTAAATTCAAGGCATCCACAGGACTAGCCCGGTTAAGCAGTAGCCAGTCTCCTAGACTAAACTGCGAGATGCCCTACAAAAAAAAAAAAATAGTGCGCGAAATAATCCGGAAATCGCTTCCTGTACAGTCATGAAAGTTAAATAAGTGTCTTATTTTCCCAGTAACCCCTATCCCCCCTCGTTAGGTCAATGCCCTGAGATAGCGAAGAATGATCAGCTACAGTTACAGTTAATTAGGTGTAGGACGTCAGCGCCGTCTGGCGGCGAAGTATAGTACAAGCGTGCGCCCGGTAATAATAGGGTATAGGCAGAGCACCGGGTACACGTATCCACGCCATCAGCGGATTACGCCCGTCCGGCACAATGTGAGAACAATGTAGCAAGATGTGCACGGTAAAAGTGTCCACAGCAAAAACACACAAACGAAAAATACAATTCAAAATAATTCATTCAAATAAGCCATGGCAACCAAGAGATGACCAGTCACAACTGACAGCGCCCGTTCACGGACATGACGCATGGATCAGCACCATTCAACTCAACCATTTTGAAGGGAACTAAATGATCCGACACATGCGCCACCATCAACGAGACAATTGAGTGAGCATGACATACTCCAAACCGCCAGGGCACATTCAAGTCAAGAAAAGACGTAGGTTTCCAGTGAATGATAGCTTTCTAGTACATAGTACTCACACAATATGGGCTATGCATTTATATAATACTAAAGAGATTGATTCTATACAATGCAAAGATAGTTGTACAATCTTCAGCAGCTCCAACAATACAATTTAATGCTATCAATTTATGCGCCCCTGTCCATGCGGAGCAGGACCAGCATTGAGCCAAGCATTTTTATCAGCGATATAATCGCTCAACTTGTAATATGCTTGCTTACATAGTGTGCGTTTAATGCATGTTTTAAATTTTGTCTCATTCAGTTCAAGAATACTTTGTGGAATTTTATTATAGCATCTCAAACAGTACCCCATGAAAGATGAGTCTACTTTAGCGAGTCTGAAACCTGGCTTAACTAGTTGGTCCCTATTTCTAGTACTGTAGTTATGTCGGTCACCCCTTTTACTAAAAAGGTGCAGATTTTTTCTGACGTACATTATGTTTTCGTAGATGTATTGACAATGTACCGTCATGATGCCAATATCCTTAAACAGTTCCCTTAGAGAATCGCGCCTACGAAGATTATATACGGCTCTGATGGCTCTTTTCTGCAGAATAAATATAGACTCAATATCTGCAGCCCGTCCCCACAGCAAAATGCCATAAGACATTATACTATGAAAGTAACTAAAATAAACCAGTCTAGCGGTATCTACATCAGTATACTGACGGATTTTTCTAATGGCATAGGCTGCTGAACTTAGCCGCCCCGCAAGAGTTGTCAAATGAGAACCCCATTGTAGCCTTGAATCAAGCGTAATCCCCAGGAAAACCGTTTTATCTACGAATTCAAGTTTCTCTTTATTTAATATTATATCACAATCACTACTTTTAACATTCGGTAAAGCAAATCTTATGCATTTGGTTTTTTTTTTCATTTAATACCAAATTGTTTGCTGGGAACCAATTTTGGACCTGAAGTAGGGCATTATTCACGTCATCTAGATTTTGGGACCGCCTATTTATCTTAAAAATTAGGGAAGTGTCATCAGCAAATAACACCATATTTTGAGGTTGGTTTTTCAGTAAATAGGGTAGATCATTTATATATACTAGAAAGAGGAAAGGACCCAATATTGAGCCTTGTGGAACCCCCATTTTTACTTTTAACCCCTGTGAATTAACACCATTTATTTGAACATGTTGTTGTCTATCATTCAAATAAGATTTTACCAAACTAAGTGCAAGTTTACCCAGTCCGTAATGCTCAAGTTTCAAAAGTAATGTGTCGTGATTTACGCAATCAAACGCTTTGGAGAGGTCACAAAAAATTCCTATGGCGTCTTGAGACTCTTCCCACGCAGTAAATATGTGCTTTAATAAGGTTACACGCCGTCAGTTGTACAACGTCCCTTGGTGAAGCCATACTGTTGATCATGTAAGATTCTGTTGGTGTTAAAATGATAGAGCATTTGATTAAGCATTACCTTTTCAAAAACCTTGCTAAAAACTGGTAACACGGATACAGGTCTATAATTATTAGTATCTTTACTGTCCCCGGATTTGAAAAGAGGTATGACTTTACTGTATTTCATTAAATCAGGGAAAACTCCTTGGTCTACACATAAATTAAAAATTAAAGCTAAGTAAGGGGCTATAGTCTCAAGTATGGATGTACAAACTTTGACAGACATTCCCCATAGATCTTCGGTTAGTTTGATTTTTATTTGCCGGAAAGTTTTAATTACAATCATAGGGTTAATGTGTTTAAATTTAAATTCAACCAGGCAGCCAGACACATTCGCCTTTAATAAACCAATTGAGAGTTCAGGTGAGGAAATAAGAGCCTCCGTTGTTTTTTGTGGTATATCGGTAAAGAACTTTACAAATTCTTGAGCTACTTCCTGATTAGAGCTTTTAGGACCACATGCTGTATCTAATGTGTAGCTAGTGTTACGTATTTTCTTCCTGTTAGTCTCGTTATTTATAACTTTAAAAACTGTCTTTATTTTATTTTCTGCTGTTTTGATCTTGTTGCTAATGTGCAGTGCTTTAGCAACCTTGCATGTATTTCTAAAAATGTTTGAATACTTTGCAACATACTTGTTAAAAGTTTCAGTGTTTATAAAAGGCTTAAGGCCATAAAGCTCAAATAGTCTTTCCCTACTTTTTCTGATACCTCTAGTTGCCCAATCACTAAATATGAATTTAGGGCAAATACTTTTTGTCTTCTTTTCAAAAGTTTTATTGAATTCCGTGTGAACTATTGAAAAGAAACGATCATACAATTGATCTATATTAATATCATCAAGGCCCATAACGCTTAACTTGTTCTGTAGCAAAATATTATACCTATTAAATCTGCTAGAAGTTATAGGTCTAAATTTAATTTGAACTTTTTGCGATGGGGGTGTATTACACCTGAAGGTTACAGTTTGTCCGCTATGGTCAGAGAGTAGACAATTTACTATTGCTTTATCTAAGTAATCACAATCGCAGAAAATATTATCTATACAAGTAGTAGAAGATGGAGTGACTCTAGTAGGTTCTGTAAAAGTGTTTGTCAAGTCAAATGATTTAAAAAGATTTAATAAGCGACTGCTATTTGAACATTCTTCTAAAATATTTATATTAAAATCACCACAAATAATTGTAGATTTATTACTGACTGCAAGTTTTGCCATCACATCTTCCATTATTGATTCAAATAAAGAAAAGTTTTGATAGTTTGGGGGTCTGTACACACACACAATTACATGCTTATCTAGCTCAACACAGGACAGTTCAACGCAATGTTCAACCGAGAGACCTACTATGTCATTACGTTGCTTATATTTAAAACAATTTCTTATTAATATTAGGGAACCTACACGAAGCATAGTTTTACGGTTAAAGCAGCTACCCACCATATAATTCTCATAATTGATAAGCATTTGGTAATCCTTAAGCCAATGTTCAGTAAAACAAATAATGTCAAACTTACTATTTTCTAAAAACAATTCAATTTCTAATAATTTGGAAGAAATGCCTTGGATATTTTGGTGGAATAATTTCAAAGTGTTCTGCTGAGGCCCTTTTTTACTAACTAATTGAGTGCAAGAAGATACGTTGGTAGGATTAACAATATTGTTAATCGTACCTCCTGTTGTCTCATTTCCTAGTTTAAATTAATTTTTGGAGTGAGGCTGGAGACACCCGTACCATCCTCAGACAACAAGACCCTATCACTAATACTAATATACCCTAATTGAGAATTCTCCACGGTGACACATGGATCCTCCTCAGTACAATGTTTGTAAACATTTATAGCACTAGTGCTATATTCACTTAAAGTCACCTGTATATTAGTATTACTACTAATAGTCGCAGTGTTAATAATAGAACTAAACTTAGACATACTATTTATGTCTGTGTGAATATTATAAGCTAATAGCCGAGCTATTTTGTGTCTACATCGAATAGGTAGATGCACCTTACCCCGTGTCGACTTTGTCACTATAGTGACCTACTAAAAAATGTACATGGTTATTTAACATAATAATTGTTTTTTCTATTACCCAAATTTTCAAAAAATGGAAAACCACACAATATTATGTTGTTACAATTTAACTTCAACAACTCTGAAACACAGTCAGTGATGTCTTCCTTTTTAATCTTAGAACTATTACCAACACATATAGTAATGGTGGTACTAGGATCACAAACAGTCTTTGTTACTGATGCCATAATCTGTTTGTAGGTTGATCCTGGCATGCAATAATTTTGGGTACAATAACTCAGGTTATTACTGATTAATTTCCCTAACCCTCTACCTATACTATCAGAGAACATAACTGAAAGATTAGAACCGAGACTATTAGGTGAGACCAAATTACCTAAGTCAGGTATTGTATCTTGGGTGGACATACAGTCCTGAGTACTCACAGCTAGGGACGGGTCCTCCGTTTTTGCTGGATTCCCTCTGACAAGTACACTGAGTGTTGCTGAGAGTCAGCGAGTCCACTTTGTCTACCAATGCATTTGTAGCAAGAATATGCTCTTTAATTTGATTTTCCGAGCATTCATATTTATTACATAAAGATTTCAGTGACTTATTAAGAGCCTGTATTTCTGATTGTAAGCGCTGAGTGTCAATTTCATAAATATTTATACTATCTTCCAATTTAATCTGATAGTTATTTAATTTATTAACTAGAAAAACACGTTCTTTCCTTAATTGAATATTTTTGGAAAGGTGTTGTTCGCGACGAACGTCACCAATCCAGCACATAGAGTGTTGTTTTACAGTTAAAATAGTGTAGAGTCAGTGTATGGGCAATATAGTGATATAACAAAGTGCCATCAGTGAATTTAGAATAGTTTACATAGTAATTTTCAGACGCGCTAGACACATATAGGCTCGCAAGTGGAGTTTTTTAGTGTAATTTAACGCTTTTGCGAGGTCCAGGTAGCCTAGGTTGCGACCTAGGCCTGGATATAGTATTTTTTTATAACTTAGCTTATAGTTGAACCACTTAGACGAGAGTATGACGGTCTAGCGCGGCCATATTGGACAAAAACAGGAAAAAATTGTCTTACAGATTTTCAGTTGAAGGATCGTTACAGGCTGAAAAATACAGACACGAAAAAATAAGTAACAGTTTTAGATGGACCATATACTCGTCGAGTATATGGCAATTATATACTAACAGTCACAGCAACAGTTTTCGTGTAATTCAGCCTGTAAGACCTTTCATCCAGACACTTTTGGAAAAGCTGTCCGGTTTTATGGAAATAATTTCCACATTTTAATAAAGATTTTCGTTGTTTCTATGTCTGTACATAAATAACGTTATGTAGAATTGTGGCGATGTATATAATGTGTTTAAACATAAGCTCAAAATAGTAATTTGCAGAAAGATTGTACATTTCCATAATCAAATTTTCATTAGTTTTCCGAAATCAGGAAGCAAAATCAGGGTCCTCGTTACAGTAAAGTTCTGGAGTACCTTAGTAAACTCGACTTTTCTTAGAATCGTAGTCATCAGTACGGCAATTAAATATGTATAAGTAAACAGTGAATAAGTAGTGCGCGAATTAATCCTGAAATCGCTTCCTGTACAGTCATGAAAGTTAAATAAGTGTCTTATTTTTCCCAGTAACCCCTATCCCCCCTCGTTAGGTCAACGCCCTGAGATAGCGAAGAATGATCAGCTACAGCTAGTTAATTAGGTGTAGGACGTCAGCGCCGTCTGGCGGCGAAGTATAGTACAAGCGTGCGCCCGGTAATAATAGGGTATAGGCAGAGCACCAGGTACACGTATCCACGCCATCAGCGGATTACGCCCGTCCGGCACATTTTATGGTCCTATCGAGCCGGATTATTCTCGCGAATCTCAGTGCGTCGAAGTGTCGATACCTATGTGAAAGTGAATCGAAGTTATATACATTCCAAAAACTTAAGGTTACACAAGTCAGTCATTCTTCCATACAAACGTAGTCTGGTGATTACTCATTTGTTTGACGGTGTAGGTTCAAAATTAAAAATTGTATCAACTGATCTTTTCATTATCTAGGCCTGTATGGAAGCAGAATTGGAAAAAAAATATTGGTTTGGAAGTTATGAGCGTCGAAACTTTCATATTTCAACACTAATTTTAACTCATCTTTGGGCGTAAATAAATGACCTAAGTAGTATGAAAATGGAAAAACTAAAACCATACAAGCATAGATAATTTATTCAAAAGTTGAAATAATTTTATTTTGAACAGATACATCCAATAGATTTTTCATGATATCCCTATTCCCAAAGGTCTACATAAAAAATTTCGCGCGCCCGTTTTCGTTGTAAATCATATTGCATTTCGCTACAAGTTGCCACCCCGGTCAGTGGGGAACGGGGAAGCGCGCAGCGCGTGTGTATGCGCAGTGTGTGTGGGTGCACACAGTCATGCTCACTTTGTTAGTTGCCGCCCGGCACGTGATGTCGTACTTACGAGTATACTATTTTATAACATTGAACTCTGGCTTGAATTTTGGATACCGATATTTCTTTATTGATAGTTTATGTTTATTATTTTGAATTTGTTTCAAATTTTACTGACCCCTGGCATTGGACTTTGCGATTCCAATTTGATAGTGATTTACGCTTGGATTTTTATTGTTTATGACGTAACATCACGCCTGTATGCTTTGAGGGGGTACGCAGATTTGTGCAATACACCCAGATTTCGAAAGTTAGGTACCTATGTTTGCGGATGGATGGACAGAGATTTTGTTGGCATGTCAGAAGTATTGTGAGAGCAATTTATGAATGTGTGAACCTTTACTTTGTTATTTTGTATATTTTAATGTTATCTCTTACTCTTTTAGTTCTAATTTTAGTTACAGTAATTGGTTTAAACACAACCGTTGTAAGTAGATAAATAAATGTTATGTTTCATTTATAGTGGATAAGCCTGTTACCATAACATGTTTTGTTAATAATGTAGGTATAGTAAATATTTATGGCGACTTGTTTGGGAACGACTACCACCATCAGCCTTTTCCCAACTATGTTGGGGTCGGCTTCCAGTTTTACCGGATGCAGCTGAATACCAGTATACATGGAGTATCTGCCTATCTGACCACCACAACCCAGTTAGTAACGTGTAATACGATACCCCTTGGTAAGACTGGCAGTCAGACTTTTAGGGCCTCTGACTACCTAACGACTGTCAAAGATCTACAAATGACAGCCGGGACCAACGGCTTAACGTGCTTTCCGAGGCACGGAGGAAACTCGGTATGTAATGGGTGGTCACCCATCCACAGATCAACCTAGGCAAGCACGGCTTAACCTAACGATCGACCTGAGCGGCTGTTATTATTTAGCCACGCTCCGCTTGTTTGGGAACGACTAAAAATGGAAAAATAAATACCTAAGTAATAATATTTTTTGCCAAAAAATAAAACAGACTTATAAAAAAACACACATAAAAAACACTGATTGATTTGGTGTTTTTGTCACCGGCTTCTGAAGCAAAAGTTATTTTTCACCTTTTTGTGTTTTTCTTTTTTTTAATTCTGTGATAATTTCTAAACTATTCAATCAAATGTTAAGGTGTAAAAGACAATTTTAATCTAAATTCAATTGTCAAGATAATTGACATACTTATTTGGATAAGGATTAATACTTCAAATAAGGTAGGTACCTACGTTGTCCTCGAAGCGGCGATCGGCGGCGGCGACCTCTCGCGTCCGGCCCTGGTGCAAGCCATGGTCCGAAGCGAGACGGAATGGGACGCCGTCACCTCCTTCTGCGAAGCAGTAATGCTAGAGAAGGAGGTGGCGGAACGTGAGAGGGAGAGAACCTCTTAACGTCCCGGCTGCCGTGGGAGACGCCCCGGGCGTCTCCCACGGCCGTGCACTCCCCGTGGCCCCCGGCCACAGTAGGCGCGGGCCTGTGGACGGTGGGCTATGGGCTAGCCCGCCGTCCGTCCGTCTCATGACGACAGGCCGTGTCGACGGCGCGTTCGTGTTCCACGCGCGCCTCAAAGAGAGTCAGCAAAAGGGAAGGGGTCCGTAAGGACCGATGCCTGCCGGGGTTGCGGGACTGTTCGAAAGAGATACCGTGGCCCCGGAACACAAAGGGCGATGAAGGAACATGGATGGGTTTAAGTCAGTAAAAGTCTGACACTCCCTCCTGCTCCGCCCAGAGCGGGAGGAGTTATTTGATGATTTCCCATCCGAAAAAAAAAGGTAGGTACCTACGTCATATTTTTAAATAAAATTTCAAAGATAAAAATGGTTACTTAGGTACCTACTTTACTCTTTGTCTGGATAGAAGGTCAACCTATTCATACACGAAATATTTTCAGAGAATCATCCAACAGCTATAACGAAGCCATAGCAACGAAATATTTTTTTTACTGAGTAGGTAGGTAGGTACCTATATTTAAAAAATCTCTACTTGACCCACACAATAAATAGGTGCTGGCTCTATATTTTAACAACATCCATTACGCTAGTTTACTACAATACTACGTCAGCGGCACAATGCCTATTGTTGATAAATGTATAATAAGACAATATTACAGACCGCTATTGTAAATAAATAAACAGCCAATAAACAATTTATAAAATAACATAATTTTTTATTTGATGAATCAACAACAAGACTCACAGTCACATCAAAGTCACGCTGTCTAAAAAAGCAATTATCCTGACCCTGGCTGTACTAATTAGGATTCGCCTGTGTTTTAATTATAGGTAACTAGCTGGGCTAAGTAAATACCTAGGTATTTAACATAAGTAGTAACATAGTTGCACAACCTATAAAAACAAGTATAGAAATAAAGTCATATCACAATGAAATTATTTTTTAAACTAAATAACAATATCTACCTACATTACTACCTACCTACATTGTTCTACTTATATTCACATTTTCGCAAGCGAACTCATTGCCACGTCTCGCAAAGTCGCGGGTAAGTATCTACCTATTAGGAATATTATAGGATGTATGTAGGAGCTTGTCCTTTCATAATAACAACTAAATTGGGTGCATAATAATTACGTTTCACTGAGTGATTGTCCTATGTTGTAAATTCCAACACTCATTAGTTTGAGTTTATGTTTTCCTTCAAACATAAATCGCATAATACGCCAGCACGTGCCAACGATGATACTACACAATGGCACCCGCGCCGCGCGCCGCCGTAACAATGTCGTCCCGTCTTCAATGAAATTGCGCATGTATGCGTCACTCAGCGTTAGGAGTGTGTATGTGTACGCGCAGTAGCTTCCTTCTGCTCTTTACAGCGTCTATCCCTTTCGCTCGTGATGTCGGATGAAATAGCATGCATTTTAACCCCGCCCACCAACTAGTTCGTTCCGCTAACCTGTTCGTTCTTTTTTTTTTTTTTTTTTTCGGATGGGAAATCATCAAATAACCCCTCCCGCTCTGGGCGGAGCAGGAGGGAGTGACAGACTTTTACTGACTAAAACCCATCCATGTTCCTTCATCGCCCTTTGTGTTCCGGGGCCACGGTATCTCTTTCGAATAGTCCCGCAACCCCGGCAGGCATCGGTCCTTGCGGACCCCTTCCTTTTTGCTGACTCTCTTTGAGGCGCGCGTGGAACACGAACGCGCCGTCGACACGGCCTGTCGTCATGAGACGGACGGACGGCGAGCTAGCCCATAGCTCACCGTCCACAGGCCCGCGCCTACGGTGGCCGGGGGCCACGTGGTGGTGGCCCCCGACGCCCGGGGCGTCTCCCGCGGCGGCCGGGACGTTGAGAGGTTCTCTCCCTCTCACGTTCCGCCACCTCCTTTAGCATTACTGCTTCGCAGAAGGAGGTGACGGCGTCCCATTCCGTCTCGCTTCGGACCATGGCTTGCACCAGGGCCGGACACTCACCCCCCCCTGCGGTCATCAACAGTACAGATAACCAGAGACAGGCACCATCGTTACATCCTACAGTTCCTACAGAAAAAAATGTGCAAGGCAATATAGAACCAACACAGAAGATCAGAGACAACAGGGGGGGAGATTTACTACGTCCATTCATTACGGAACTTACGTCCGCCATAGCGTCGCTAGCCGACAAGAAAACAGATACAGGGACATCAAATCAACCCTCGGCGTCGAAGATCATCATGACCCTACCGAATTTCAGTGGGTCACATACAGAATGGCTTTCATTCCGCGCCATATATGATACGACTCGGGCGTATTTCAACGATGTCGAGAATACAGCAAGACTCAGGAGGTGCTTACATGGAAGAGCATTGGATACAGTGAGTTCAGAGCTCATAGGACACGCAAGGCCAGACGACATCATGAGGGAACTAGAGCTGCAGTTCGGCCGTCCAGATTCGATAGCACAGGCCGAAACAGAAAGGCTGAAAGGATTGCCACGCTGCAGCGAAGCACCTAAAGATATCTGCACGTTCGCCAGCCGGGTCAGAAGCGGCATAGTGACTCTGCGAGCACTAAAATAGGATTATTACCTCGTCAACGCTGAGCTAATGAGAATCTTAACAGAAAAGCTGCCGAACTCCCTGCGGGTACGTTGGTACGGGTCAGAGCCCATTCGTCCCCTAAAATTCGTCCCCCAGCATAAAAGTTGTGGATTCGGCCCCTATATAGGTGCCCATTGGTCTCCTGGTAGGGGACCAATTAATATTTTAACAAAAAATATTATTTTTAAGGTACCCATTCGTCCCCTCTAATGTATATACAATATAAGTTAAAGATTCGGCACCTATTCAGGTGCCTATTGGTCCCCTGAGATAAAATTAGCTATATTTTACATAAGAAACGGTTAACATAGTACACTTGTGAACAGTTTATTAACGGAATTAATTTAATAAATCATAACAGATCATTGAAAAAAGAGCTATGATCAATGATAATCCGTCATGATAATAATATAACCTGACGATAGGCTTACGATGTAATATTGTCTCTCGTCTCACGAATGGCTTGTTAAAAAACGGGTTACAAAATAGATAAGGTGTTTTGTTTGTATGTTATGGCAGCCTCGGTGACATATTGGTTCTTGAAAGTTACTGCGAATACGAGACTGTTCAATGTGTCTTTGGTCTTTTATTAAATGAAGTTCGCCTAACGAAATAAACAATACTGTTAATATTATTTTTAACATAATTGAATCGAATTATCTCATTTGAATCCTGGAATATGATTAGTATTATTATTGATGGTAATTCACAGAATTATAGAATTTATACTTCACTATTTATTTTAGATTTTTTTTCAAATTTAAAATGAAAAAACAAATATAAGATTAGTTTTATACTAAAATAATGTTGATTTTTTTAATCTTCAATAATTATTGTGATTTTAGTCATTTTTTGTTATTGTAGTTATAGTTTGTTAGATTTAAGTTATTATGATTTTGCATGTAGTTGGTAAATATACAAAAAATACGGTGATTATAGCCAATTTTAATGTAGGTACTTCTAGTTATAATTTATTAGATGTAAGTTATTACGATTTTGCATGTAGTTTAAAACCAACTACATGCAAAATCGTAATAACTTACATCTATTAGATAAATCAACATATTTTTTTTTGTATATTAACCATATACAAAAAAAAATATGTTGATTTATCTAGTCTTCAATAATTACTGTGATTTTAATATTTTTTTTGTACTGTTATAATTTTTTAGATTTAAGTTATTATGATTTTGCATGTATGTAGTTGGTAAATATACAAAAAAATAAGAAGTGATTATTTACTGTTGATATGTGTTCTGACTGACTATATTGTGACTATTTTTTTGCATATTTTATATTTGATGTTGATTTATATATGATGGCCAATCAAGGCTGATTTTTGTAAAAGAGTTGTATTTTGTTAGTTTCTAGGACATTCTGATTTTGCATGTGTATTTGTAGTTAGTAAAAATGTTGGTTTTACATAGTTGATAAAGACTGATTTTACTTTTTATATTACTTTTATACAAAGTTATCGTGATATTGCACTATTTTTTGTCTGACTTTTCATTGCATTATTTTTTGTCTGATTTTTTGTTTGACTGTACAAAGTACTAACAATTAATTGTTTTAATTGTTATTTTTGTTATATTGGTATTGATATTTGGTTATTTGTTTGTACACTGGATGTAAATTAATCTAAAATTCAGTTATTACTGGGATTTTATTTAAATAGTTACACAGTTTTATTTTACTGCATAAAGATATTATAGTTATCATATATTTTGCTAAATATTTACAAATGTACAAGAAACCAAAAGTTGATTAATTATTTTGAAGACCGACTTAATGCCTAGAGCCTAGAGGCATTTTATTAAACTTAATCTTATTTGAAATAAAAATGATATCTACCGAATTACTATATTTTTTATTTTACCCTTTTCTGCGCGACTGTACCAGGACTACCAAGCTGCAGTATACACATATACATGTACTTATATTATAAGAATGAATAAAAATAAATATTCTTCAGGGGACGAATGGGCCCCTCAAAAGTTCCAGGGGACGAGTGGGCACAGGGTGCGAATCTTAGGGGACGAATGGGCTCTGACCCGTTGGTACAGAACCTTCACAGACAAGTACCAGTCAGTGCCAGATCTGTCTCATTTTAGCGAGTTCATCATAGAACAAGCTCGCTACTGCAGTGCCTTCGCTCCACCTGAGAACATCCACTCGACAGAAAATCCGGGAAAGCGGGTTGTGCAAAGAGCACATACGACCACAGATAAACCGACTTCGAAATGTCGAATCTGTGAAAAAGAAGGTCATCAAGAGTCTGATTGCAAGAAGTTCAGAGAGGCATCCAACAACAGCAAGTGGGAACTAGCAAAGAAGCACGGCCTCTGCTTCCGCTGTCTGCGATGTCGTCGCAACAACCATAAGTGCCAGCCGAAGAAATGCGAAATACAGGGGTGCAAAGCCACGCATCATAGACTGCTGCACTTCGTCGGGAAGACAACGGAAGAGGAGCCGAAACAGGAAGCTTCACACGAGATAGTCGCCAGTTCGCGAACAACAGCCAGACAAGCGTACCTCAAGATGGTACCAGTACGAGTCGTCGGACCGGCGGGAGAAGCATCTACGTTCGCTTTCCTCGACGATGGATCAACAGTTTCGCTCATCGATGAGGAAATCGCGGAGCGAGTTGGAGCGAGGGGCCGCATCGAACCCCTGAAGATAGGCGCCATTGGAGACACCGTGATCGACACTCCCATGTCAAGAAGAGTAACAGTAACACTCTCCAGCCAGGTGAAGGACAAGATGCCCTTCAGAGCGCGCACCATACCGAAGCTCAACCTCGCAACGCAGACGGTCAGTGAGGAAGACATCGCTCACTGCAAACATCTGGATGACCTCAGGCAACAGTTGACATACAACAGCGGCGCGCCGAAAATACTGATAGGCCAAGATAATTGGCACCTCTTGCTAGCCACCGAGGTCCGCAAAGGGCCCAAGAACCAGCCAGTCGCCTCACTTACGGCACTGGGCTGGACTCTACACGGCGCGCAAACCAGAACACTGGGTCACCAAGTGCATTTCGTCAACAGACTCACAGCAAACGAAGAAGACCTCGACGAACAGTTGCGCGAAATTCGCGCTTGAATCACTGGTCATTAACCCCCGCAGACCAGACTCCGACCCGGAACAGAAAGCGGAAGCCATATTGGACCGTCATACCAGACAGACAGAAGACGGCCATATAGAAACAGCGCTGCTCTGGAAAAGCGAAAATATCGAAATGCCAGACAGCTACGGGACAGCACTCAACAGGCTCGTCTCAACAGAAAAGAAGCTCGATAGCAAGCCTGCTCTTCGAGACAGATACACAGAACAGATGAACGCGTACATCAGCAAGGGTTACGCCGAAAGGGCGCCCAAAACAAGTACAGTTGGTAAACAGGTACCTACCCCATTTCGACGTGTTCAATCCGATGAAGCCGGAGAAACTCCGAATAGTTCACGACGCCGCAGCCAAATCAAGAGGGATGTCATTGAACGACTTCCTACTCACGGGTCCAGACCTACTACAGTCGCTGCCCGGCGTCATGATGAGATTCCGCAGACATCCGATAGCAGTCGCCGGCGATATAGCAGAGATGTTCATGCAGGTGAAGGTGCGTAAACAGGACAGAGACGCCCTTCGTTATCTTTGGAGAGGCGATAGACGAGAAGGCGCCCCTGAAGAATACCGCATGACGTCAATAATTTTCGGCGCTGCAAGCTCACCGTGCACAGCCATATACGCGAAGAATTGGAACGCGAAAAGGCACAGTGAGACCCAACCAGAAGCGGTGGAAGCCATCATACAGAGTCATTATATGGATGACTACCTAGATAGTTACAGAACCGTCGAAGAAGCGACGAAAACGGCAACAGCGGTGAAGAACATTCACCTACAGGCGAAGTTTGAGCTCAAAAAATGGGTGTCAAACAGCACAAAACTAATAGAAAATATAGACCCGACACAGAACAGGACTGAAGAAGTCAACATCGGGAAGACAGATACAGAAAAGATACTCGGTCTGATATGGAAACCGAGTGAAGACAGGCTAGGCTTCAACCTCACGCTCGCACGATTACCGAGCGGAATCCTGGATAAAGAGGCGCCAACGAAGAGAGAAGCACTCAAGATCGTCATGTCATTGTACGATCCGCTAGGCCTCGTCTCCCCAGTAACCATTCGAGCCAAAAAGATACTTCAGGAGGCTTGGAGGCGAGGAACCAACTGGGACCAGGTGCTCGAACCCGTGGAGCCCAGTGGAGGAATTGGGTGCAACATCTACGACAGCTAAAAAACGTCAGCCTACCGAGGTGCTATCCAGGATACAGTGAAGCTCTAGAAATAGAAGTCCACGTATTCACCGACGCGAGTGAGATGGCATATGCGACAGCGGTCTATTGGAGATCGACAACAGCAGATGGCAAACAGCACGTCACCCTCGTCATGGCAAAGGCGAAGGTGGCACCGATTAAGCTACAATCGATACCGCGCCTCGAACTACAGGCCGCGGTGTTGGGAACCCGCGTAGCAGCAGCCGTCATAAAAGAGCACAGCATCAAACCCGCATCAGTGACATACTGGACAGACAGCAAGACCGCCCTCACGTGGATACGAAGAGGATCGCGGGTATATAAACCGTTCGTAGCCCACCGCATAGCATCAATAGAAGAAAACAGTAAAGTCGAAGACTGGCGATGGGTGCCCACGAAAATGAATATAGCAGACAGCGCTACTCGCGACGTACCGCACCACTTTGACTCGAGTCACGAGTGGTTTCGTGGACCTGGTTTCCTGTATAACGAACCATCCACATGGCCAACAGAAAAACCTCCAATCAACACAGAAACAGGGGAGGAAAGAACACATACAGTCACCGAGAGCAAGGGCAACCTAACAGGCCTATCGCTAACAGAAGTGGTTCCGGATCCGATACGATTCTCGAAGTGGGAGAGACTACTTCGTGCTACAGCTTGCGTTCTACGCTTCATAGATCTCTGCCGAAAAACGAAAGAGAAAACGTTCTACAAACGAACACAGAAGAACGCCGAAAAGGATCCGGACTGGAGAAAACAGAAGAAGGCGACCACCCTTCCCAAAAAGACGGCGAAAACAACCAGCACTCAAGTCGAGGGATATCCCCTAGAAGCGGAACTTCTCCGAAGAGCAGAGACATTACTCATACAGGTCTCACAACAACAGTCGTTCGCTAAGGAAATAGCGAATCTACAGCAAGGGAAGTCCGTGGAAAAAGACAGTCGACTGAAGCCACTCCGTATAGAACTCACAGAAAAAGTTATACGACTGAAAAGTCGTATCGCCGCCGTCACAGAAATAGCCGATGATGCGAAGCGACCACCCATATTGGACGGTGACCACCGCATCACCCAGTTGTATATAGACTGGACACACAGGAGCCTACGGCACAGCGGCACAGAGCTCACCATCAACGAGGTGCGACAACACTATTGGGTCATCAGAATGCGACCCACAACAAAGAAGATACTGACACAAAGTCTACAGTGTCGTATTCGCAAGGCGCAACCATCCGTGCCTGCGACCGGCGACCATCCGAGAACGCGCCTAGCACATCATCAGAGGCCGTTCACCTATACAGGGCTTGATTATTTCGGGCCATTGTCAGTCACAGTTGGTCGACAACACCAAAAAAGGTACGTAGCCCTATTTACGTGTCTGACCACCAGAGCCGTCCACCTCGAAATCGCCGCCAGCCTCAGCGCAGACTACGCTGTACTGGCATTGCGCCGGTTTGCTGCGCGTCGAGGCTGCCCTGCCGAGATCCACTCCGACAACGGCACCAACATGCACGGTGCCGACAGGGAGCTCCGAGACGCCTTCCGATGGGAGGCCAGTCGCCGTGGCATCGTGTGGCGCTTTATAACGCCCTCAGCGCCCTTCATGGGGGGCGCCTGGGAGCGCCTCGTCCGCTGCGTGAAGACCAAAATTATCCTTGTGAACCGTGCTTCATTATTTTGTCAACGTAAATTCGTTTTGGAATCTCGAAGTTGCAATATTTCGCCCGTGAAAAAGTAGTTATTTCCGTTGTGAACGATGGCGGCCGTTTGGTGCTAAATTAAAAAGTATTACGTGTATATTTTGATCCAAAAGTGTGTAAAAATGGTGGAATAGTTAATAATTAGTATACTGATAAATAGTTATACGCAATAACAAGTGGTTTCGTGACGATTCAGTGCTTTTTCGCAATGTTTCCAACGGATTTTCTGTCGTGAAACAACCGTGACACGTGACCGTGGTTCGTACAGACGTCGATACGTAACGTAAAATAAGTATTTTTATTGTTTTCTGGTGTTTTTGCTTGTGATGGTCAATGAATGCTGTAATCGTTTTATTTTAAGTTCGCGCATGAAGCTTGCACTAAAACATGGTATTATTATTCCGTGATTGATATTTTCGACTGTCTTGGTATGGGCATGTGATGAGAAGGGAAGAATCGCATGTGACTAAAAGAGTGATGAATATAAATGTGGATGGATGGAGAGCGAGAGGAAGGCCAAGGAAAAGATGGATGGATTGTGTGAGGAATGATATGAGGGAAAAAGGTGTAAATGATTGCGTGACGGTTGACAGAGGAGAATGGAAGAAGAAAACGTGTTGCGCCGACCCCAAGTAACATGGGATACGGGCAGCAGAGGAGAATGGAAGAAGAAAACGTGTTGCGCCGACCCCAAGTAACATGGGATACGGGCAGGAAGATGATGATTGATATTTTCGTAATAAAAATTTCATTTATTTTCGTAAAACCACGTACGTAGGTACCTATTTAGAACGACGCTATTCACGTTTGAGAAATCTAGATTTCAGTAGTTTTGTTAGTACCTTTTTGTCGTTTTTTTTTCAAATTCATTTTTTTTTTCATATTTCGTAAAATCACGCACCTACCTATTTACAAATATGCTATTCACGATTGAGAAATTTAGATTCGCGTTGTATTGTGAGTTTGGACTGTTTTTTGTTTTTTTTTTCGTACGCGATTGTGTACCTTATGTAGAGCATGTCAAGGTTCAATTTCCTATGCATACATTTTTTGCGGCTGACTCTCATGTCGCTACATTGCGCTAAAATTTTCTGGTGAAGGAATACGCACGCGCATGCACTGCACCAATTTATTGTCATTCAAAAGTAGTTGAAATTAAAATACATTAATTTATTTTAGTGACCACGAGTTTATAGATTTTGACGACTCCCCGGACTATGTACCGGAGGAGGTCGGTCGCGGGCGTGGTCGCGGGCGCGGTCGCAGCCGCGGTCGGGGACGCGCCCGCGGCAGTCGGGGCGGCAGCCGAGGCGGTGCCGGAGACCAAGCGCCGTAAGTATCGTTGTGATCGTGCTTCTTACTTTCGTAAAAATACGTACCTACCTATTTTAAGACCTTTTTACCTATTTTAAGACCTTTTTACCTATTTTAGTGGAGAAGAAGGCGTAGGTCGCGGCCGCGGTCTTGAACGCGGCAGCCGGCGTGGTGGACGAGCTAGAGGCAGAGACCAACAGCCGTATGTATCGTTGTGATTTTATTTTTATTCTTCTTCTAGCCAGACAATAAATACGGATTTTTATTTTAGCACCGACCTCGAGGAAGCGAGGGCGGCTATAGCCGTTGAGAAGAAGATGATGGCGTCCATGACGCCAGCAATGAAGAAAGAACATTTGAAGAGGATGCAGGAGGACTTGGGTGCCCGGATGTTGCTGCCGGGAGGACCCGAACCAAGTTTCCGTTCATGTCTTAATCTGTTCTGTGTTAAATGTTATTTTAAAATTTAATTTAGAAGCTAATCGCCGCAACGCGGCCCCCGGATTTACGTTCCGGGGGTGCAGCCGCCGGCAGAAGAGGACGACGGGGAGAAGACGCTGGTGTCGCCGGCCTACCGGCCAGCCACTTGTGAGCCCCGTGCGGGCCCGTCACGGGAGCCCCAAGCTGGTCCTTCTGAGGTGGAGGCCCTTGGAGGACCTAGGGAGGCCCGTGCAGGTCCTTCTAGGGGGGAGCCCCTAGTAGAACCTTCACGGGAGCCCCAACCTGATCCTTCTTGGGCCTCCCCAGAAGGACATTGGGAGCCCCGTGCAGGGCCCTCATGGGAGCTCCCAAGGTTCCCGGACTTGCCAGCGCTGCAGGAAGGACAAGAAGTTGTTGCTGAATGCTGATCCACTCTTCCTTTTTCCTATTTCTAGGCTGTGTGCGTCCTTCAAATAAATGTTTTGTTTCAGTCTCTGAAGATGGATCCGGTGGTACGTCGCCCTCAACAAATGATAGAGATTATTAGAGATGCTGATACTATCTCCATAAGCTCGACGTCGTCTCATGATAGCGACTGGTTCCCTGGTCGCCTATCGACAGACCTGAGCCTGGAGACTGCATCTCTAACCCCTATTAAGAGGGGTTATTTTTATTAATGACGTATCGAATGGAGAATGAAGTCAGTTATAGAATATCCCCTCTTATCACACACACACTTGCTTTATTTATTACAACTAGATAATTATTTACACAGAGCTGCAGGGAGTAGCTGCAGAAGTCGACGTCCGCTCCGCACCAGCTCAGCCAAAGCGGAGGACGATCGGTAAGTTTTATACTACATAAATATAACAAAGCTAAAGCTTTTGTTATATATTGTGTTATATATTGTGTTATATGTTGTGTATTTTTTTTATTTAAAGCGTTACAAGACCCCTCCCTGGAGCAAGTCACGACCGACTGGCTCGAGGAACTGGACAGCGACGACGACGACGATGACATTAACACTGCATTTAACACTGACATCGACACATTCCAGCTGATCGGACCTTCTGTTCGATCAGCTTCCAATGATGTTTTATCAACGGCGATTATGACAACTGATCAGTTAGAGTTCTTAGAGCGCGAGGACGTCCTTAATGACGAGGCCTTGCGTAACATGGCCCCGGCGTCCGCCTACGACTTTTCGTGGGGGAACGACGAGGCCGTGTTCCAAGGCCAACCCGAGGTGTTCACTGGCACACCAGGCCCCACTTTTCCCATGACCGACCAGACGTCCATACTCGACGTCTTCCACAAGTTGGTCGACGTCGAGTTTGTTGATTAACATGCTGGTCGACGAAACTAACAAATACGCTACACAAAAACTGAACAAAATGACTGCACAACACACACTCAAACGAAACTACTACTATAACTACTACTATACACCTTCATAAAACTTAAGTAATAGCAGTGCGACGAAGTTATAAACTTACGAGAACAGTGTATCAAAGTTAAATACTCAAAGCTTGTGTCAACAGTGCGTCAACGTTATATACCAAGCTTATGTGAACAGTGCTTCAACGTTATACATAAAAAGGCTTATGTACACAGTCAAGTACATAGGTTACAGTACGATAACCACATAAGTTTTAGTAAACAGTGAAGTATATAACAACAGTACACAAGTGATAGTAAACAGTGAAGTATTTAACAACAGTACATATGTGATAGTAACCGTGAATAGTACGTATGTGATAGTAAACAGTGCATATGTGACAGTCAACAGTAAAGTTTATAACAGAATATAAGAACAGTGAACAGTCTATATGTGACAGTGAATAGTGGAAGTATATAACGACGATAATACGAGGGACAGAAAATAGTGAGGTAAGCAGATACATTTGACAGCCAGTGTATAACAGCAAGTGCATAACAGCAAGTACATAACAGCAAGTACATGTATAACAGCAAGTATATAACAAGTATATAAGCCGAGTATATAAGTCAAGTATATAACAAAGTATATAAGCCAAGTATATAACCAAGTATATAACCAAGTATATAAGCCGAGTATATAAGCCAAGTATATAACCAAGTATATAAGGCGAGTATATAAGCAAGTGTATAAGGCGAGTATATAAGCAAAGTGTATAAGCAAGTACATAACTTAAGTACATAAGAAAGTATATAACACAAGTACATAAATTAAGTTTATAAGAAGCTAATAGAGTTAAGATTGTTTATTTACACTGAAGGATTATACAGAGAAATTTACAGAGAAGCTTATATTACGGTGATAGTTATACAGTGAAGATATAGAGTAAAGATTGTTTATTTACACAGGAAGGTTATACAATAGAGTTTACAGAGAGTTTACAGAGAGGCTTATATACATATTATACTTATATACTGAAGCGAATAGTTAACATCAAGATTTAATTATTAAAATTCCGAAACCAAGATGCCGCGGCGTAACAAGATCGCAAGGCAAATCGTATGCTGAGCCACGTCAAGAGACACCGTCGGCATCAGCTATTCATCATCAGTTGCCGCCACGATCACCGTCATCTATAGAACAGCTGGCGATTCGCCCTACTGTTACACAGGGGGCTCAAAGTGTACCTGGTTCATCAGCTGCTACCAGGAGAACCAGGTCAAAAGAAAATTCGGAAATAACAGTGAAGCCTTCAGATAGCGCACAAAAAATACAGGATGAGGAATCATCAAGAGCCGTACCGATGACTACCCGGGGTGACGCCCGTAACGAACAGATTCGGTCGCCGTCAAACAGGACGACGCGACCAAACAGAAAAATTTCACGAGCCCGCGAGGCTTTATTAAAAATTAAGTTTGAGCTTGCACAAATAGCACTTCAGAGGGCCGAAGAAGAGGACTCCGAAGCTGAATACATGGATGACAGAAACTCAAACGATGAGTACGTACGTTCCTGGTTGGAAGAAGCGCCCGACGCAGCGCGGATTCCGCAAGATGACGCAGCGCGGATTCCGCAAGATGACGCAGCGCGGATTCCGCAAGATGACGCAGCGCGGATTCCGCAAGATGACGCAGCGCGGATTCCGCAAGATGACGCCGCCGAGGGGAACCCTACAGATAGACAGAACTCACCCCCACCTTTTTTTTTTTTTTTTTTTCGGATGGGAAATCATCAAATAACCCCTCCCGCTCTGGGCGGAGCAGGAGGGAGTGTCAGACTTTTACTGACTAAAACCCATCCATGTTCCTTCATCGCCCTTTGTGTTCCGGGGCCACGGTATCTCTTTCGAATAGTCCCGCAACCCCGGCAGGCATCGGTCCTTGCGGACCCCTTCCTTTTTGCTGACTCTCTTTGAGGCGCGCGTGGAACACGAACGCGCCGTCGACACGGCCTGTCGTCATGAGACGGACGGACGGCGAGCTACGGTGGCCGGGGGCCACGTGGTGGTGGCCCCCGACGCCCGGGGCGTCTCCCGCGGCGGCCGGGACGTTGAGAGGTTCTCTCCCTCTCACGTTCCGCCACCTCCTTCTCTAGCATTACTGCTTCGCAGAAGGAGGTGACGGCGTCCCATTCCGTCTCGCTTCGGACCATGGCTTGCACCAGGGCCGGACCTTGCAACAGGGCCGGACACTCACCCCCCCCTGCGGTCATCAACAGTACAGATAACCAGAGACAGGCACCATCGTTACATCCTACAGTTCCTACAGAAAAAAATGTGCAAGGCAATATAGAACCAACACAGAAGATCAGAGACAACAGGGGGGGAGATTTACTACGTCCATTCATTACGGAACTTACGTCCGCCATAGCGTCGCTAGCCGACAAGAAAACAGATACAGGGACATCAAATCAACCCTCGGCGTCGAAGATCATCATGACCCTACCGAATTTCAGTGGGTCACATACAGAATGGCTTTCATTCCGCGCCATATATGATACGACTCGGGCGTATTTCAACGATGTCGAGAATACAGCAAGACTCAGGAGGTGCTTACATGGAAGAGCATTGGATACAGTGAGTTCAGAGCTCATAGGACACGCAAGGCCAGACGACATCATGAGGGAACTAGAGCTGCAGTTCGGCCGTCCAGATTCGATAGCACAGGCCGAAACAGAAAGGCTGAAAGGATTGCCACGCTGCAGCGAAGCACCTAAAGATATCTGCACGTTCGCCAGCCGGGTCAGAAGCGGCATAGTGACTCTGCGAGCACTAAAATAGGATTATTACCTCGTCAACGCTGAGCTAATGAGAATCTTAACAGAAAAGCTGCCGAACTCCCTGCGGGTACGTTGGTACAGAACCTTCACAGACAAGTACCAGTCAGTGCCAGATCTGTCTCATTTTAGCGAGTTCATCATAGAACAAGCTCGCTACTGCAGTGCCTTCGCTCCACCTGAGAACATCCACTCGACAGAAAATCCGGGAAAGCGGGTTGTGCAAAGAGCACATACGACCACAGATAAACCGACTTCGAAATGTCGAATCTGTGAAAAAGAAGGTCATCAAGAGTCTGATTGCAAGAAGTTCAGAGAGGCATCCATCCAACAACAGCAAGTGGGAACTAGCAAAGAAGCACGGCCTCTGCTTCCGCTGTCTGCGATGTCGTCGCAACAACCATAAGTGCCAGCCGAAGAAATGCGAAATACAGGGGTGCAAAGCCACGCATCATAGACTGCTGCACTTCGTCGGGAAGACAACGGAAGAGGAGCCGAAACAGGAAGCTTCACACGAGATAGTCGCCAGTTCGCGAACAACAGCCAGACAAGCGTACCTCAAGATGGTACCAGTACGAGTCGTCGGACCGGCGGGAGAAGCATCTACGTTCGCTTTCCTCGACGATGGATCAACAGTTTCGCTCATCGATGAGGAAATCGCGGAGCGAGTTGGAGCGAGGGGCCGCATCGAACCCCTGAAGATAGGCGCCATTGGAGACACCGTGATCGACACTCCCATGTCAAGAAGAGTAACAGTAACACTCTCCAGCCAGGTGAAGGACAAGATGCCCTTCAGAGCGCGCACCATACCGAAGCTCAACCTCGCAACGCAGACGGTCAGTGAGGAAGACATCGCTCACTGCAAACATCTGGATGACCTCAGGCAACAGTTGACATACAACAGCGGCGCGCCGAAAATACTGATAGGCCAAGATAATTGGCACCTCTTGCTAGCCACCGAGGTCCGCAAAGGGCCCAAGAACCAGCCAGTCGCCTCACTTACGGCACTGGGCTGGACTCTACACGGCGCGCAAACCAGAACACTGGGTCACCAAGTGCATTTCGTCAACAGACTCACAGCAAACGAAGAAGACCTCGACGAACAGTTGCGCGAAATTCGCGCTTGAATCACTGGTCATTAACCCCCGCAGACCAGACTCCGACCCGGAACAGAAAGCGGAAGCCATATTGGACCGTCATACCAGACAGACAGAAGACGGCCATATAGAAACAGCGCTGCTCTGGAAAAGCGAAAATATCGAAATGCCAGACAGCTACGGGACAGCACTCAACAGGCTCGTCTCAACAGAAAAGAAGCTCGATAGCAAGCCTGCTCTTCGAGACAGATACACAGAACAGATGAACGCGTACATCAGCAAGGGTTACGCCGAAAGGGCGCCCAAAACAAGTACAGTTGGTAAACAGGTACCTACCCCATTTCGACGTGTTCAATCCGATGAAGCCGGAGAAACTCCGAATAGTTCACGACGCCGCAGCCAAATCAAGAGGGATGTCATTGAACGACTTCCTACTCACGGGTCCAGACCTACTACAGTCGCTGCCCGGCGTCATGATGAGATTCCGCAGACATCCGATAGCAGTCGCCGGCGATATAGCAGAGATGTTCATGCAGGTGAAGGTGCGTAAACAGGACAGAGACGCCCTTCGTTATCTTTGGAGAGGCGATAGACGAGAAGGCGCCCCTGAAGAATACCGCATGACGTCAATAATTTTCGGCGCTGCAAGCTCACCGTGCACAGCCATATACGCGAAGAATTGGAACGCGAAAAGGCACAGTGAGACCCAACCAGAAGCGGTGGAAGCCATCATACAGAGTCATTATATGGATGACTACCTAGATAGTTACAGAACCGTCGAAGAAGCGACGAAAACGGCAACAGCGGTGAAGAACATTCACCTACAGGCGAAGTTTGAGCTCAAAAAATGGGTGTCAAACAGCACAAAACTAATAGAAAATATAGACCCGACACAGAACAGGACTGAAGAAGTCAACATCGGGAAGACAGATACAGAAAAGATACTCGGTCTGATATGGAAACCGAGTGAAGACAGGCTAGGCTTCAACCTCACGCTCGCACGATTACCGAGCGGAATCCTGGATAAAGAGGCGCCAACGAAGAGAGAAGCACTCAAGATCGTCATGTCATTGTACGATCCGCTAGGCCTCGTCTCCCCAGTAACCATTCGAGCCAAAAAGATACTTCAGGAGGCTTGGAACCAACTGGGACCAGGTGCTCGAACCCGTGGAGCCCAGTGGAGGAATTGGGTGCAACATCTACGACAGCTAAAAAACGTCAGCCTACCGAGGTGCTATCCAGGATACAGTGAAGCTCTAGAAATCAGAAGTCCACGTATTCACCGACGCGAGTGAGATGGCATATGCGACAGCGGTCTATTGGAGATCGACAACAGCAGATGGCAAACAGCACGTCACCCTCGTCATGGCAAAGGCGAAGGTGGCACCGATTAAGCTA
Source organism: Xestia xanthographa (assembly GCA_905147715.2). Taxonomy (NCBI): domain Eukaryota; kingdom Metazoa; phylum Arthropoda; class Insecta; order Lepidoptera; family Noctuidae; genus Xestia; species Xestia xanthographa. Next base: position 11,059,405 of record LR990671.1, read on the forward strand.
CAATCGATACCGCGCCTCGAACTACAGGCCGCGGTGTTGGGAACCCGCGTAGCAGCAGCCGTCATAAAAGAGCACAGCATCAAACCCGCATCAGTGACATACTGGACAGACAGCAAGACCGCCTCACGTGGATACGAAGAGGATCGCGGGTATATAAACCGTTCGTAGCCCACCGCATAGCATCAATAGAAGAAAACAGTAAAGTCGAAGACTGGCGATGGGTGCCCACGAAAATGAATATAGCAGACAGCGCTACTCGCGACGGGTAATATAAACCGTTCGTAGCCCACCGCATAGCATCAATAGAAGAAAACAGTAAAGTCGAAGACTGGCGATGGGTGCCCACGAAAATGAATATAGCAGACAGCGCTACTCGCGACGTACCGCACCACTTTGACTCGAGTCACGAGTGGTTTCGTGGACCTGGTTTCCTGTATAACGAACCATCCACATGGCCAACAGAAAAACCTCCAATCAACACAGAAACAGGGGAGGAAAGAACACATACAGTCACCGAGAGCAAGGGCAACCTAACAGGCCTATCGCTAACAGAAGTGGTTCCGGATCCGATACGATTCTCGAAGTGGGAGAGACTACTTCGTGCTACAGCTTGCGTTCTACGCTTCATAGATCTCTGCCGAAAAACGAAAGAGAAAACGTTCTACAAACGAACACAGAAGAACGCCGAAAAGGATCCGGACTGGAGAAAACAGAAGAAGGCGACCACCCTTCCCAAAAAGACGGCGAAAACAACCAGCACTCAAGTCGAGGGATATCCCCTAGAAGCGGAACTTCTCCGAAGAGCAGAGACATTACTCATACAGGTCTCACAACAACAGTCGTTCGCTAAGGAAATAGCGAATCTACAGCAAGGGAAGTCCGTGGAAAAAGACAGTCGACTGAAGCCACTCCGTATAGAACTCACAGAAAAAGTTATACGACTGAAAAGTCGTATCGCCGCCGTCACAGAAATAGCCGATGATGCGAAGCGACCACCCATATTGGACGGTGACCACCGCATCACCCAGTTGTATATAGACTGGACACACAGGAGCCTACGGCACAGCGGCACAGAGCTCACCATCAACGAGGTGCGACAACACTATTGGGTCATCAGAATGCGACCCACAACAAAGAAGATACTGACACAAAGTCTACAGTGCCGTATTCGCAAGGCGCAACCATCCGTGCCTGCGACCGGCGACCATCCGAGAACGCGCCTAGCACATCATCAGAGGCCGTTCACCTATACAGGGCTTGATTATTTCGGGCCATTGTCAGTCACAGTTGGTCGACAACACCAAAAAAGGTACGTAGCCCTATTTACGTGTCTGACCACCAGAGCCGTCCACCTCGAAATCGCCGCCAGCCTCAGCGCAGACTACGCTGTACTGGCATTGCGCCGGTTTGCTGCGCGTCGAGGCTGCCCTGCCGAGATCCACTCCGACAACGGCACCAACATGCACGGTGCCGACAGGGAGCTCCGAGACGCCTTCCGATGGGAGGCCAGTCGCCGTGGCATCGTGTGGCGCTTTATAACGCCCTCAGCGCCCTTCATGGGGGGCGCCTGGGAGCACCTCGTCCGCTGCGTGAAGACCGCATTGTATGCCGTCCTCCACGAGAGACACCCGCACGAAGAGGTGTTGTCTACCCTATTGTGTGAAGCGGAATATACAGTAAACAGCCGACCGCTCACACACGTATCAGTAGACAGCAACGACGACGAAGCCATCACGCCCAACCATTTTCTTCTCGGCGGGTCAGCAAGGTTGCCAACCCCTGGCACCTTCACCGAACAAGACATCGACAGCAAAAAGATGTGGCGGCGCTCACAGATTCTCGCCGACATGTTCTGGCGTCGCTGGGTACGAGAGTACCTGCCAGAGCTACAGTACCGGCGGGAGCCGCACAGCCGCGGGCCGGGTCTACAGGTCAATGACCCCGTCCTCATAGCCGACGGCCAGCTGCCACGAAACACGTGGCCGCGAGGCCGCATAGTAGCTGTCTTCCCCGGGGGCGACGGCGAAGTCCGGACTGCTGAGGTACGCACATCCGGCGGTACCTTGAAGCGTCCGGTGAAGAAACTCGGCCCACTACCGAAGTGATCCAGACATCGGGGCGTCCAGGCGGTGAGCATCGTGACGGCGGGAGTCACGACTACGGTCGTCGCTCGCCGGCATGATGTAGCGCCGCGCCGACATGACAGCGAGTCGTCACTGCACTACACGGCGGGAGAAAATATGTTCGCGACGAACGTCACCAATCCAGCACATAGAGTGTTGTTTTACAGTTAAAATAGTGTAGAGTCAGTGTATGGGCAATATAGTGATATAACAAAGTGCCATCAGTGAATTTAGAATAGTTTACATAGTAATTTTCAGACGCGCTAGACACATATAGGCTCGCAAGTGGAGTTTTTTAGTGTAATTTAACGCTTTTGCGAGGTCCAGGTAGCCTAGGTTGCGACCTAGGCCTGGATATAGTATTTTTTTATAACTTAGCTTATAGTTGAACCACTTAGACGAGAGTATGACGGTCTAGCGCGGCCATATTGGACAAAAACAGGAAAAAATTGTCTTACAGATTTTCAGTTGAAGGATCGTTACAGGCTGAAAAATACAGACACGAAAAAATAAGTAACAGTTTTAGATGGACCATATACTCGTCTAGTATATGGCAATTATATACTTACAGTCACAGCAACAGTTTTCGTGTAATTCAGCCTGTAAGACCTTTCATCCAGACACTTTTGGAAAAGCTGTCCGGTTTTATAGAAATAATTTCCACATTTTAATAAAGATTTTCGTTGTTTCTATGTCTGTACATAAATAACGTTATGTAGAATTGTGGATGTATATAATGTGTTTAAACATAAGCTCAAAATTGTAATTTGCAGAAAGATTGTACATTTGCATAATCAAATTTTCATTAAAGTTTTCCGAAATCAGGAAGCAAAATCAGGATCCTCGTTACAATAAAGTTCTGGAGTACCTTAGTAAACTCGACTTTTCTTAGAATCGTAGTCATCAGTACGGCAATTAAATATGTATAAGTAAACAGTGAATAAGTAGTGCGCGAATTAATCCTGAAATCGCTTCCTGTACAGTCATGAAAGTTAAATAAGTGTCTTATTTTTCCCAGTAACCCCTATCCCCCCTCGTTAGGTCAACGCCCTGAGATAGCGAAGAATGATCAGCTACAGCTACAGTTAATTACTTGTAGGACGTCAGCGCAGTCTGGCGGCGAAGTATAGTACAAGCGTGCGCCCGGTAATAATAGGGTACAGGCAGAGCACCAGGTACACGTACCCACGCCATCAGCGGATGTCGCCCGTCCGGCACAGGTGTTTTTGTTGTTTCTTGTATTTATTACATTTTTTAATTATTCTATTTAATCGTGCATATTTCTTAATTTTATTTTTACTAATTTTGTGGCTGTAGTTATGCTTTAGTAAGGAGTCCTCTGTAAGGTCTATTGTTATAATGGAATGAGGGTTGCAATTTGTATTAACTAATTCATTATACAAATGTTCAGTTTCCATAGCCTGAGTATGATCCTTTTCCTTTTTCATATTTAAAAGTTTGACATTTGCATGGACTAATTCATCCTCTAGGTCCCTAATTTTACATAAAGCCTCCTCATACAAGTTGCTACAAGAGTTGAACCCATCCGTGACCGCCCTTAGTTGATCCCGTTCATTGACAACATTCAAGAATTCCTGATGACGGTCTACTAGCTCCCGTTTTAAGCTCGATTTTTTGCTATTTACGTTAATGACCTCCTCCTCACTGTCCTCTCTCTCTTGCAACAGCTGCTGGCATTGGAGTTTAGAGTCCTTAAGTTCTTGGAGGGCCGTTCTCAATTTTAGCTCCATATCTTGAGCAGTAGCCTTACGGGTCATCACAGGCATGGTTTCCGGATTGGTTACTGAAAATTGTAAATAAAGAAACGGTGAGAACTAATAGGATAGACCAATGAAGAGAATTTAAGAGATAAAAAAGGGGAAAAATAGGGAAAAAGTTTGTGTTACTCAAAGAAATGAGGTAGGCTGCTATATTAGCTTGACAATAATTATATTAGCTTACTGAATAATTAATTAATTTTATTGCTTCAATGAGAATTTTACTTTCTTAAGATTTTACTTTTTCATGTGGGTGGGTAGATTGCCTGGACTAAAAACTTTTGATTATTACAATATTACTTCAAGACGTTAATGAAATAACTATCACGAATTTAATATTCAACTAACATTGAAAAGATTGATAGCAAGTTTATATCGTTAAAGTTTTACTTTTTACGAAATGACAATTGTCAACAATGCAATCTAGAACCATAGAAGGAAATTAGCAAAAAAAACAAAAACTATACTAGAATTGGCGTGGACGTGTTGTAAAGTTACGATTATGGGACGATTGTGTGCTATTTATATTATATAAAACTACAAAGCCACTCACTCACTCACTGATTGACATGTCGGTTCTCGGAATGGGTGAGAGATGGGTTAGGGGAGTGTTTGGGAAAAATGTATAAAACCATAGAGTGAGTAGAGGAAAATTATAGAGGAGATTCAAATCCAAGATGGCGGCCGAGTCCATTTCCGGTTTCGATGGGGAAAGGATTTGGACGAATTTCGACTCGTAGGTCCTATCCAAAATCTAGAACGATTTAAAAAAAAAGTAAAAAAAAAAAAAAAACAAGATGGCGGCTGCGCTGGGACGTTTTGAAATCTTCGACTTTTTGCACTAAATTTTGACGAATTGTTTTGTTCAACCGATTTCAAAAGTTGGCAACACCAAGCACACCAGTCGGTGGCCTATATCCTTGAGATTTCAGAAAAATTGTGACTTTTTAGAAAAACAAAATGGCGAACAGTGTGGCGGCCATCTTGTAAAAAGTTGTAATTTTCGATTTTTTTCAAATCCATTTTTCGGGTAGTTGGCAACATCTGACGGGTTTAAGTTGTACCTAGCGGTTGTGTGGTTTATAGAGGAGTGTTGCCTGGTGCGAAAAATTTCCCCATTTTTAGGGTATTTTGCCAGATTTTCCCCAAAAACATGACAAGTAGAAATAACGACATTTTGAATGGAGACCTTGACTAGCTGGCAACATTGGGGTCCCCTTAATGACATTTGACCATTTTGGTTCGTTTTAGTTGGCAACCCCAAAAATTATTGAATATTTTAATTTTTGGGACTTTTTGACTTTGGCGAGTTCTTTTGTTCTACCAAACTCAAAAGTTGGCAACACCACGCACACCGGTCGGTAGCCTAGATCCTTGGAATTTCAGGAAAATTATGACTTTTCAAAAAAACAAGATGGCGGACGCTGTGGCGGCCATTTTGTAAAAACTTGAAATTTCGGCTTTTTTCAAATCTATTTTTCGTGCAGTTGGCAACATCTGAAGGGTTTGAGTTGTACAGAGCGGTTGTGTGTTTTGTTGAGGAGTGTTGCCTGGTTTGAAAATTTTCCCCTTTTTTAGGGTATTTTTCTAGATTTTGCCCAAAAACATGAAAAGTAGAAATAACGATATTTTGAATAGAGACTTTGACTAGAGGGTAACATTGGGGTGCCCCAAATGACATTTGACCATTTTCATCACTTTGAGCTGGCAACATCGAGAGCCATTTGGGTTTGAATTTTCGGGTCAGACCCGACTTTGGTGAGTTCTTTTGTTCTATCAAACTCAAAAGTTGGCAACACCACGCACACCGGTTGGTAGCCTATATTCTTGAAATTTCAGGAAAATTATGACTTTTCAGAAAAACAAGATGGCGGACAGTGGGGCGGCCATCTTGTAAAAATTACAAAAAATCCCAATTTTTGACACGATAAATGGGACAGCTGGCATCCCCCCACTGGATTGTGTTGTATGAATCGGTTGTGTGTAATGCCGAGGAGTGTTGCCTGGTGCAAAAATTCTCCCCACTTTTGGAGTAATTTTCCCAGATCTTCCCCAAAAACATGAAAAGTAGAAATGACGACATTTTAAATAGAGACTTTGACTAGCCGGCAACATTGGGGTCTCCCAAATGACATTTGACAATTTTCATCACTTTCAGCTGGCAACCCCGAGAGCCATTGGGGCTTGAATTTTCGGTTCAGACTCGACTTTGGCGAGTTCTTTTGTTCTACCAAACTCAAAAATTGGCAACAACAAGTACACCGATCGGTAGCCTATATCCTCGAGATTTTGAGAAAATTATGATTTTTTAGAAAACTAAGATGGCGGACAGTGTGGTGGCCATCTTGTAGAAATAACGAAAAATCCCCATTTTCGACACAATAAATGGGACAGCTGGCATCCCCCGACAGGATCGTGTTGTATGAACCGGTTGTTTATTTCGTTGAGGAGTGTTGTCTGGTGCAAAATTTTTTCCCATTTTTAGGGTATTTCCCCAGATCTTCCCCAAAAACATGAAAAGTAGAAATAACGACATTTTGAATAGAAACTTCAACTAGCCGGCAACACTGGGGTTCCTCAAATGACATTTGACAATTTTCATCACTTTCAACTGGCAACCCCGAGAGCCATTTGATTGGGGCTTGATTTTGCGAGGCAGACTCGACTTTGGCGAGTTCTTTTGTTTTACCAAACTCAAAAATTGGCAAAACCACGTATACCGATCGGTAGCCTATATCCTTGAAATTTCAGGAAAATTATGACTTTTAAGAAAAACAAGATGGCGAACAGTGTGGCGCCCATCTTGTGATAAGTTGGAATTTTGACTTTTCTCAAATCCATTTTTCGTGTAGTTGGGAACATCTGACGGATTCGAGTTGTACTGAACGGTTGTGTGTATTGCCGAGGAGTGTTACCTGGTGCAGAAATTCTCCCCACTTTTGGGGTAATTTTCCCAGATCTTCCCCAAAAACATGAAAAGTAGAAATGACGACATTTTAAATAGAGCCTTTGACTAGCCGGCAACATAGGGGTCCCCCATATGACATTTGACCATTTTTATCACTTTGAGCTGGCAACCCCGAGAGCCATTGGGGTTTGAATTTTCGGGTCAGACCCGAATTTGGCGAGTTATTTTGTTCTACGAAACTCAAAAGTTGGCAACACCAAGTACACCAGTCGGTGGCCTATATCCTTGAGATTCCAGAAAAATTGTGACTTTTCAGAAAAACAAAATGGCGAACAGTGTGCCGGCCAACTTGTAAAAAGTTGGAATTTTCGACTTTTTTCAAATCCATTTTTCGGGTAGTTGTCAACATCCGCCGGGTTCAAGTAGTACTGAGTGGTTGTGTGTTTCGTCAAGGAGTGTTGCCTGGTGCAAAATGTTTCCCCATTTTTAGGGTATTTTGGGCTTTGAAGGATAATTATTTACTTGACTGACGGCTGTGATTCAAAATGGCGGCCGCGTTACTTCCGCTTACCCAAAAATTTACTGATTGAGGTCGTTCAAATGATTCATCCGACTGAGGTGTATGAGTTTGTTTCGAATTTTAGGATATTTTAGGGGCTTGAACGGATCTTAACTGGATTTAGAGCTGCTGGCAGCTCGCACAGCACGCAAACCAATAGTTTCCGATTGGCTTCCTTCAAACGGTTTCGACCGAATGAGGATTTGTACTTCCGGGTACTTTAAGGTTCTCTGAGGGTTGTTCAGGATTTTTCTACATCGAGAGGTTTGAATAGGTGTTCGATTTTAGGGTTCCTTATGGTTTTGTTTGGCGTTTCACTAAATTCAGGGGCTTGATTAAGTGGTCGATTTTAGGCGTCAGTTGGGCTTTGCTCTGCATTTTACTAAATCAGCCTGAGCTTGATTCAGTAGGTAAACGACGGTAACGAGTTCCGTAAGTTGATTCGAGGGCATTAATAAACTAATTAAAATTAGTTTACTCAATACCGTACCTACGTATGTAATGTACCTACTGTAGGTATATACTTTTTTTGTAAAATAGGTACTCACATACATAGGTACTTTTAACAGGAACCCACTAATACAGGTAGGTTATGTATACCTACCTGACCTATACGTATATATATGAGAAAAAAATAGGATTCTTAAATATTATTTTGACAAATCTACTTCAAGATTAGAGCATCGTGCCAACTTAGAATATCTATTAGCGTAGGTATAAGGACATCACAATAAAAATTAATACCTACTTACCTACCTATTATAGATAAGAGCCTAACCTAACCTACTAAGACTTGGACAACAGAGATACCTACGTACCTATCTACATAATTGGTTCTGCCTACCTTTATTTGTAGATATAGGTACTTACACTGATGGAACAAGCAAATTATGGTCTACTTGATGTTAAATGCACTGCTTTGCGTTCATCAACTTGAGGCATAGAGATGCTAAGCCTTACTACGTGCCAGTAATTAACACCGGCACCCACACCCAAACCGAAACATAGGATATTGCTTGACGATAGAAATAGGCATGGTGATACTTCCGCGGACGAGCTCTCGCAAACAGCTATAACTACCTACCTACTACAAAACAATAATCGCTCAATATAATTTTATGAAAAAGCTAAGCCGGAGAGTAGGTACCTACCTACCTGTGCTGTGGAGAGCTGCGTTTAGGTTACTTCATCCCACAATGTTTGAAGACCGAGTCATAAACCAATTAAGCGTCTCCTTCCTGTAATGTTCCTACCTATACCATACCTACCTACTGCCCAAATGTGGACAAATTGACCAGCTGTGGACATATTTAAGTTGATGATGATGATGTTGAGGACATCACAACAGGGGGAGGCTGTAACATACATAATTATCTACTTGTCCTATTGTCGATGAATGGAAAGTTAAATAGATGCCTACTCCGTCAATTTGAACAGTAGATACATAAACTAACATAACTACCTACCTTACAAATTATGTAGCCATTGGCATTGGCATTGGCTTGAGGGTCGAGAACACATATCATACATGTAGTCGAGAAGTTGGAGCCGCGTCACACACAACACCGACTTCAAGTTGTGGTGCGAGTTTCGACACAACATCTAGACAAGTTTCTCAAGGAAGAGTTTTGGCCGAATGGTGTAGTCTACCGACGTTTTCGCAGCAGGCTATGGGACACCGCGCAGCGTAACACGACGCCACCACTTGGTGTCTTAGTTTATAAGTTATGTTTTGTACAGTAATAGTGTAAGTATATTTTTATGTTGTAATGTAATTTTGTGTATTTTATTTAATGGCCTAAGATGCCTGCTAATAAAATTATTAGTGATTGATTGGGTGTGTATGGGTCATAATTATACTTAGGCTGAAATCATGAAATTTATTATTTCATCTACAATTGATGCTAATGCATCCTTACTTTGTACTACAGTCAGGCGTTACGGCTCAATTGATAAGAACCCTGCCTTTTGCGCTGTATGTTGTGGATGATCACCGCACATAATAGAGTTATGTGGACAAACTTGTAGGAGGTAGGTACATATGGTAAGCAAAAAAATGTACCTACACACATTTAAAATGTACCTACCTACCTATAACTGAACCGTGTTTCAAATGTATCTTTACATTAAGTGGAAATAAAAAGCTATAATAATAGTACGTAGGTAGCCCTTAGAGCTTCTATAGTCCTTAGCCTAGGAGCATTGGGGCTTATTTCACGGGCGCTATCCACCAGATAAGAATATTTTCCATCTCTACTTTAGATTCTTCAGTAACAAATTTTACTTGACTGATACCCAGAGATTGCAAAAATAAGTACTTATTGAAATAACTTTATTTACTAAAAACTAACCTTTTAGAGAAGTATTTACATAGAGACATACCGGAGATTCAGCTCTGGCGACAGTTTTAGATGACGGTGGGGAGAACAGAATGTGCCGGCGGCACTGGCGGTGTCCGATATATTTATCGGGAACAAATAGCCGGCAGAAAAGGCTGTGGAGCTCAGGGCAGTCTATTAGTCCCCGTAGGGTCTTACAGGCTACCGTGAGCTGCTCAGAACCTCTTCTCACTTCTAAGGAGTTAAAACCCAACACTCCGATGACACTTCCCTAATTTTTAAGATCAATAGACGGGCCCAAAATTTAGATGACGTGAATAATGCCCTACTTCAAGTCCATAATTGTTTCACAGCAATTACTTTAGTACTAAATGAAAAAAAAAACGAAATGCATAAGATTTGCTTTACCGAATGTTAAAAGTAGCGATTGTGAAATAGTACTGAATAAAGAGAAACTTGAATTCGTAGATAAAACGGTTTTCTTGGGGATTACGCTTGATTCAAGGCTACAATGGGGTTCTCATTTAACATCTCTGGCGGGGCGGATAAGTTCGGCAGCATATTAACTATTAGAAAAATCCGTCAATTTACTGATGTAGATACTGCTAGATTGGTCTATTTTAGTTACTTTCATAGTATAATGTCTTATGGCATTTTGTTATGGGGACGGGCTGCTGACATTGAGTCTATATTTATTCTGAAAAAAAGAGCCATCAGAGCCATATACAATCTTCGTAGGCGCGATTCTCTGAGGGAAATGTTTAAGGAAATAAACATCATGACTGTACATTGTCAATACATCTACGAAAACATAATGTACGTAAGAAAAAATCTACATCTTTTTGGTAAAAGAGGTGACAGACACAATTACAGTACTAGAAATAGGGACCAATTAGTTCAGCCAGGCTTCAGACTCGCTAAAGTAGACTCATCTTTCATGGGGTACTGTTTGAGATGCTATAATAAAATTCCACAAAGCATTCATGAACTGAATGAAACAAAATTTAAAACATGTATTAAACGCACACTTTGTAAGCAAGCATATTACAAATTGGACGATTATATCGCTGATAAAAATGCTTGGCTCAATGCCGGTCCTGCTCCACAAGGACAGGAGCGCATTAATGAATAGCATTAGTTGTATTGTTGGAGCTGCTGAAGATTGTACAACTATCTTTGTATTGTATAAATTCAATATCTTTATTATTGTATAGCCGCATATTGCATATTGTGTGAGTGCTATGTACTAGAATGCTATCAGTCGCTGGAAACCTACGTTTTTCCTTGACTTGAATGTGCCGTGGCGGTTAGGAGATATGTCATGCTCACTCAAATGTCTCGCTGATGGTGACGCGTGTGTCGGATCATTTAGTTCCCTTCAAAATGGTTGAGTTGAATGGTGCTGATACATGCGTCATGTTCGTGAACGAGCGCTGTCAGTTGGGACTGGTCAGCTCTTGGTTGCCACGGCTTATTTGAATTTAATAATTTTATTTTTGAATTGTTTTTGTTTTGTTTTTACTATGGACACCTTTAACGTGCACATCTTGCTACATTGTTCTCACATAATGTACCATCTCAACATGAATGATGTAATCAAGATTTTGTAAAAATATTCTGATTTAAAAGAGTGTCCATGGAGTTTCTTGCCCGTTCTTCTCCATAGAGATCTACGCTAGGGAATGGGCAACTACAGTACTTTCACAGTTTTTATGTCTTGTGACTGGGACTGTAGCTACATTTAATTTTCATTATCATTTAAGTTTCGACAATTCAAAAGTGCCTGTAACTGGCCTACTTGAAATAAATGCTTTGATTTTGATTTTGTATATCTTCAGTACACTACACCTGCCAATGATATACACAATTATATATATTGACGACCCGAATGGCGCAGCGGTAGTGAGGCTGCCTTACGTTCTTAGGGTCCCGGGTTCGAATCCCGGTTGGAGCAAATGTTTGTGTGATGAGCATGGACATTTGTTTCCGAGTCATGGATGTTTATATGTATAATAAGTATGTATTTACAAACAAAAAGTATCTATGTAGTATATCAACTATCTGGTGTCCACGACACAAGCCTCGTTGCTTAGTGTGGCACTAGATGGCGCTGTGTGTTAATGTCCAGCGATATTTATTATTATTATTATATTCTAACAAACATATGTTATACACGTACAAAACCACCGATAAAAGTGTGCTGCGGGGCAGAGCCAGCTCACATACATGCAGTGACGCAGAATAAAGGAAAATCAGGCCATTTGGCCGGTTTTCGAGTCTTCGCGATTGCGCGCTCACAACATATCTGTATAATAGAATATAGAAAGAAAGAAAAATGTTTATTTGACGTCAGCTTATAAAGCACATACACAATACTTAATATAAAAAGATACAAAATAAGGAGGAAAACATAATATGTGCTGTGTGCCTCACGGCTGCGCCAAAAAGGTCCATTTCAGCATTCATGCCAGACAGGTGATACTGTCTGACGCTGGTCTTCCAATGAACCTTGAGGGGGAAGTGCCGGAAAAACAGTTTCAAACATAATATACTATAGATAAATGGTTACAAATAAATAGATAACGAGTAAATTAATTAAATGTGTATTTACGAGTTTGGATAAAGAAAAAATTTAGGTAAGTAGGAAGTATTTTTGTGTTCGAACGTAACACTGGTAACAATAAACAAATACAGTGATAAGCCAAGACAGCATAATTTTAAAAGAAAATAAAGTAGGTAGGTATACTTTAGTTTTAACATAAAACAACTAAGTACTTAGATGAAATATAATATCCACTACAAAGAAAATATGTAGGTATATATACGAATAGGTATGGTATGTGTTAATGTGTGCAGGCTAAAAAAACAAAATGAACTTAAATAATTAGGTACATTGTATTTTTTTTGTATATCATTGACACCTGCTATCTAAAAGTCTGGAGAGGAATACATCCTTGTACTTGGCTACCACTCAAAGTACATTGACATTAAGCCGGTCTTCTATTAATGTTCCAACCGCTTCAAGCCATGTAAGACTAGGTACTTCGGGCGGCTTTCGCATACGGTATCGGCCCCTGTCGTCCACATACCGAAGAATGCTTCCCTCAGTAGTAGTGATTGGGTTAAGGAGTTGCCTCCTTAACCCAATCACTACTACTGTTAGGATCCAATGACAACCGAGAGTAGAGCAATCCCACGCTTATTACGAGACGTGTTTGGCCGTTGTTTTGTCTCTACGACAGTGAAGCCTTCTTCGTCGACCTTCTGCGAGCCACTGATGAGCTTCGTCGGTAATGCCAGGTCGTACGGTGCTGGACGCTGGATCCGGTGGTGGAAGCTGGCGGGATATCTGAGCGTAACTCTTCTTCTGCTGGCGAACCTGGGCGCGGAAAGCAGAAGAAGGTGCAGTAGTCACAGACGGCTGCGGTACTGTCGTTCCGGAGGCCGAGATCATTGATGCCGGACGATTAGGTATCTTGTGGCCAGCTCGCGTGGTCCGTTTTGCTGACCGGTGAGCTTAGTGTATATAGGAACACAGTGGCCGCTCGAATCGAGTGTGCGGCGGGGCGGAGCGTGCAGCGTTCATGTCAAACACATGCATTTATACGTGAGTGGCCTGAGTAGACGCTCACCGCGCGGCGGCTGCAGCGTGCGTGTTTGTGTCTTGCGGGGCGTCTGGCGTCGCGTCGCGAGCGAGTTCAAACCTGTTTGTTTCGGAGCTGCGGGTGGCGAGACGAGGGTGCGCGCGTTGTCGTTTGAATAAATTATAATATGAATACAAAATAAACCTGGACTAAGGTTCCATTCACTCGGGCCTGTGGACGGTGGGCTATGGGCTAGCTCGCCGTCCGTCCGTCTCATGACGACAGGCCGTGTCGACGGCGCGTTCGTGTTCCACGCGAGCCTCAAAGAGAGTCAGCAAAAAGGAAGGGGTCCGTAAGGACCGATGCCTGCCGGGGTGCGGGACTGATCGAAAGAGATATCGTGGCCCCGGAACACAAAAGGCCATGAAGGAACATGGATGGGTTTTAGTCAGTAAAAGTCTGACACTCCCTCCTGCTCCGCGGGAGGAGTCATTTGATGATTTCATATCCGAAAAAAAAAAAAAAAGGTTCCATTCACTGTTTATACAAAAATAGAATAGTTAGAACAAAAGTGTGGAGAGAACTAGCAATAAAACTGGGAATTGAAAGTAAATAAATCGATTTTAATAACAGTAAACGTACATAAACAAGGCATAGTTAGGTATACGTAGGAAAAATGTTTCAAATTAATTCTATTTTACCAAAAGTAGGTAGTCTGAAAAGTGAAAACTGCTGTGGCTGTGGTATAATTTTCGCGGCCGGCGGATTCACCCGAACCACCCCGAACGCAGAGCGTGCACTATAGCCAGGCCAGTCATTGAACGCGCGGTCGGCCGCTCGACGCCTCGAAGACCGCGCCGCCCAACGCTATTGCACTCAGGCCGTACATTTAGGCATCAAGTGTCACCACCGCGCAGCGCGCTCATATTTTGGTTATATTATTCTAGGCAGTAGGCACACACAATGAAAATTTATTTCTCGTAGAAATAACGCAAAACAAATCAGGTCAAAATGTCTGCTATCTCTCTCTCGCATGACGTTTTTTAGTCTGACTTTGACAATGACAGTTATAAGCTTTATTTGTTGCGTAAAAGCATGCCACAAGGCCGTATGTGTTAAGGCTGCTTTACGCCAAGGCAACACTGTGCCAACTTTGCCGCATACCACAAGGCCGCTTGCTACAATTATATAAAATGTTGCACATCGTGTCAAGAATCGTGCGGCATGGAAACATCTTGCGTCAAGATGCTAAAGTTACTTCATTAGCCATATTATACGGTGTCTTGTCCCCTCGATCAATCAAGTTGGTAGACCAAAACACTCCAATAAAATTTACAGCACAATGCTTTGAAAATTATGTAGGCAAGACGTTGCCTCGCCGTAAAATAGGATGCCGCATACCGCATATGTTGGATATTTGTAGCATACCACAAGAAGGCGCATTCCACATTATGAAGCATGCTGTAATGCCGCACAGTGTTGCATCGGCGTACAGCAGCCTGGCCGCACGGTGGGCTGAAAATGGGCTTTCCTATATTAAAGACTGCTTTACGCCGCCGCCGGGCCAAAACTATGCGGCATTACGGCATGTCACATAGAATAATTTAAAACGTTGCACATTGTGGCAAGTATCGTGGGGCATGGCAAAACCTTGCGTCATGTGGCAGACTGTTGCAGCCAGTCGCAACTTCTGTCCAAACACAATGGATTCCATGCCACATTTTTAGTGCGTCATACAGTTTAAAGGTTATGTTTTACGATGCTTTGAAAATTATTTAGATAGGCAAGATGTTTCCTCGGCGTAAAATAAGTTGCCGCATACCGCAATTGCCGCAAATGTTGGTTATTTGTAGCATACCACAAATGACGCACCCCGCATTATGAAGCATGCTGCAAAGCCGCACAGTGTTGCCCCGGCGTAAAGCTGCGTTTCCACCAGAGATGACCGAGGATGCGTAGCGAGGAATGTGTGTGAAACCAACCAATAATGTCGCTTCTTTTTCACAGCTCTAGCTATTCTAGCTATGTGATTGGTTAGTTCCACACACATCCCTCGCTAAGCATCCTCGCTCATCTCTGGTGGAAACGCAGCCTTAAGCAGCCTGGCCGAACGGTGGGCTGAAAATAGGCTTTCCTATACTAAAGGCTTCTTTACGCTGCCGCGCGCCGCCGGGGCAAAACTATGCGGCATTACGGCATGCCACCTACAATAATTTAAAATGTTGCACATTGTGGCAAGTATCGTGGGGCATGGCAAAACCTTGCGTCATGTGGCAGACTTTCGCAGCCAGTCACATCTTCTATCCAAAATGGATTCCATGCTACATTTTTGGTGCGTCATACAGCTTAAGGCTGATGCTCCAGGGTAGCCCGCAAAATACAAATTTTCTTGCGTTTTTTGCAATTTACAGGCCAGTGCTAAGTTGTATGTTGATTAAAATATTGTTTGTAAGGCGTATTTAGTTACAGAAGTATAATCATCAAAATCATCAATACAACCCTCCAAGTTCATAAAGATGCAAGAATGATTTTGACCTGGGAAAAGTAATTTTTCCACCTTTATGAACTTTGAGGGTTGTATTGATGATTTTGATGAATATAATTTTGTAACTACATACGTCTTACAACCGCGAATAATATTTTAATCAACGTACAACCTAGCACTGGCCTGCAAATTGCAAAAAAAGTAAGAAAATTTGAATTTCGCGGGCTACCCTGGAGCATCAGCCTTTTAAGTTTAAATTTCCAACAAAAAGCATGTGATCCGCTCGTGATCTCTACATGTTTTCAAACACATACCTACGCGGAATGTAAAAATCCTTGTCAAACATTTTATTTGGATTTTTGATGTGTTAAAAAAATCAGTACTTGTATCTGTACCTATGTAATAGTTTGGTGTTTTTTTCTTCGGTATTTTCATCTAATCTGGTCACACTATTTTTTTTTTTTTCATTATTTTGGAAATTGGTTTCAGGTGAGGTATATTTTTATAAACTTTTATTTTAAATAGTCGATATCAGCCAAAAATAGATTATTGTGATAGAAATTAACAAATAGATGATTGTAATCTACAAGTTGAAAACAAATCCACTGTTTTTAATGATAAAAATCTTAGGACGCCAACTTTTTACTCGTTGCTTTGAATTTCGAAATTGCTTTTTCCCACCATTTTAAAATGTGTTGATCTAATTAACATTATAAGTTATTTTTAAACGTTGAAAACTATTATTCATGGTAATATAGATGATAATAAGTTCTTTTACTGTAAGTTTTTAGTAAATTGCAAAGGGGAACAGCTATTTTCATTAAAATAACACTAGAGCGATTGCGAACTTTTTTCTACGGCATCATTGCAGCTGTCATATAAGTTTATCGGGCGGGAAAGTTTCATTTGTGTTCTATTGTGGTTGTTGTGAAGTGAATTACTTTATCTGAATTAATAGAAGTTATAGTAAGTATTTACCTAAGTACTTTCAGTCCAAATGTAATAAAATTCAACAACACATCTTGTGTACTTAATCGAATAACTTTCATTCATAAATTCTGTTTCAATTTAGGAAGATCTACAAACAAAGACCACGTAAAATAGTGGCTGATTTCACCACCGACGAAATGGCGATAGGTACTCACTCAGCTAATTAAAAGAGACCAATCGTGGTAAGTATCTAAAATAACGGATGACAAGTCGGTCGCCAAGAAACAAGCAGCATGGGATGCAATTATCCAAGGGACCAAGAGATCAACTATAATGCCAATGTACACAAGGTAGGATAGTCACTGTTGTTGATGTAATATATTTACTGCTATGAATGATTTATAGTATTTTTATTTTAGCGTGAGACTATAACTTTAAAAAGAGCATGGGTTAGCATGAAAGCATTGACACATAAAACTCTGGCTACAGAAAGAGGGAATATGCTAAAAAGTGGAGGTGGAAGCACCAACAAGGTGGAAAAACATAAAGCCATAATAAGTACTGTATGGTTGAAGAGGTTGGTAGCAAAATAAAATTATCCTCTTAATTGTTCAGAAACCATTCTGTGGCTCAGTTTAATTATTGTTGTCTGCTTAGTTATTTTTAATTAAAGTGTTCAAAAATTATTACCAGAATATATTCAATATTATCCGATTATTATGTCAAAGCTTTCTTCCAATTTTCAATTATTATTTATCAGGTTGCACCTGCGATGATGATAGAAATCAAAAATACATTTGATAGTGATGGCACTATTTTAGATACAACTGATAACAATCAAACTATCCCTACCAAATTGATTGATACATTAGGTATGTACAACCCGGTCACATTATCTCGAGACCTCGCTGGAATGCGATATGTTCATCATTTTAATCATATCATTATAATAATATTACCTACATTAAATTAATTAACACAATATTTGTTTAGTTGGAAAGCTTATTGTTTATAATAATATCCTACTAGAGGATACTTGTTTTGAGCACCATATCAGAGCGCCGACGCGACGTGACGTCATCGACGCCAGGTCTCGAGATAATGTGACCGGGTTGTAATTGAATTTTTAAAATGTTTTGTTTACCCATATATTAAACTGACCTACGCAACTTCGTCTGCGTCACATAATATAGCTTATAACATGTCATTTTGTGCATTCAATTATTTTGTGCATTCAATTATGAACAAAAACCTTTTAAAATCAATATTGCTTACCTCCCATAACACACGGCGTGATAATATGTATTCTAATAAAGCCTTCCTTGGTTTATAAGGAACATTTTTGCTGAACTTCAATTCAATCTATCCAGTAGTTTTGGCGTGAAGCCGTACCATACACAGACAAACAGACAAAAATTCTAAAAAGTCACTTTTTGTCATCAGTTACATTTATCTAACAAAAGCCACTTATTTTTAATTGAAAATTCTCAATATATATATATATATATATATATATATATTGCTTTATATAGTATAACTAGTATTTGCGTGTTGCGCGAGGTGCAAGCACCTCGCGTGCTTGTGCTGGTACATTTTTCACTTCAAAAACCCCTAAATGTATCATAAATGTCTACTCTAAAAACTTTTCAAACTCTGTTGAAAGCCAACCAAAGCCCAAAAGGACCCGAAAGGTTTCCACTTGATTATGCTGTATATATATTACGGGCAATTTGATAAGTCCGGGCACTATTAATAATGGCCAGTCTGTATTCATAATGCCCGACTTAATTGGGCAATGTGATTAAAACAGCACTCACATCACTTTTCCCGGCCGTTATGAATAATGCCCACCCTATCATGGGCAAAGTAATAAAATAGGTGAATTGTAATCTTTTTGTTTATTAAATTAAATTAAACTTACAAAATGTTCATGAAAAGTTAACAAAAAATAAACTATTGAACATAGTAGTTAAAAAATAAACAGTCAAAAATGTAATAACATCAGTAGTTACCTACTTTTATTTTGATAAACATAATATAACTTATCAAACACTCATCATGTAAAAATAGAAATTACACTAAACAGATGGTCGGATCGGGCGGTCTAAAAAAAAAAGCTGCCGCCCTATCTCCCGTCAGCCATGTCGTCGGAGCTCCGCCGGCCTTCGGCCTACGCTCCTCATGTCCCAAATTCGGACTTCTGGGACATAAAGTTGTAATACTAATTCGGACCAATCATGGTGGTCAACCTATGAAGGACAAGTATTCAAGCAAACAACTTTTAAACTTTAAAATTTAGACCGATGATGCTATCTCAAACACTACTACTTATTACATAGACCGCGGGCCTACTCATAACACTTATTACATAGACCGCGGGCCGTCGGGCATTATTAATATTGGCCGGTTCTTATTAATAATGCCCAGTTAATCACGTTGCACGTAACATAAATATACATCATTCTATTCGGTTCGGTTTCGTATTATTGAGAAGTATTCCTTACCCTTATAAAATTTTGAGAATCCTTAAGAATCCTCAATGAATTGGAAAATCCATTAGAGCCCTTAGAAAATTTTGTAAAATACTTTTGAATATTTTTTAAACCTTTATGAGCACCCTTACATACTACGTACTACGTACAAAAACCCTAAGGAACCTCTAAATCAATATGAAAACCTTTAAGAACCCCTCATTCTAAAAACTAATTCAATAAAAAAAAAAAGAAATGAAAGTAAAAAAAATGAGAATTTATTTTAAAGATTTTGAAAAACATTAATACAGTCTAAAACCTTATTTAAAAACTCAAGACTTTTTCCCATTAAAAAAACATTACCCAAAAGTTTGCGTGTCGTCGTCCCTTTTTTTTTTATGGGAAATCATCAAATGACTCCTCCCGCTCTGGGCAGAGCAGGAGGGAGTGTCAGATTACTGAATAAAACCCATCCATGCTCCTTCATCGCCCTGTGTGTATCGGGGCCACGGTATCTCTTTCGAACAGTCCCGCAACTCCGGCAGGCATCGGCCCTTGCGGACCCCTTCCTATTGCTGACTCTCTTTTTGTCGTCACCCCCTTGAGGTACGCTTCACCCACTCAACCATCGTTACGCTACGGACCTACCTACCACTGGAAAGCTATCGTGACCGTATCCCTACGCTACGGGGTTCGCCCTTCGCTTTACTAAAAACTAATTCAATAAAATAAAGAAATTAAAGTAAAAAAAAGTACAATCTAATACAATTTAAAACCTTATTTAAAAACTCAGACCTTTTCCCATTAAAAAAAACATTACCCTAAAGTTTGCTTGTCGTCGCCCCGAGTAACACTTCAACCACAACCTTCGTTACGCTACGGATTACGGACGCTACGTTTCGCTTTACTGCACTCGGTCTCGCAGGTTCGCTTCACTCAGGACCTAACTCCAACCGGAAAGCTATCGTGACCCCCGTATCGTTATCCCTATGCTACGGGGGTCACTGAAGCCTTCTATAATATTTGTTCAAACACTTAATGGCTATCTCTAACCGTTACGAAGTTACAGCTCTTTCAATTTTAGGGGAGGTTGGGGTGGGGAGGGGAAGGTATACAAATTTCAACGCCCCTCAATAGTTTTAATAAACAATCAAAAATGTAATAACATCAGTAGTTACCTACTTTTATTTTGATAAAAATATTACCTAACAAACACTGTCATCATGTAAAAATAGAAATTTCACTAAACAGATGGTCGGATCGGGCGGTCTAAAAAAAAAAGCTGCCGCCCTATCTCCCGTCAGCCATGTCGTCGGAGCTCCGCCGGCCTTCGGCCTACGCTCCTCATGTCCCAAATTCGGACTTCTGGGACATAAAGTTGTAATACTACTTCGGACCAATCATGGTGGTCGACATACGCAGGGCAAGTATTAAAGAAAACAACTTCTAAACTTTAAAAATAAAAACCGATGATGCTATCTCAATCACCGACTTATTACATAGACCACGGGCCATCGGGCATTATTAATAATGGCCGGTCAAAGTGATAAATTAATCACTTTGCCCATTGCTCTTGGGCATTATTAATAATGGCCGGTCCTTATTAATAATGGCCAGTTAATCACGTCGCTTGTAACATATATATCATTCTATTCGGTTCGGTTTGGTTTCGTGTTATTGAGAAGTATTCCTTACCCTTATAAAATTTTGAGAATCCTTAAAAATCCTTAATGAATTGGAAAATCCATTAGAGCCCTTAGAAGATTTTGTAAAATACTTCTGAATATTTTTTAAACCTTTAAGAGAACCCTTACAGCAGTACGAAAACCCTAAAGAACCCCTAAATCAATATGAAAACCTTTAAGAGCCCCTCATTCTAAAAATTAACTTAGTAAAAAAAAAAAAATGGAGGAAAAAAAATGAGAATTTATTTTAAAGATTTAAACATTAATACAGTCTTAAACCTTATTTAAAAACTCAGACTTTTTCCCATAAAAAAAACAATACCCAAAAGTTTGCTTGTCGTCGCCCCTATTTTTTTTTTTCGGTTGGGAATTCATCAAAATGACTCCTCCCGCTCTGGGCGGAGCACGAGTAAGTATCAGAGTTTTACTGACTAAAACCCATCCGTGTTCCTTCATCGCCCTTTGTGTTCCGGGGCCACGGTTGTTCTTTCGAACAGTCCCGCAACCCCGGCAGGCATCGGCCCTTGCGGACCCCTTCCTATTGCTGACTCTCTGTTTGTCGTCACCCCCTTGAGTTACGCTTCACCCACTCAACCATCGTTACGCTACGGACCTACCTACCATCGGAAAGCTATCGCCACCTTATCCCTACGCTACGGGGTTCGCCCTTCGCTTTACTGGTATCACCACCGGACAGGTTTCGACGTCTACTATAATATTTGTTCAAACCCATAATGGCTATCTCTA
Source organism: Xestia xanthographa (assembly GCA_905147715.2). Classification (NCBI taxonomy): domain Eukaryota; kingdom Metazoa; phylum Arthropoda; class Insecta; order Lepidoptera; family Noctuidae; genus Xestia; species Xestia xanthographa. The sequence continues at coordinate 11,081,014 of LR990671.1, forward strand.
ACAGTTATGAAGTTACAACCCTTTAAATTTTAGGGGAGGTTGGGGTGGGGATTGGCGAGGGTATACAAATTTCAACACCCCTCAATAGTTTAGGTTAGAATCAATACGAAAGCGTATGCGTGCGTAGTACTTACATAGTTACAGTTCCCGGCACGTAACTTGGCAAGAGTCGTTAGATGCGCAGAAGTCGTTTTTTAGGTCTCTTTGGTGGTCAAGCGGGACGCGGGGTATGACGTAGCGCCGATCAAAGCGCGCGATTGGTGCGTCAGTCGACCCTTGCCTCCCGCACCGCGTCCTACATTCCGTTCGCTCCCGATTACACTTGCGTGCACGAAAGTTGTACCCTTTGTTTTTGTTGACTTTTAGGTACGAGTTCAGTTTTAGTTTTAAATTAAGTTTTTGTTACGAGTTATTGTTATTGTTTTAAATTTAGTTTTTGTTACGAGTTGTTGTTATTGTTTTAAATTTAGTTTTTTGTTATGTTTATTACATAATATGCTAGTTCAAGTGGTAGGTCTAATTTGATGCCAGGGGTAACAGTATTATTAACCGATAGTGACGACGAGAACCTATAATTTTTAATAATAATACCTTTTTTACATACTTAATAAAAAAAATGCATATTATATTTTATTTATAACACCTAATAAATGTCACGAATTCCTTTGCTTTGTTTAACAACATCATCAAAAATAAATAATGGCAATAACCATAATGACAATCAATAAAAGTGACCAGTTTTTTGTTCCACTAAGTGCACGTTGCGCGAACTTGCCCCCACTACGCCAAAACCTTGCCAACTTACGTGCCGGGAACTGTAGTTGCGGAGCGTTTTGGCGTGGCGCGAAATTTAAAATTAGAATTCAAATATTTTTTCCATATGTATATAGTCGCCTCTGAGTTACGCTTCACCCTTTCAACCTTCGTTACGCTATGGAAGTCACCGGCTCGCTTCGCTCGCCACCTCTCCCCTTCGCTTTACCGGTACCACCACCGGACAGGTTTCGACGCCTACTATAATATTAAATATTATAGTAGGCGTCGAAACCTGTCCGGTGGTGACAAACAAATTTTGTTCAAGCACCTAATGGCTATCTCTAACCGTTATGAAGTTACAGCCCTTCAAATTTTAGGGGAGTTTTGGGAAGAGTGTTAAAATTTCAACGCCCTTCAATAGTTCTAGGTAGGAATAAAAACAAAACCGCTACATGTCCTAGTTTCCGAGATACGATGGGTGGGAGGGGTGAAGGGGGGAGAGGGGGGTGTTGTGAAAAATGATTCTGACTAACGCATTGCTCCTTTATATGAATCTGAAAAAAAAGTTTCAATTCTCTGAACTTCCGAGATCCACCTAAAGAGGGGGAGAAGGGGGGCAAGGGAAAAAAACATTGAAAAATGTTTTATACTTCCCCGAGCCTCCTCTATACAAATCAGTAAAAAAAAAACACGGGTCTCTTAGTTTCCGAGATACGATAGGGAGGGGTGGGAAGGGGGGCAAAAAGTGGTTTGGAACATTTTCCCTACTCGTGAGAGTAACTTGATTATGAATCTGTCAAAATATACCCCTCTCCCTCTCCACCGTCCGGGAGAACAATAATGTCAGTGAGTGGTATTCGAACAAGGTTTCAAAAACCGAAAATGGCACGGCCGCCATCTTGAATATTTAAAATGTCACAATTTTTCTAAAGTAACCAGGATACAAGCTACCTGTCTGTAAAAACACGGTGGCTGTCCGTTGACTTTGGTAGAACGAAAGAATTCGCCAAAGTCGGGTCTGACCCTGAAAATTCAAGCCCCAATGGCTCTCGGGGTTGCCAGTTGTAAGTGATGAAAATGGTCAAATAACATTTGGGGGACCCCAATGTTGCCGGCTGGTCAAAGTCTCCATTAAAAATATCATTATTTCTACTTTTCATATTTTTGGGGAGAATCTGAGAAAATACCCTAAAAATGGGGAAAAATTTTGCACCAGGCAACACTCCTCAACGAAATAAACAACCGGTTCATACAACACAATCCAGTCGGGGGATGCCACCTGTCTGATTTATTGTGTAAAAAATTGGGATTTTTCGTCATTTCTACAAGATGGCCGCCACACTGTCTGCCATCTTGTTTTTCTGAAAAGTCATAATTTTCCTGAAATCTCAAGGATATAGGCTGCCAACCGATGTAAGTGGTGTTGCCAACTTCTGAGTTTAGTAGAACAAAAGAACTCGCCAAAGTCAAAAAGTCCAAAAAATTAAAATATTCAATATTTTTTGTGGTTGCCAACTTAAACGAACCAAAATGGTCTAATGTCATTCGGGGGACCCCAATGTTGCCACCTAGTCAAAGTCTCCATTCAACATGTCCTTATTTCTAGTTTCCATGTTTTTAGGGAAAATTTGGGAAAATATGTTTTTCTGAAAAGTCAAAAATTTTCTGAAATCTCAAGGACATAGGCCACCGACTGGTGTACTTGGTGTTGCCAACTTTTGAAATCGGTAGAACAAAATAATTCGTCAAAGTTTAGTGCAAAAAATCGAAGATTTCAAAACGTCCAAGCGCAGCCACCATATTGTTTGTTTTTTTTTCTTTACTTTTTTTTAAATATTTTTAGATTTGTATGGGATCTATGAGTCGAAACTTGTCCAAGTCTTTTCTCTACCGAAACCGGAAATGGACTCTTTTTTTTTTTTTTTTGGGACAAGCCCGCCACACTGTTCCCAACCACTGTAACTCCTGAAAGCCAGAATCAACAGTGGCGACCACCAGAAAAGCGCCGAGACAATGAAGGTCGACGAAGTCCCAGAGAATGAATTTAACTGTCTTGGATCCCGCAACGAAATTAATCAGAAAAGTATAGCGGAGGAGTAGGAAAATCTGTAATTTCCACTACTTACACTACGGAAATGGACTCTGCCGCCATCTTGGATTTGAATCTCCTCAATAATTTTTCTCTACTCAATCTATGGTTTTATACATTATTGTAAAACATACCCCTAACCCATCTCTCACCCATTCCGAGAAACGACATGTCAATGAGTCAGTGAGTGAATGGTCTTGTAGTTTTATATAATTCATTACGCTACGGAGGTCGCCGGCTCGTTTCACTCGCCACCTCCCCCATTCACTCCACTTAGGACCTACCTACCACCGGAAACCTAACGTGACCTTATTCCTACGCTACGGGGGTCACCGGCTCGCTTCGCTCGCCCGCTCCTCCCTTCGCTTTACCGGTACCACCACCGGACAGGTTTCGACGCCTACTATAATATTTGTTCAAACACCTAATGGCTATCTCCAACCGTTATGAAGTTACAGCCCTTTCTTTTTTTGAGAAAATATTTTTTCAGAATGTACATAGTCACCTCTGAGTTACGCTTCACCCACTCAACCTTTGTTTACGCAATGGAGGTCACCGGCTCGCTTCGCTCGCCACCTCCCCCTTCGCTTCACTCGATCTCGCAGGTTTGCTCCATTCAGGACCTACCTACCATCGGAAAGCTATCGTTGTCGTACCACCATCGGAGACCGGACAAGTTTTGACGCCTACTATATAATTTGTTTAAACACCTAATTGCTATCTCTAACCGTTATGAAGTTACAGCCCTTTCAATTTTAGGGGAGGTTGGGGTGGGGAGGGGAAGGTATACAAATTTCAACGCCCCTCAATAGTTTTAGGTAATAATCAAAATATTTTTCAGTTGTATAAAAAGGGGTGGAGAGAGGGGCTCAACTCTGGGCCTCTTTTTATGAATCTGAAAAAAAAAAAAAACATGGCCCCTTATTTTTCCAGATACGCCTACAGGGGTAGAGAAGGGGGTCAAGGGGGACAACTTTAAAAAATTGATTTTTACTTTTCCAAGCCTCCTCTATACGAATCCGTAAAAAAACAGAACACGGGTCTCTTAGTTTCCGACTAACGAGATAGGGAGGGGAGGAGAGGGGGGGCAAAAAGGTGGGGTTTGGCACTTTTACCCCACACGTGGAAGTTTCTTGTTTACTTATCCAAAAAACCATTACAAACTAATACCCCTCAGTGGGATGAACCGCTTGAACGACCCCAATCGGACAAGGTTTTGGAAACCGGAAGTGGCACAGCCGCCATATTGAATTTCTAAAATGTCACAATTTTTCTAAAGTAACCAGGATATAAGCTACCTGTCAGTAAAAACACGGTGGCTGTACGTTGACTTTGGTAGAACAAAAGAACTCGCCAAAGTCGGGTCCGACCCGAAGATTCAAGCGCGAATGGCTCTCGGGGTTGCCAGCTGAGAGTGATGAAAATGGTCAAAAGTCATTTCGGGCACCCCATTCTTGGTGATTATGCAAAATTTCCATTTAAAATAACGTCATTTCTACTTTTCATGTTTTTGGTCAAAATTACCCCAAAAGTGGGGAGAAGTTTTGCGCCAGGCAACACTCCTCGGCAATATACACAACCAGTTCATACAACACAATCCAGTCGGGGGATGCCAACTGTAACATTTATTGTGTCGAAAATTGGGATTTTTCGTCATTTCTACAAGATGGCCGCCACACTGTCCGCCATCTTGTTTTTCTGAAAAATCATAATTTTCCCAAAATCTCAAGGATATGGGCTACCGATCGGTGTACTTGGTGTTGCCAACTTTTGAGTTTGATAGAACAAAAGAACTCGCCAAAGTCGGGTCTGACCCAAAAATTCAAACCCCAATGGCTCTCGGGGTTGCCAGCTCAAAATAATAAAAATGGTCAAATGTCATTTGGGAGACCCAAATGTTGCCGGCTAGTCAAAGTCTCTATTTAAAATGTCGTCATTTCTACTTTTCATGTTTTTGGGGAAGATCTGGGAAAATTACCCTAAAAGTGGGGAGAATTTTTGCACCAGGCAACACTCCTCAGCAATACACACAACCGGTTCATACAACACAATTCAGTGGGGGGATGCCAGCTGTCCCATTTATCGTGTCGAAAATTGGAATTTTTTGTAATTTTTACAAGATGGCCGCCCCACTGTCCGCCATCTTGTTTTTCTGAAAAGTCATAATTTTCCTGAAATCTCAAGAATATAGGCTACCAACCGGTGTGCGTGGTGTTGCCAACTTTTGAGTTTGATAGAACAAAAGAACTCGCCGAATTCGGGTCTGACCCGAAAATGCAAACCCCAATGGCTCTCGGGGTTGCCAGCTCAAAGTGATGAAAATGTTCAAATGTCATTCGAGACACTCCGATGTTGCCGGCTAGTCAAAGTCTCCATTCAAAATATCGTTATTTCTACTTTTCACGTTTTCGGGGAAAATCTGGTAAAGTAACCTAGAAATGGGGAAATTTTATGCACCAGGCAACACTCCTCAACAAAACACATAACCGATCGGTACAGCTCGAACCCTTCAGATGTTGCCAACTGCACGAAAAATAGATTTGAAAAAAGTCGAAATTTCAAGTTTTTACAAAATGGCCGCCACAGCGTCCGCCATCTTGTTTTTCTAAAAAGTCATAATTTTCCTGAAATCTCAAGTATATAGGCCCCCGACCAATTTACCTGGTGTTGCCAACTTTTGAGTTTGGTAGAACAAAAGAACTCGTCAAAGTCAAAAAGTCCCAAAAATTAAAATATTCAATATTTTTTGGGGTTGCCAACTAAAACGAACCAAAATGGTCAAATGTCATTTGGGGGACCCCAATGTTGCCAGCTAGTCAAAGTCTCTATTCAAAATGTCGTTATTTCTACTTTTCATGTTTTTGGGGAAAATCTGGCAAAATACCCTAAAAATGGGGAAATTTTTCGCACCAGGCAACACTCCTCTATAAACCACACAACCGCTCGGTACAACTTAAACCCGTCAGATGTTGCCAACGTGACAACAAATATACCCTAGTACTAGAACTATCCCTACCAAATTGATTGATACATTAGGTATGAAACAGTCATGCTCACTTTGTTAGTTGCCGCCCGGCACGTGATGTCGTACTTACGAGTATACTATTTTATAACATTGAACTCTGGCTTGAATTTTGGATACCGATATTTCTTTATTGATAGTTTATGTTTATTATTTTGAATTTGTTTCAAATTTTACTGACCCCTGGCATTGGACTTTGCGATTCCAATTTGATAGTGATTTACGCTTGGATTTTTATTGTTTATGACGTAACATCACGCCTGTATGCTTTGAGGGGGTACGCAGATTTGTGCAATACACCCAGATTTCGAAAGTTAGGTACCTATGTTTGCGGATGGATGGACAGAGATTTTGTTGGCATGTCAGAAGTATTGTGAGAGCAATTTATGAATGTGTGAACCTTTACTTTGTTATTTTGTATATTTTAATGTTATCTCTTACTCTTTTAGTTCTAATTTTAGTTACAGTAATTGGTTTAAACACAACCGTTGTAAGTAGATAAATAAATGTTATGTTTCATTTATAGTGGATAAGCCTGTTACCATAACATGTTTTGTTAATAATGTAGGTATAGTAAATATTTATGGCGACTTGTTTGGGAACGACTACCACCATCAGCCTTTTCCCAACTATGTTGGGGTCGGCTTCCAGTTTTACCGGATGCAGCTGAATACCAGTATACATGGAGTATCTGCCTATCTGACCACCACAACCCAGTTAGTAACGTGTAATACGATACCCCTTGGTAAGACTGGCAGTCAGACTTTTAGGGCCTCTGACTACCTAACGACTGTCAAAGATCTACAAATGACAGCCGGGACCAACGGCTTAACGTGCTTTCCGAGGCACGGAGGAAACTCGGTATGTAATGGGTGGTCACCCATCCACAGATCAACCTAGGCAAGCACGGCTTAACCTAACGATCGACCTGAGCGGCTGTTATTATTTAGCCACGCTCCGCTTGTTTGGGAACGACTAAAAATGGAAAAATAAATACCTAAGTAATAATATTTTTTGCCAAAAAATAAAACAGACTTATAAAAAAACACACATAAAAAACACTGATTGATTTGGTGTTTTTGTCACCGGCTTCTGAAGCAAAAGTTATTTTTCACCTTTTTGTGTTTTTCTTTTTTTTAATTCTGTGATAATTTCTAAACTATTCAATCAAATGTTAAGGTGTAAAAGACAATTTTAATCTAAATTCAATTGTCAAGATAATTGACATACTTATTTGGATAAGGATTAATACTTCAAATAAGGTAGGTACCTACGTTGTCCTCGAAGCGGCGATCGGCGGCGGCGACCTCTCGCGTCCGGCCCTGGTGCAAGCCATGGTCCGAAGCGAGACGGAATGGGACGCCGTCACCTCCTTCTGCGAAGCAGTAATGCTAGAGAAGGAGGTGGCGGAACGTGAGAGGGAGAGAACCTCTTAACGTCCCGGCTGCCGTGGGAGACGCCGGCGTCTCCCACGGCCGTGCACTCCCCGTGGCCCCCGGCCACAGTAGGCGCGGGCCTGTGGACGGTGGGCTATGGGCTAGCCCGCCGTCCGTCCGTCTCATGACGACAGGCCGTGTCGACGGCGCGTTCGTGTTCCACGCGCGCCTCAAAGAGAGTCAGCAAAAGGGAAGGGGTCCGTAAGGACCGATGCCTGCCGGGGTTGCGGGACTGTTCGAAAGAGATACCGTGGCCCCGGAACACAAAGGGCGATGAAGGAACATGGATGGGTTTAAGTCAGTAAAAGTCTGACACTCCCTCCTGCTCCGCCCAGAGCGGGAGGAGTTATTTGATGATTTCCCATCCGAAAAAAAAAGGTAGGTACCTACGTCATATTTTTAAATAAAATTTCAAAGATAAAAATGGTTACTTAGGTACCTACTTTACTCTTTGTCTGGATAGAAGGTCAACCTATTCATACACGAAATATTTTCAGAGAATCATCCAACAGCTATAACGAAGCCATAGCAACGAAATATTTTTTTTACTGAGTAGGTAGGTAGGTACCTATATTTAAAAAATCTCTACTTGACCCACACAATAAATAGGTGCTGGCTCTATATTTTAACAACATCCATTACGCTAGTTTACTACAATACTACGTCAGCGGCACAATGCCTATTGTTGATAAATGTATAATAAGACAATATTACAGACCGCTATTGTAAATAAATAAACAGCCAATAAACAATTTATAAAATAACATAATTTTTTATTTGATGAATCAACAACAAGACTCACAGTCACATCAAAGTCACGCTGTCTAAAAAAGCAATTATCCTGACCCTGGCTGTACTAATTAGGATTCGCCTGTGTTTTAATTATAGGTAACTAGCTGGGCTAAGTAAATACCTAGGTATTTAACATAAGTAGTAACATAGTTGCACAACCTATAAAAACAAGTATAGAAATAAAGTCATATCACAATGAAATTATTTTTTAAACTAAATAACAATATCTACCTACATTACTACCTACCTACATTGTTCTACTTATATTCACATTTTCGCAAGCGAACTCATTGCCACGTCTCGCAAAGTCGCGGGTAAGTATCTACCTATTAGGAATATTATAGGATGTATGTAGGAGCTTGTCCTTTCATAATAACAACTAAATTGGGTGCATAATAATTACGTTTCACTGAGTGATTGTCCTATGTTGTAAATTCCAACACTCATTAGTTTGAGTTTATGTTTTCCTTCAAACATAAATCGCATAATACGCCAGCACGTGCCAACGATGATACTACACAATGGCACCCGCGCCGCGCGCCGCCGTAACAATGTCGTCCCGTCTTCAATGAAATTGCGCATGTATGCGTCACTCAGCGTTAGGAGTGTGTATGTGTACGCGCAGTAGCTTCCTTCTGCTCTTTACAGCGTCTATCCCTTTCGCTCGTGATGTCGGATGAAATAGCATGCATTTTAACCCCGCCCACCAACTAGTTCGTTCCGCTAACCTGTTCGTTCTTTTTTTTTTTTTTTTTTTCGGATGGGAAATCATCAAATAACCCCTCCCGCTCTGGGCGGAGCAGGAGGGAGTGACAGACTTTTACTGACTAAAACCCATCCATGTTCCTTCATCGCCCTTTGTGTTCCGGGGCCACGGTATCTCTTTCGAATAGTCCCGCAACCCCGGCAGGCATCGGTCCTTGCGGACCCCTTCCTTTTTGCTGACTCTCTTTGAGGCGCGCGTGGAACACGAACGCGCCGTCGACACGGCCTGTCGTCATGAGACGGACGGACGGCGAGCTAGCCCATAGCTCACCGTCCACAGGCCCGCGCCTACGGTGGCCGGGGGCCACGTGGTGGTGGCCCCCGACGCCCGGGGCGTCTCCCGCGGCGGCCGGGACGTTGAGAGGTTCTCTCCCTCTCACGTTCCGCCACCTCCTTTAGCATTACTGCTTCGCAGAAGGAGGTGACGGCGTCCCATTCCGTCTCGCTTCGGACCATGGCTTGCACCAGGGCCGGACACTCACCCCCCCCTGCGGTCATCAACAGTACAGATAACCAGAGACAGGCACCATCGTTACATCCTACAGTTCCTACAGAAAAAAATGTGCAAGGCAATATAGAACCAACACAGAAGATCAGAGACAACAGGGGGGGAGATTTACTACGTCCATTCATTACGGAACTTACGTCCGCCATAGCGTCGCTAGCCGACAAGAAAACAGATACAGGGACATCAAATCAACCCTCGGCGTCGAAGATCATCATGACCCTACCGAATTTCAGTGGGTCACATACAGAATGGCTTTCATTCCGCGCCATATATGATACGACTCGGGCGTATTTCAACGATGTCGAGAATACAGCAAGACTCAGGAGGTGCTTACATGGAAGAGCATTGGATACAGTGAGTTCAGAGCTCATAGGACACGCAAGGCCAGACGACATCATGAGGGAACTAGAGCTGCAGTTCGGCCGTCCAGATTCGATAGCACAGGCCGAAACAGAAAGGCTGAAAGGATTGCCACGCTGCAGCGAAGCACCTAAAGATATCTGCACGTTCGCCAGCCGGGTCAGAAGCGGCATAGTGACTCTGCGAGCACTAAAATAGGATTATTACCTCGTCAACGCTGAGCTAATGAGAATCTTAACAGAAAAGCTGCCGAACTCCCTGCGGGTACGTTGGTACAGAACCTTCACAGACAAGTACCAGTCAGTGCCAGATCTGTCTCATTTTAGCGAGTTCATCATAGAACAAGCTCGCTACTGCAGTGCCTTCGCTCCACCTGAGAACATCCACTCGACAGAAAATCCGGGAAAGCGGGTTGTGCAAAGAGCACATACGACCACAGATAAACCGACTTCGAAATGTCGAATCTGTGAAAAAGAAGGTCATCAAGAGTCTGATTGCAAGAAGTTCAGAGAGGCATCCATCCAACAACAGCAAGTGGGAACTAGCAAAGAAGCACGGCCTCTGCTTCCGCTGTCTGCGATGTCGTCGCAACAACCATAAGTGCCAGCCGAAGAAATGCGAAATACAGGGGTGCAAAGCCACGCATCATAGACTGCTGCACTTCGTCGGGAAGACAACGGAAGAGGAGCCGAAACAGGAAGCTTCACACGAGATAGTCGCCAGTTCGCGAACAACAGCCAGACAAGCGTACCTCAAGATGGTACCAGTACGAGTCGTCGGACCGGCGGGAGAAGCATCTACGTTCGCTTTCCTCGACGATGGATCAACAGTTTCGCTCATCGATGAGGAAATCGCGGAGCGAGTTGGAGCGAGGGGCCGCATCGAACCCCTGAAGATAGGCGCCATTGGAGACACCGTGATCGACACTCCCATGTCAAGAAGAGTAACAGTAACACTCTCCAGCCAGGTGAAGGACAAGATGCCCTTCAGAGCGCGCACCATACCGAAGCTCAACCTCGCAACGCAGACGGTCAGTGAGGAAGACATCGCTCACTGCAAACATCTGGATGACCTCAGGCAACAGTTGACATACAACAGCGGCGCGCCGAAAATACTGATAGGCCAAGATAATTGGCACCTCTTGCTAGCCACCGAGGTCCGCAAAGGGCCCAAGAACCAGCCAGTCGCCTCACTTACGGCACTGGGCTGGACTCTACACGGCGCGCAAACCAGAACACTGGGTCACCAAGTGCATTTCGTCAACAGACTCACAGCAAACGAAGAAGACCTCGACGAACAGTTGCGCGAAATTCGCGCTTGAATCACTGGTCATTAACCCCCGCAGACCAGACTCCGACCCGGAACAGAAAGCGGAAGCCATATTGGACCGTCATACCAGACAGACAGAAGACGGCCATATAGAAACAGCGCTGCTCTGGAAAAGCGAAAATATCGAAATGCCAGACAGCTACGGGACAGCACTCAACAGGCTCGTCTCAACAGAAAAGAAGCTCGATAGCAAGCCTGCTCTTCGAGACAGATACACAGAACAGATGAACGCGTACATCAGCAAGGGTTACGCCGAAAGGGCGCCCAAAACAAGTACAGTTGGTAAACAGGTACCTACCCCATTTCGACGTGTTCAATCCGATGAAGCCGGAGAAACTCCGAATAGTTCACGACGCCGCAGCCAAATCAAGAGGGATGTCATTGAACGACTTCCTACTCACGGGTCCAGACCTACTACAGTCGCTGCCCGGCGTCATGATGAGATTCCGCAGACATCCGATAGCAGTCGCCGGCGATATAGCAGAGATGTTCATGCAGGTGAAGGTGCGTAAACAGGACAGAGACGCCCTTCGTTATCTTTGGAGAGGCGATAGACGAGAAGGCGCCCCTGAAGAATACCGCATGACGTCAATAATTTTCGGCGCTGCAAGCTCACCGTGCACAGCCATATACGCGAAGAATTGGAACGCGAAAAGGCACAGTGAGACCCAACCAGAAGCGGTGGAAGCCATCATACAGAGTCATTATATGGATGACTACCTAGATAGTTACAGAACCGTCGAAGAAGCGACGAAAACGGCAACAGCGGTGAAGAACATTCACCTACAGGCGAAGTTTGAGCTCAAAAAATGGGTGTCAAACAGCACAAAACTAATAGAAAATATAGACCCGACACAGAACAGGACTGAAGAAGTCAACATCGGGAAGACAGATACAGAAAAGATACTCGGTCTGATATGGAAACCGAGTGAAGACAGGCTAGGCTTCAACCTCACGCTCGCACGATTACCGAGCGGAATCCTGGATAAAGAGGCGCCAACGAAGAGAGAAGCACTCAAGATCGTCATGTCATTGTACGATCCGCTAGGCCTCGTCTCCCCAGTAACCATTCGAGCCAAAAAGATACTTCAGGAGGCTTGGAGGCGAGGAACCAACTGGGACCAGGTGCTCGAACCCGTGGAGCCCAGTGGAGGAATTGGGTGCAACATCTACGACAGCTAAAAAACGTCAGCCTACCGAGGTGCTATCCAGGATACAGTGAAGCTCTAGAAATAGAAGTCCACGTATTCACCGACGCGAGTGAGATGGCATATGCGACAGCGGTCTATTGGAGATCGACAACAGCAGATGGCAAACAGCACGTCACCCTCGTCATGGCAAAGGCGAAGGTGGCACCGATTAAGCTACAATCGATACCGCGCCTCGAACTACAGGCCGCGGTGTTGGGAACCCGCGTAGCAGCAGCCGTCATAAAAGAGCACAGCATCAAACCCGCATCAGTGACATACTGGACAGACAGCAAGACCGCCCTCACGTGGATACGAAGAGGATCGCGGGTATATAAACCGTTCGTAGCCCACCGCATAGCATCAATAGAAGAAAACAGTAAAGTCGAAGACTGGCGATGGGTGCCCACGAAAATGAATATAGCAGACAGCGCTACTCGCGACGTACCGCACCACTTTGACTCGAGTCACGAGTGGTTTCGTGGACCTGGTTTCCTGTATAACGAACCATCCACATGGCCAACAGAAAAACCTCCAATCAACACAGAAACAGGGGAGGAAAGAACACATACAGTCACCGAGAGCAAGGGCAACCTAACAGGCCTATCGCTAACAGAAGTGGTTCCGGATCCGATACGATTCTCGAAGTGGGAGAGACTACTTCGTGCTACAGCTTGCGTTCTACGCTTCATAGATCTCTGCCGAAAAACGAAAGAGAAAACGTTCTACAAACGAACACAGAAGAACGCCGAAAAGGATCCGGACTGGAGAAAACAGAAGAAGGCGACCACCCTTCCCAAAAAGACGGCGAAAACAACCAGCACTCAAGTCGAGGGATATCCCCTAGAAGCGGAACTTCTCCGAAGAGCAGAGACATTACTCATACAGGTCTCACAACAACAGTCGTTCGCTAAGGAAATAGCGAATCTACAGCAAGGGAAGTCCGTGGAAAAAGACAGTCGACTGAAGCCACTCCGTATAGAACTCACAGAAGAAGTTATACGACTGAAAAGTCGTATCGCCGCCGTCACAGAAATAGCCGATGATGCGAAGCGACCACCCATATTGGACGGTGACCACCGCATCACCCAGTTGTATATAGACTGGACACACAGGAGCCTACGGCACAGCGGCACAGAGCTCACCATCAACGAGGTGCGACAACACTATTGGGTCATCAGAATGCGACCCACAACAAAGAAGATACTGACACAAAGTCTACAGTGTCGTATTCGCAAGGCGCAACCATCCGTGCCTGCGACCGGCGACCATCCGAGAACGCGCCTAGCACATCATCAGAGGCCGTTCACCTATACAGGGCTTGATTATTTCGGGCCATTGTCAGTCACAGTTGGTCGACAACACCAAAAAAGGTACGTAGCCCTATTTACGTGTCTGACCACCAGAGCCGTCCACCTCGAAATCGCCGCCAGCCTCAGCGCAGACTACGCTGTACTGGCATTGCGCCGGTTTGCTGCGCGTCGAGGCTGCCCTGCCGAGATCCACTCCGACAACGGCACCAACATGCACGGTGCCGACAGGGAGCTCCGAGACGCCTTCCGATGGGAGGCCAGTCGCCGTGGCATCGTGTGGCGCTTTATAACGCCCTCAGCGCCCTTCATGGGGGGCGCCTGGGAGCGCCTCGTCCGCTGCGTGAAGACCAAAATTATCCTTGTGAACCGTGCTTCATTATTTTGTCAACGTAAATTCGTTTTGGAATCTCGAAGTTGCAATATTTCGCCCGTGAAAAAGTAGTTATTTCCGTTGTGAACGATGGCGGCCGTTTGGTGCTAAATTAAAAAGTATTACGTGTATATTTTGATCCAAAAGTGTGTAAAAATGGTGGAATAGTTAATAATTAGTATACTGATAAATAGTTATACGCAATAACAAGTGGTTTCGTGACGATTCAGTGCTTTTTCGCAATGTTTCCAACGGATTTTCTGTCGTGAAACAACCGTGACACGTGACCGTGGTTCGTACAGACGTCGATACGTAACGTAAAATAAGTATTTTTATTGTTTTCTGGTGTTTTTGCTTGTGATGGTCAATGAATGCTGTAATCGTTTTATTTTAAGTTCGCGCATGAAGCTTGCACTAAAACATGGTATTATTATTCCGTGATTGATATTTTCGACTGTCTTGGTATGGGCATGTGATGAGAAGGGAAGAATCGCATGTGACTAAAAGAGTGATGAATATAAATGTGGATGGATGGAGAGCGAGAGGAAGGCCAAGGAAAAGATGGATGGATTGTGTGAGGAATGATATGAGGGAAAAAGGTGTAAATGATTGCGTGACGGTTGACAGAGGAGAATGGAAGAAGAAAACGTGTTGCGCCGACCCCAAGTAACATGGGATACGGGCAGCAGAGGAGAATGGAAGAAGAAAACGTGTTGCGCCGACCCCAAGTAACATGGGATACGGGCAGGAAGATGATGATTGATATTTTCGTAATAAAAATTTCATTTATTTTCGTAAAACCACGTACGTAGGTACCTATTTAGAACGACGCTATTCACGTTTGAGAAATCTAGATTTCAGTAGTTTTGTTAGTACCTTTTTGTCGTTTTTTTTTCAAATTCATTTTTTTTTTCATATTTCGTAAAATCACGCACCTACCTATTTACAAATATGCTATTCACGATTGAGAAATTTAGATTCGCGTTGTATTGTGAGTTTGGACTGTTTTTTGTTTTTTTTTTCGTACGCGATTGTGTACCTTATGTAGAGCATGTCAAGGTTCAATTTCCTATGCATACATTTTTTGCGGCTGACTCTCATGTCGCTACATTGCGCTAAAATTTTCTGGTGAAGGAATACGCACGCGCATGCACTGCACCAATTTATTGTCATTCAAAAGTAGTTGAAATTAAAATACATTAATTTATTTTAGTGACCACGAGTTTATAGATTTTGACGACTCCCCGGACTATGTACCGGAGGAGGTCGGTCGCGGGCGTGGTCGCGGGCGCGGTCGCAGCCGCGGTCGGGGACGCGCCCGCGGCAGTCGGGGCGGCAGCCGAGGCGGTGCCGGAGACCAAGCGCCGTAAGTATCGTTGTGATCGTGCTTCTTACTTTCGTAAAAATACGTACCTACCTATTTTAAGACCTTTTTACCTATTTTAAGACCTTTTTACCTATTTTAGTGGAGAAGAAGGCGTAGGTCGCGGCCGCGGTCTTGAACGCGGCAGCCGGCGTGGTGGACGAGCTAGAGGCAGAGACCAACAGCCGTATGTATCGTTGTGATTTTATTTTTATTCTTCTTCTAGCCAGACAATAAATACGGATTTTTATTTTAGCACCGACCTCGAGGAAGCGAGGGCGGCTATAGCCGTTGAGAAGAAGATGATGGCGTCCATGACGCCAGCAATGAAGAAAGAACATTTGAAGAGGATGCAGGAGGACTTGGGTGCCCGGATGTTGCTGCCGGGAGGACCCGAACCAAGTTTCCGTTCATGTCTTAATCTGTTCTGTGTTAAATGTTATTTTAAAATTTAATTTAGAAGCTAATCGCCGCAACGCGGCCCCCGGATTTACGTTCCGGGGGTGCAGCCGCCGGCAGAAGAGGACGACGGGGAGAAGACGCTGGTGTCGCCGGCCTACCGGCCAGCCACTTGTGAGCCCCGTGCGGGCCCGTCACGGGAGCCCCAAGCTGGTCCTTCTGAGGTGGAGGCCCTTGGAGGACCTAGGGAGGCCCGTGCAGGTCCTTCTAGGGGGGAGCCCCTAGTAGAACCTTCACGGGAGCCCCAACCTGATCCTTCTTGGGCCTCCCCAGAAGGACATTGGGAGCCCCGTGCAGGGCCCTCATGGGAGCTCCCAAGGTTCCCGGACTTGCCAGCGCTGCAGGAAGGACAAGAAGTTGTTGCTGAATGCTGATCCACTCTTCCTTTTTCCTATTTCTAGGCTGTGTGCGTCCTTCAAATAAATGTTTTGTTTCAGTCTCTGAAGATGGATCCGGTGGTACGTCGCCCTCAACAAATGATAGAGATTATTAGAGATGCTGATACTATCTCCATAAGCTCGACGTCGTCTCATGATAGCGACTGGTTCCCTGGTCGCCTATCGACAGACCTGAGCCTGGAGACTGCATCTCTAACCCCTATTAAGAGGGGTTATTTTTATTAATGACGTATCGAATGGAGAATGAAGTCAGTTATAGAATATCCCCTCTTATCACACACACACTTGCTTTATTTATTACAACTAGATAATTATTTACACAGAGCTGCAGGGAGTAGCTGCAGAAGTCGACGTCCGCTCCGCACCAGCTCAGCCAAAGCGGAGGACGATCGGTAAGTTTTATACTACATAAATATAACAAAGCTAAAGCTTTTGTTATATATTGTGTTATATATTGTGTTATATGTTGTGTATTTTTTTTATTTAAAGCGTTACAAGACCCCTCCCTGGAGCAAGTCACGACCGACTGGCTCGAGGAACTGGACAGCGACGACGACGACGATGACATTAACACTGCATTTAACACTGACATCGACACATTCCAGCTGATCGGACCTTCTGTTCGATCAGCTTCCAATGATGTTTTATCAACGGCGATTATGACAACTGATCAGTTAGAGTTCTTAGAGCGCGAGGACGTCCTTAATGACGAGGCCTTGCGTAACATGGCCCCGGCGTCCGCCTACGACTTTTCGTGGGGGAACGACGAGGCCGTGTTCCAAGGCCAACCCGAGGTGTTCACTGGCACACCAGGCCCCACTTTTCCCATGACCGACCAGACGTCCATACTCGACGTCTTCCACAAGTTGGTCGACGTCGAGTTTGTTGATTAACATGCTGGTCGACGAAACTAACAAATACGCTACACAAAAACTGAACAAAATGACTGCACAACACACACTCAAACGAAACTACTACTATAACTACTACTATACACCTTCATAAAACTTAAGTAATAGCAGTGCGACGAAGTTATAAACTTACGAGAACAGTGTATCAAAGTTAAATACTCAAAGCTTGTGTCAACAGTGCGTCAACGTTATATACCAAGCTTATGTGAACAGTGCTTCAACGTTATACATAAAAAGGCTTATGTACACAGTCAAGTACATAGGTTACAGTACGATAACCACATAAGTTTTAGTAAACAGTGAAGTATATAACAACAGTACACAAGTGATAGTAAACAGTGAAGTATTTAACAACAGTACATATGTGATAGTAACCGTGAATAGTACGTATGTGATAGTAAACAGTGCATATGTGACAGTCAACAGTAAAGTTTATAACAGAATATAAGAACAGTGAACAGTCTATATGTGACAGTGAATAGTGGAAGTATATAACGACGATAATACGAGGGACAGAAAATAGTGAGGTAAGCAGATACATTTGACAGCCAGTGTATAACAGCAAGTGCATAACAGCAAGTACATAACAGCAAGTACATGTATAACAGCAAGTATATAACAAGTATATAAGCCGAGTATATAAGTCAAGTATATAACAAAGTATATAAGCCAAGTATATAACCAAGTATATAACCAAGTATATAAGCCGAGTATATAAGCCAAGTATATAACCAAGTATATAAGGCGAGTATATAAGCAAGTGTATAAGGCGAGTATATAAGCAAAGTGTATAAGCAAGTACATAACTTAAGTACATAAGAAAGTATATAACACAAGTACATAAATTAAGTTTATAAGAAGCTAATAGAGTTAAGATTGTTTATTTACACTGAAGGATTATACAGAGAAATTTACAGAGAAGCTTATATTACGGTGATAGTTATACAGTGAAGATATAGAGTAAAGATTGTTTATTTACACAGGAAGGTTATACAATAGAGTTTACAGAGAGTTTACAGAGAGGCTTATATACATATTATACTTATATACTGAAGCGAATAGTTAACATCAAGATTTAATTATTA